>JAVUPR010000472.1:600000-1120869 GCA_036785695.1 Gentiana straminea
GTGTGTGTGTGTGTGTGATATATATATATATATATGTGATATATACACATGTGTAAATTGATTTATGGTAATAAGATAAATATAGTAATATTAGATATTGACAATATCTTGAAAATATTTAATATGAGATATTAAATTAAATGAGATAATTCAATCAAAGATACTTTCTATATTTTATTAGGAAAATATTTTCTTTCTCATCAATCTACTAGAATCTAATCCCAATCAGATGAGGAGACTAGAGGGGCACAGGTCACCCTATATAAAGGGAGGCTTGGCTAGCTCTTTTGTACATCACAATTCCAAGAGACTAATAGTTTCTTGTGAAAATATAGAGCTTCTTAGAGAGAGTTTTGAGAGAGAGAAAAAGTCAGTCTAGCAACCGAGTTTTTCTAGTAGCAATCCATGATGGGATTCCGGCGAGGTGTTCGTGTGGACTAGCAGTAGAGGCCGAACGCTTGGGCGGCTCCATGCTCTACTACTCTCCTTAGACGATCAAAATATCGATCTTTAAGATCAAGCAAGGTAACCACCGTTTACTAACTTATTATGTTTGTTGCTTAAACGAAGTCGATCCTGGTTAAAGGAAATAAATTTTTGAATTCCGCTGCATTCTCACGTAGATTCCTAACAGAATCAGTTTTCAAACCTGCATCTCAGTTGATCTTATCTAGAACTATCACATGATCCGATTGTTTGAAACTAAGTTGAGCACCTTTGTTTATCTGCACTTGGTTGGTTAATCTATCACTCTTAGTTAAATCCTTGATCACTTAGTTCATAACACAATCGAATAACTGGCTAATAAGCTTCAGTATTAACTTGTTAGTAACTATGTTTGTATAATTGTGTAAATCGAAAAGTGGTTATAATTTCACCCACACTTTATTCACCTCCTCTAGAGTGTTAATTGCGCATTATCGATCCAACATGGTCAGATTCTATTTCTGGACAGACAACATCACAGACATTTGTAGAAATGACTTAAGACTCAAAAGGAAAAAAATGAAAAACATGAAAGTTTTTAATTATAATTTAGCAAATTTATCATAAAAATTGGCCATTATCCCCGGCAACGGCGCCAAAAATCTTGATCGCGTGTATGCCTCTTAAACTAGCAAGAGGACTAGGCCCATTGTGTATGGAGAACGAGCATGGGTCGATCCCACAGAGACGATGCAACTTCCGTTGATAAACGGACTAAACCATAATTAAGAACACACAAAGAGACGGTCTTTGACCAACATAAAGACAAAAAAAAAGGTAACACCTTTCCTCCTAAGTCGATCTCCTAGCTTGGTGTAAATAATCTATCATGTTTACTCCCCCTATAATTACCCAGAATACCAGAACATATGTTTTATCTTCGTAATCAGCTACGGGTGCAGTATTCTAACCTTTCTCACTACTATTGGAAGGACAACAAACGTCTATGTGCATGTAACCTACCTTAGGTTGTATTAACATCACATGCATTAAGTTTTTGAGAGTTTCGGCTCAAGACCGAGAACCTCCTTAGGCAGCCATCGACGGTGACTGGCATGTTCCTAAAGATCGATCCAGACCATGTACATGAATTAAGAATACATAATAATGAACTGATACATGCCTTATATAAGGTGTTGTAGCCTACTTAAACTCTAACAAAACCCTTGCCTACTTAGTTTAGGTCTCATAAGGTCGGTGGCTTGGCGTCCTTAGCTCTCAATGAATCGGGCCTTCATTTCCAAATTCTTTCACAGACTCTTTATGGACCTCTTTCATTCATCCCAATAACTCTTCTTCATCCCAGATCCACTTCCTCATAGATCCTGGAACATGGTACTACTTGAAAATCACGCAAAACAAGACAAAACGATGCGACTCCAATGGATAAACATATAAATGCGAATTACGATCCAAGGAACATACACTATGCAATTGACACGTATTTCATGCAATAATCGACTATCTCTAATCAATTGAGCATAATTTGGAGGCGAATCGGGTATAAAATATAGTACCGAATGAGCTGTCATCAATCAACTCCGTTCAACTTGCAAATCCATCTTAACCAATGCTCTGATACCAGTTTGTTAAAATACATGAGAAATCTAACACGGAAATAGAAGTCAAGCTGACTAAAACAAAAGCAATTCAAACGTATGGTGGAAATCGACAAAACACAGAAACAAGAAGAACACAATGATTAACGTGGTTTTCAGTGTCACGCCGACTACTCCACGGAGAGAAACAGAGATATTTTATTATGTGATAACGCTTTAAATGGTACCAATAATTATACCTACATTCACCCCGAATTCTGCTCAAGAGAGGATAAATAGGCTCGTTATTATATGGAATATATGTTAAATGCTATGTGAGTGTTTCCTGGATCGTAATTCTGCATCTATGCTATTTTCCCGAGGTTTTGGTATCGTTTTGTCTCGTTTTGCATGTTTTATAGGATGTACCAGATCTGGAGCATTGGAGAGTGGATCTGGACCGAAAGAAGTACATTGGGCCAAGTAATTAAAGTCCAAGAAGTATCCTGCTGAAGAAAAAGGAGAAAAGAAGGCCCGGTAACCCGAGGGCTAGGCCCGGTAAACCGGCGACTTGTTCGACATGAAATTGATTTTGCCGCATTATCTACGTCTGTTAGGGTTTTAGAGAGTCTTAAGTCGGTCACTGTATCTATATAAGGCCGCATATACTGAATATCATAGGACAATCTCATATCTTATCAATTACATTATACACTTTTGATGAAATAAAGTTTTCTTGAGCTTTGGAGAGTTATTTTTGGTTTCCTCCCTTCTTCCATCATCTCTAGATTGAGTAGATCGAGCTAGATCTCCATTGTTGAAGGTATGAAGCTTAGGACGTTCCTTTTTGTCTTCAATATGGTAGATCAGTTCGTATTTATGTATTTTAGTTAATCTGCATGTTTAACGACCCCAGAATTTACTTATTTTAATCGTATTGAGAAATGTAGATCCATAATTAGGAAAAGATGCCCCCGGTAACCCGGCGGTCTATACCGGTTTACCGAGGCAATATTTAGAAAACCTAAAACTGGGATTCACTACAGCTACGTTGATCGACAGGTTTCATTAACAGTAGGTTAGATCTGGTCAATCTGCTTATTGTAATCGTAAATTAACATGAAGGACTGTTAGTGAAGTGTTAATTAGGACATAGTCTAGAATGGACCCTAGGAATGTACTGGTCAATGTCGACAGCTGTCTAGGCGGGTTAGCGGTATGATTTAGCGCTCAATATCGGCAGTTCTAGTTCTTTATGCGTATGGGCTATTACGGACCAATTAAGGAGGGTAGCTTGCGTATAGATAGTCTACTGCCATTGTCGGAGTAGATAGGAGTAAGAACTGCACCCATAGCTGATAATGATAATTAAAACTAAAGCTCACGATTAATTTAAGGAAATTATGTGGGGAAGTAAACATAATGAATAACTAATCCAAGTTAGTAGATCGGTGAGAAGAGGGAGAGGTATACCATGTTTGTTTTCTCTTACGTTATTGTTGGTCAATGACCACCTCTATGTTGCTTCTTAAATAGGTTAGAATCGTTTATACTTATAGTTGCATTGTCTCTGTGGGATCGACCTTGACTCACATTTACTATACTACAATGTACCTAGTATTCTTGCTAGTAATATCGACGTTAGTGACTTACACGTGATCAAGATTTTTGGCGCCGTTGCCGGGGACAATGGCCAATTGTAAATATAAACGTTTTAATTCTGATTAAGAAGTCATTTTTATTTTATTTTATTTTATTTTGATTCTTGAGTCGTTCTGTATCAACTCTGCACATGTTAAACTGCCAGAAAAAGAAATTTCAGGGCCGGTACCGTGGCTAACCCCTGGGTTACCGAGGCCTAAAAATCGATTTCTGAACAGTCCCTGTTATTCTGTGTTATTCCCTGTTGATTTTAGTTAGTAGGTCCGCAACAATTGGGATCACAACCAGCTGAAGCGGAAGTTGCTAACCTTTTCATTGTTTTATTTTGTCTTTTGCAGGTAGATCAGAACACTTCAGAGATTCGATCAAACCAGAGTTGGAAAAAGAGCAAACAAGTCAAACAATATGCCTAGAACGATATTGAACATCACACCGATTTCCATGTACCCTGGATCTGAAGCAAGAGAGCATTATGAAGCTATGAAGAAACGGTTGGAAAAGGAGAAAGAAGCAATCAAGCGAGAGCCTAAAGAGAACTTGAAGGAGTATAGAACGTATCGTCCAGGTGAGTTCCCTTGTGAGTGAATTGATATATCGCCTTCGGATTATGATTCTGATGATCCTGACACAATGTTTTCTGAGCCTGAGGATTACCCAGACACAGACACCGTGGTAAATTTAGGAGACCCTGGCGCGTTCAGATTCCCGATTTCTGTTAATTGTATATCGGTAGGATTAGGTCTCTGCGACTCTGGCTCGAGTTGCAACATTCTACCCTTTTCCCTCTGTCAAAAGATCAAGCTTCCGGTCGTAATGAATCAAGCCAGGACCATGACTTTCGTTGATAGAACTAAAGATATGCCTATTGGTCTACTTAGGAAGTGTATAATTAAGGCAGGAGGGTTCACATATCCTATTGACTTCACGGTCATAGATGTACCTAAGGACCCAAGTGCCCCAGTTTTGTTAGGGAGACCTTTCTTAGAGACAAGTAGGGCGGTTATGGATTTTGATAATGGAGAAATTACTCTGAGGTTGAATAATGACACGGTATCTTTTAGATCTTAGAGCCCCTAGAAAATAAACCGGAAAGTTGTAAGATGATGTATGCTTCAGGGAAGGTGGAGATTATGGAGATCTAGGGGCATAAGCATAGAGAGGTTGTAGTAGCAACCATTGAGCAGGAATTTATGAGACTAATGCTGAGAGAAAGAGAAGAGAAGGACCACGACAAGATGCTCACGAAAGCTAGTCCTTCCGTGTTGCGTAGTGAACGAGTTGAGCTAAAAGTGGAAAACGTGGAGTCCTTGGGTTCAAAGTCTAAATCTCGTCGTAGAGGTAGACCTAGCACGCAAGAAAAGAGATAAAGGCGTGCTAGGAAGAGAGCTCAAAAAGGTTCTCTAAAGGTACAAGCCTCTGGAGGAAAAGTTTGGCGAGTTAAAGCTCCAACCCTTGAATGATCGGAAATCTGAAGAAAGTCGAGCTGGCGACTATAAACTCAGAACTATTTCTTTAAACCCTTAGGTAGATTAGGAATGAATAAAAGTAGCCAAATGAAGGGACGAGCTTTTTTTCATCCTACCGCACCCTTAGGCTTGAAACCGAATGGTTGTGGAAAGGTTTTTTTTTACGCGTTGCGGATTATAGTGAAGTATGTTAGGTTTCGAGTCGGAAATAACAATTGAAGAGTGAAAGTCTAGTCAATTTGAGATCAGAATTGAGCAGAGAGGTTGAGCAAAGTGTGCAGTGAAGGCCGACAAAGAATCTGGGGAAAAAGAACCCTCGGTATCTTGAGGGTACCTTCCGGGTTACCGAGGATGGATTTTTAAATTCCTGAACGTCAGGTTGTAAAGCTGAATTTGTAGAGCCACGTGGAGGACACAAGTTGCACTAGGCATTACTAGTCAGCAGAAACGCCACCCTTTGTTTCCCTCTTTTCATCCTTTCCCACACTCCACCATAAATCCACCTCAATCCCATCAATCACCTCCTCAAATTCCTCACCCTAATTACTCTCTACCCACTATCCCACTAAAACCATCCACATTCACTCACTTCTTCCTATTTAAACCACCCATTCACCACCATTATTATCATTACATCTACTATCATCCCCTCAATTCATCTAATTCATCCATTTCTTCTTGCCTTCATAAAATTCGACCACCATCACCACCAAATCACCACCAAAATCAAACCTTTTTCCATTTTTCCAAACCCGAATACCACATCAACCACCCCTGTTCGATACGTATTCGCCGCACGCAATGATGATGTCTTGCAGCTTCTTCTTCTTCCATTAATAGAAGCACAGTCCCAGAAAGAAATCAGAAAATTTCAGGCCGGTAAACCGCACCCTACCTCCTATGTACCGAGGGTAATTTTTCACAATCAGCTTCAGTATCAGGTTGTATCATCATCCAGGATGGGTCCTAAGCGTAGCCCTTCAGCTGTTCGTCCCAGTGGTTATCATACAGTCTATGAAGATGCCAACCCTTTGATAGATGGGGTTGAGAAATTCCATTCTTTAGCTATCTACGAGTCGTTCCGAGGCCATTGGAACGTATGGCCAGTTGCTAGAGACCTAGGGGTAGATTTGGACGATTGCGGCTCGATCTTGCCCGGAGCCCTACAAGCACAGGATATTTTGGATATGGCGGATTCACCGACTCGGTGGTAAGGGAATTTTATGCTTATGTTTCGCATAACCCCGGAGCCACATATGCTATGGTTCACGGTATTAATGTTGATTTTTCGATCGAGCGGATCAACGCTCATTTTGGGGTTAGTCATCCACCGGTGGGCCCGGATGAGTACACATCCTCGAGCAACATTGAAGATCTCGAGCGGATGGATATTATTGCTGATTACTTTGGGGTGAAATGGATGCGCAATCCTGCAGGAGCCCCTACCATCTTCCTAGAAAACGAGTTATCTTAGGATCAGAATATGGTCAATAGATTTGTTTGTGCCCGCCTTCTACTGACCAAGCACATAGTCTCTGTCACCACGAAGAGGGCGGAATTGATGTTTTATCTGGAGCAGGGATCTCCGGTCAACATCGGTCTTCTAATGCATAGCCGTATTCACGAGCTTGCTGCCGCTTCTGAGCGCGAGCTGTTACCATACATGCCGATGATTGATATGTTTGCTTTAGAGGACGAGGTAAAGAAGCTCGTCAGTGATGATTGGGAAGACCCTGAGCCGAAGATCAGTTCACAGTCGGTTCAGAAAGCACCAAGACGGGTTGGTAGAGCTGAGAGGGAGTGTACTCCGGTGCACGGAGCACCCCGAACTCAGAGAGCCTTGCTTAAGGAGCACTCGTGAGAGATTGCGAGTCTGCACCACAAGATGGATAGGATTATCGATTACTTTGGTATACCTGCCTCGACCCCGCCACCTAGGACTGCCCCTCATCACCGAGCCTCTTCTTCGGCCGCTGCTGCCTCGAGTTCTAGTCCACCTCCCAGTTTTGAGCCTAGAGATGACTGGGAGGATTATTCTGATGTGGACTAGTTTTTATTTCTTTTTTTTTGTTGTTTCCCATTTTCTTTTTTTATTTTTCTTTCCTACTTAGTTGATGTAGCAGAATTTTATAATATAATGATTTTGTCGGCTTAAATTGTTTTCGAGTTAATTATTTTTCTCTTTTACTGCCGCACTTTTATTATACAGTTTCTTGTCACCACTATTCTTCTTGGTTGATTTGAGATGTTTATCGCAGATTCTTCATGGATTACTTACATGAGCCCGATGATTTATATGATGATCTTTCTTTGGTTCCACGCTTAACCGAAGCTAAGTTCCTATTCATTTTTTATTTTCCATCTTACACATTGGGGACAATGTTTCGATTAAGTGGGGGGTAAGGGACATCACTTAGCTTCTTAGAATTATATTCCATGAATTGCGTGATTATCTTGATTCTCTTTGATGCACGATTCACCACTTAGATTTTGATTCGTTTCAACAGAATTTCGAAAAAATATGATATCTTTGATCTTTTCGAGTTAATTGACTTCATCTTTGTTTTACTTTGTACGAGTAAGAGAAAGTGTCCACTTCTGAAGTAGTGACGTATTAACCGCATATTCTGTTATGAGCCACCATTTTAAGCACGTATAACTCACTTCCCTTGGTCTGTAGTCGATAGCATATTGCTTTGACTAGAGTTGACACTGGTTTCATCACGAATCATGTTCCACCAACGCTTAGAAAGGCAAAGGAATTTTGGATTCGGTAGTTTTTCATGAGTGAGGCCGTGAGGATAGTTAAATCAATGAGAGTTCACCCGCCAAGAAAGAGAAGTGCATTGAAATATATACATCTATATTCTCTTTGGAAATATCTTAGTCGATGGAGCGTAAGATGCACGACTTTTGCATAGACCGATAAACGTGAGCCTAAGAGTAGTATATACTCGGTTCTCGATCCGCCTTGCCAGCTCAATTAATTCATAACTAACATTGTTGGTCCCTTGAAAAGGCTTTGGTTAAGTTTAGAGGGGGGTGAATAAACTTAACACTTAAAACTTTGGAGTTAACAAATTCTGCAACTTCAGCAGTCTACTGATACTTCATTAGTATGCTGATACTTCAGTAGCCTGCTGATAAACAGTAGTCTACGAAAGTTGAGTTTGCTGAATTTGTGCAGCGGAAATTATATCAAAATTAAGCCTTAATACTTGTTGTTAAATATGATACTAAGTATTAGATACTCGTAGTGTATGTGTGTGATTTCAGTTGCTAGATTCAGTAGGTTGATGTGTAAAATAAACTAAGTGCAGAATGTAAATGCTGAAAGTAAGTAGGCAGATTTTATAGTGGTTCCAGGTGGTGTAATCCTGTCAGTCCACTCTTCTCCTGTGATGTTGGAGGTAATTCACTAGAGATCTTTGATATTGCAGTTACAAAGATTCCTAAGTTGCTTGTCCTTCACCAATAACTATGGCTTCACAACTGAAAACTGGGAACATGTAGGATTGTCGCTCTCCCGAGTCTTCCTTTGGTCCTTGAAGGGTAGGATTGCCTCTTCACCGGCTCCACCACAAACAACGAGTCTTTCACACAACCGTGCTTCACTTGTCTTCGGCGGGTTCTTTATAAAATAAAGATTGTATCAAATAAATGATTCAGTTGAAGCAGCTTGATTAGGATGATATAATCAGCAGCTTGCAGTCTTCAAGTGTGTATGCTTGATGTAGCTTGAATGCAGAGTACACTTAAAAAATTTCTCTGGATCAGTAGCTTTAAGTTCAGTAAGTTCAGCAGGGTGTTTTTCAGCTCAGTAAAATATCTCTTCAAAGTTTATCAGTTTTCATCCCTTGTTTCTGAGTTGAAAGTCCTCTATTTATAGGTAGAAATGCATGTGACTTGTATTTGAAATTCAAATGTAACCGTTCCTTGTTTTTGTCCTATCTGATTTGCTTTCTGTCACTATTCATAGGATCGACACCGTCGAATTCCTTTTTGACGGTGCGATCCGTCCACCCTTTGACTTATAACCATTGGATAAAAATCGAATCATCCCAACGTTCTTTTAATCTCGGCCTTTGATTTCTTTGATAAGTCGAGGTAGTTGGCGTTCTTATCCATGTAATCTTCCAATATAATCTTGAATTAATCGAGGTATATTATCGGCGGGTTCATCGGTCTCTTTGAGATACCTATCGATCAGTGAACGCAATTTTGTGTATAAAATACAATGCAGCTGACTTCTTTTATCTAACTTTTATTTGTGAAGTTAGATTACACCTTTTTAATTATAACCAAGTTCCAAACATCATCCAACTTATGGAACTTAGACCTTCTTCACAAGGTGTATGTAATCAGTTTAGGTCATCACAGACTTGCCTAAATTCTGATTCCATAGCCTTGACTTTAATTACTAAGTTTGATCCCTTAGCCTTCTGTAACTGAGTTTGAGCCCTTAGCCTTCAGTCTTCGGCGGAGTTCCGTAAAAGTCTACCGACCTAACTACCCTATCGATATAGACCGATCCGTCGATATGAATCGGCGGCCACTTTTACGATGCTTGTTTGATCAAACCTATTTATGAATAAAACTCTAATAAACCTATACATTTGATCTAGACATCTTTTTGCCTTTGCACTATAACAGCTAGTCTGGCACTCATCATCAAAACATAGAAATAAGTCCAACAATTTCCCCCTTTTTGGTGATGATGCCAATACCCTCACCTAACAGCAAAGCAAAAAGATATAAAACAAAAACAGAACAAATATAGTCATCTTTCATTATAATCATTTGTTCAAAGATATTACAGTCTAGAATCAGCAAAAACATAATGCAGTTAAAGTATGCTGATCTTTCATTCTCTTGGAAAGTTGCTCTGATTCAATTTCAGCAGCTTTCCTCTTCCTACTGTCTGCCTTCTGTTGCTCTTTCACAACTTCAGCAACAGACTTCTTCTTTGCTACTACAGCAGGGTCAGTAACCTCAATTTCAACTGGACCCTCAGCAGACTCAGCAGACTCTGTTGTTTGCTTCCTTGTCTTCCTAGGCTTTAACATTTCTGTAATCTTTCTTGTGTCAGCAGCCTTTCTTTTCTCAGTAACCTTCTTAGGTGCAGCAGGCTTAACAACTTGCTTAACCTGCTCACCACCAGCATTATCATCTCTACCATCATCATCACTTTCTGTAGCCTCATCATCTACATCTTCATCATCATCATCTAGTCCAGGAATATGAGTAGCAACTTCTAGCTTATACCTGGATTTATTAATCTTTTCAGATGAAATATCAGGTATCTGAAAATGATTCAACAAGGTCTGAATCAGTAGACCTAGGGGCTTTGTTTTGGACTTCCTTACACCATCTCTATCTTCAGTGAACACTTTCTTCAAGTAGTGTATAAAGAATCCATCACAATCAAACTTCATACTTCTGCAGATGATGATCAGCAGATCTATTTTAGGTCCAGACAGTGTATCTAGACTCCTAATGAATCCCAAAATGGTTTTGGCAATTAATTTGCTCAGCAGATTATACTCATATCCAATGTGCTTCACATTAATGCCTAAAGATGAAGGTATCGTCTCATTTGTCTTTATACCATCCACAAACTTCATTCTTGGCAGATTCATTGCTTCTGGAGTTGTAGGAGCATTATTTCCAGGTCCAAAATGAAAAACCTCTCTCGGTAGATCTGAAGAGATTTCAATCTCTCTCCCATTAACTGTTGTAGTGAAGGCCTCTCTTCCTTCATGTATAACAATGTTCCTCCAGAATTCCAATACATTGATATATGAAATTCTCTCTCCAGTCTTCTATTGATAATATTCTCCAAACCAGCAATCCGTCTGATTCTTCGTCCTATGTTAATGGCTAGTTCAGTAGAGTGACAGTCAGTCACATAACCTCTTACACTTTGATCGGTGCCAATATGAACATCATCCTTGTTTGCCATTATAAGAGAGAAAAATAAATAAGATAGCTTACAAATCTGTGTTCACACAGTGTATACGCAGAGAAAATCAATCTGAGTGTTTGAAAGTAACTTCTGTGTATAGGTCTGTATATATAACATAGAGTAGTGGTTGGAAACTGTCAGAGCACGTACTGTAGCATTAACCATGATTAAATTTGAATGAATGCTATCTTGCCACGTGTCCCATGATTGACTCATAACGGATTGTAACCGTTCGATCGTGTAACTGCGGTTATAAAGATAAAATGAATATCCCGCTATTTTGCTTTTTGACTTTGGTAAAGTTTGACTGAGTAAAGTTTCCTTCAGTAGCCTTGTCATCAGTAGACTTGGCTCAGCAGCCTGCTGACAAAGATGTCTCTGCAGCCTGCTGACAGAGTTACTCTGCTGATATTCAATTTCTCTTGTTCTGTCCAACTGATAATACAAGATGAAGTTTAATACCAATGACTAATCTGTCAAGTGAGCTCACCCAACATGACAAAGACCAATCCCCTTGGCAACTTCATTTGCTCAATTGTCCAAACATAAGTAAGTACATGGAATTGTTGATAACAATGACTAATCTGCTAATGAGCTCACCCAACATAGCAAAGACTAATCCCCTTGGTGAATTCCAGTACACTGCTGATTAAAGCTGTATCAGTCAACTTTTATAATTCCAAGTTCAGTCCTTAGTTTAGCAAATCTTTCACTATCCAGTGGTTTAGTGAAGATGTCAGCAAGTTGATCTTCAGTAGGGATATATAGAACCACCACATCTTTCTTTTCAACATGATCTCTTATAAAATGATGTCTTACATCAATATGCTTGGTTCTTGTGTGCAAAACATGATTTTCTGTGATTGCAATTGCACTTGTGTTGTCACACATAATTGGAATTTCTCTTTCTTCAATTCCATAATCCCTTAACTATTGTCTTAACCAAAGTATTTGTGCACAACAACTTCCAGCAGCAATGTATCCAGCTTCAGCATTGGAAGTTGATATTGAATTCTGTTTCTTGGTAAACCAGGAAACCAGTCTATTTCCCATCAACTGACAGGTTCCTGTGGTGCTTTTTCTATCAATCTTGCATCCTGCATAATCAGAGTCTGAGTAGGATATAACCTTAAAACTTCCTTCTTTTGAGTACCATATTCCTACATCCAAAGTCTCTTTCAGATATTTGAGAATTCTTTTTACTGCAGCTAGATGACTTTCTTTTGGTTTTGATTGAAACCTTGCACAAACACATACAGCAAAGGATATATCAGGTCTGCTGGCAGTAAGGTACAACAGACTGCCTATCATCCTTCTGTATAAAGTCTGATCAACATCTTTGCCATCTTTATCTTCATCTAGTCTAATGTTTGTACTCATATGAGTTGATACCTTAGTGCTGTTTTCCATACCAAATTTCTTCAGTAGCTCCTTGGTATACTTGGTTTGATGAATGAAGATCCCATCTTTCATTTGTTTGACTTGTAATCCCAAGATATAGTTCATTTATCCCATCCTACTCATTTAGAATTTACTTTTCATCAGATTAGCAAAATTTTCACATAGAAGTTCATTTTCAGAACCAAAAATTATGTCATCAACATATATTTGTACCAGCAGGGTGCTGTCTCCTTCATTGATTCTGAAAGAGTCTTGTCAATGGTGCCTTTGGTAAAACCATTGTCCACCAAGATTGAGATAGAGTCTCATACCATGCTCTTGGTGCTTGTTTCAAACCATAAAGTGCTTTGTTGAGTCTATACACTTTATCTTCTTGATCTTTAACTTCAAAACCAGGAGGTTGCTGAACATATACTTCCTCTTCCAGAATGCCATTTAAAAATGCACTTTTGACATCCATCTGATATACCTTGAAGTTTTTGTAAGCAGCATATGCCAAGAATAATCTGATAGCTTCCAATCTTGCAACAGGGGCATATGTCTCATCAAAGTCTATTCCTTCTGCTTGAGAATAGCCTTTTGCTACTAGTCTGGCCTTATTCCTCACAATGGTACCAGATTCATCCAATTTATTTCTGTATACCCATTTTGTACCAATTATATTTGCATGATTAGGCCTTTCCACTAGTGTCCAAACTTGATTTCTTTCAAATTCATTCAACTCTTCTTGCATAGCAATGATCCAATCTGGATCTGATATTGCTTCTTCAACAACTTTAGGTTCCATTTGAGATAGAAAACAAGTAAACATTGCTTTTAATTGTCTTCTAGTCCTCACACCTTGTTGTATGTTGCCAATAACTTGTTTAGCAGGGTGATCCCTTAACCATTGTGGATTTCGGTTAGGTTGATTCTCAGGAACATCATCTTCAGTAGGGTCTGCTGTTGCTTCAGGGGGTTCAGCAGATCCTTGAAATGCTTCAGTTGTTGCATCAGTAGTGTCACCAGCAGGGTGTTCCGCAGGGGCAGAATCGAAACCTTTAAGTCATTAAACCTTTCCAAAACATCAACACATTCTGGATCAGTGACTTGTTGATTCTCAGCAGGTTCTGAAGCTTCATCTTCCATTCCAATAAACTTTGGTTCATCAAATACAACATGTATTGCTTCTTCATGTTTCAGTGTCCTTTTATTCAGTACCCTGAATGCCTTGCTGACAGAAGAATATCCCATGAAAATTCCTTCATCTGATTTTGGTTGGAATGTCTTCAATTGCTCCTTATGATTTGAAATAAAACATTTGCTTCTAAATGGATGGAAGTAGGATATATTGGGTTTTCTTCCATTCCATATCTCATAAGGTATCTTCAGCAGCTTCTTGTTCACTGAGGTTCTATTTTGTGTATAGCATGCTGTATTAACTGCTTCAGCCCAATATCTTTCAGGTAATAATCCTTCACAAATCATTGTTCTTCCTGCTTCTTTTAAAGTCATGTTTCTTCTTTCAGCAACCCCATTTTGTTGAGGTGTACCAGCAGTAGCTAGTTGATGTAGTACACCATTCTGCTCACAATATTCTCTTATAACTTTATTGAGAAATTCAGTACCCTTGTCTGATTTGATCTTCACTACTGTTAAAATTTTCTCATTTTGCAATCTCTTCAAAAGTTCAGGCATCTTTTGAAGTGTCTCACTTTTCTTGTTCATGAATACCACCCATGTGTATCTTGAATGATCATCCACAACCACTAAGGTATATTTCTTTCCTGTTACACTTGTTGGTGTTATTGGTCCAAATAGATCCATATGCATTAGCTCCAAAAATCTTTTAGTTGATTGATTAGTTTTTGACTTGAAGCTTGATTTTGTCTGTTTACCTTGCTGACATGCATCACATATAGCATCCTTCTTAAATGTGATCTCAGGTAAACCAATTACCAGTTTCTTTTTCACCAACTGATTGATATCATCAAAATTTAGATGATTCTACTTCTTATGGCATAGCCAATTAAGTTATTACTTTGTATGCACAATCAGGCATGTCTCTGGTATAGCAGTAGACCAATCCACAACATACATGTTTTGTTGTCTTCTTCCAGCCAACACAACTTGATCACCTCTTTCACTAATGACAATGCAGGTGTCCTTGTCAAAAGTGACCTTGTAACCCATGTCACAAAACTGTCCAGTGCTCAGCAGGTTGTAGTCCAACAGTCCTACCTTTGGATTTACCCTTTTTGTTAGGTACTGATGTCCTTTTTGACTTTTGATTTTGCCTCTTTGAAGCATTCTCAGTAGGCTTCACTGCCTCAGCAACCTTACTAGGAGTTGGATCTTGTGCAGGCACAAACTTAGGACCAATTCTGGTACTAGGTTTAGTAACCTTACTGGATCCACTCTTATTGGATTGTTGAGTTCCAAATTCAAGGCCTGTTCTATCATCATAAGGCTTTCCAGATTTGAATGCAGTGGAGGAACAAGATTGTTCAGGAGATTCAGCAGCTACTGAATGTACAGCAGGCTTATGCTGATTCTATCCAACTTATTTTCCCTTTCCTTTGAGAATTCTTAATTCAGCTTTTAACCTTTCAACTTCTAATTGAAGAGCCTCTTTTTCAGCCTTCACAATCTCATAACCAGATTGTATTATCCTCAGTTGATTAAGGATGGCATCCAAAGTTTTTTCATTGTCAGAATTTTTAGGATTTGAACCACAAGTGGATTCACAATCACTTCCAGCAGGAGTGTTTATAGATACAGAGTTGTATACCTCCTCTGTTTCATCCATATTTGCCATTAAAGCATAATCATCCATATCAGCAACAAGTGCAGTGTCATCAGATTCATTTCCTTTTTCTGATTCCACTTCATATCCTGAATCATCTTCAGCAACCATAGCCTTCTTGCCATATCTTCTTTGTTGACTTTTGCTTTTCAGTAGGTCTGGACAGTCAGGTCTAAAATGTCCAGGCATTTTGCAATAGAAGCAGAGATAATCAGGTTCCTTATTCTGTTTTAACTCAGGACTGTCAGGTTTGAAGTGTCCTGGTTTCTTGCATTGAAAGCACAAATAATCATTGTCTTTCTTGGAATCATCCTTCTTCTTTTCACTATGTTTCTTTGTGAAATTCTTTGAAGAGCCCTTTCCAGTTTTCATTATTCTGATTTTCTTGCTCAGTAGGGCAATCTGCTCTTGCATTTCATCCAGTAGATCATCTTGAGCTCCTGATGTCTCTTCTTGATGTGTAACAGCCAATGCAGTGGTCTTTGGTTCTTCCTTTTCGGTGGTAGGAACCAATTTCTTGCTGAATTCATAGGCCTTAAGATCTGAGAATAATTTGAAGGTGTCCTTTTCATGTAGACTTCTCATTTCTTCTATGGCAGTAACCTTCATCTCCCAGACTTCTTTTGCAGGTAATACTTCCAAGATTTTTGAGTTGATTTCTTCTTTTGAGTAGTTTACACTCAGTAAGATGAGTTCATCCAGGATTTGTTGGTCCCTTGAAAAGGCTTTGGTTAAGTTTAGAGGGGGGGTGAATAAACTTAACACTTCAAACTTTTGGAGTTAACAAACTCAGCAACTTCGGCGGCTCTGCCGACCGCTTCGCGTAGTCCGTCGACACTCAATAGTCTCCGTCGATCGTTGATTTCACTGAATTTGTGCATCGGAATATATTCAAATTAAGCATTATAACTTGTTGTTAATATGATACCAAGTATTAGATACTCAGTAGTGTAAGTGTGTGATTCAGTTGCTAGTTTCAGTTGATAGATGTGCTAGATATACTAAATGCAGAATATAAGTAGATAGTTTTTATAGTGGTTCCAGGTGGTGTAATCCTGTCAGTCCACTCTTCTTCTGTGATGTTGGAGGTAATTCACTAGAGATTCTTGAGCTAGCAGTTACAAAAATCCCTAAGTTACTTGTCCTTCACCAATAACCATGGCTTAACAAACTGAACACTTGGAACAGATAGGATTGCTGCTCTAAAGTCTTCCACTGGTCCTTGAAGGGTAGGATTGCCTCTTCACCAGCTCCACCACAAACAACAGTCCATGACACCCAAAGATGCTTCACTGTCTTCAGTAGATTTCTTGTAAAAGAAAGTTTGAATCAAGTAAGTGATTCAGCTTCAGCAGCTTGATCAGGATGATATGATCAGCAGCTTGATATCTTCAAGTGTGTAAACTTGATGTAGCTTGATAGCAGATTACACTTGAAGAAGTTTTCTGGATTAGTTGCGTTATGCTCAGTAGGGTCAGCAGTGTGTTTTATCGATTGAATTCTGATAGCTCAAGATAGATCCTTAATTTTCATCACTTGTATCTGAATTAGGAGTCCTCTATTTATAGGTAGGAATCCTTGTGACTTATGTTTGAAATTCAAACATAGCCGTTTCAGATTTGTCCCATTTGACTTGCTTTATGTCCCTGTACATAGTACTGACACTGTCAGACTGCTTTTTGGCCGTTTTCAGTCTGTCCACCCTTTGACTTGTATCCATTGGATAAAGATCTGAATCTTTCCAACGTCCCTTTGATCTTAGCCATTGATTTGTTTGATAAAATCAGAGGTTGTTAGCTGTCCCTTTCTTTGTAATCTTCCAATGTAACCTTGATTAAATCGAAATATGCATCCAGCAGGTTCCTGTGAACATAAGTCTGCTGACATGCTTATTAATCAGCTGATCCATATTTGCTGTGTTTAAAAACACTTCAGCTAACTGTCTTTTATCTAACTTTTATTTATGAAGTTAGATTACACCATTTTGACTATAACTAAGTTCCAATCACCAATTAACTTATGGAACTTAGACCTTGTACACAAGGTATATGTAATCAGTTTAGGTCATCACAGACTTCCCTAAATTCTGATTCCATATCCTTGAATTTAATTACTAAGTTTGATCCCTTAGCCTTCAATAACTGAGTTTGAGCCCTCAGCCTTCAGTCCTCAGCAGGTTCTTAAACTAATCTACTGACTCAGGTACCCTACTGATATAGACAGGTCCGCTGATGTAAGTTAGCTGACCATTTACAGTGCTTGTTTGATCAAACCTATACAAAGATCAAACTCTAATAAACCTATACATTTGATCTAGACATCTTTTTACCTTTGCTCTATAACAGCTAGTCTGGCACTCATCACTAAAACATAAAATAAGTCCAACAATTTCCCCTTTTTTGGTGATGATGCCAATACCCTCCTTACAGCAAAGCAAAAAGATTAAAAACAAAGACAGAACAAACTTAGTCAATTCTCATTATAATCAGTTGTTCAAAAAGTATTACAGTCTAGATTCAGCAAAAAAATAAAACTGATGTAAGTATGCTGATCTAGTGTCTTCTTTCTCTTTCTTCCCTTGCCTTCTCCACTTGCTCTTGATAAGCCCTTATTTCTCTAATCATTTCTCTCATCCATTCATTTTCAATAAGAGAGAAATCAATGTGAGGATTCACTTCTTTCCACCATTTCCATGCTTCAGGTAGAGTAAGATTGATCTGATGTACTCTGAAGCCTAAACACATGTATACTTCCTTCAATTCATTCAGTGATTCCTTTGCTGATGTGGTAGGTAAACTCCTTCCACCTCTACCACCTCTTCCACCTCTATGTGTAGCTTTCAAGGCTTTAACCCTTGCTTCCCAAAACTTAAGTCCCAGAAAGGAATTTAGTCCCTCATGGAAACCCTTGTCATGGTAAGGTCTTCTCTTACTGTTGTAGACCTTCTTATATTCTTTGAGAAGATCATCAGTGAGTGGGAGAATTCTGCCAAGTGTAGGTTCTCTAAATGCATTGGTGTCATCTTCCCATCTTTTCTTTGCAAAAATTCTAGCAGCCTCTTTTGCTACAGCTGTTTGGCTCTCTTCCCCCTTATTGACATCATCAACAAAATGGGACAGCAGGCCATGAACACTTTCCTGTGTGATTACTAGATTATTCAGCTGACCCTCCATAATCTCAATTCTTGTGTCAACTGCAGTAATCCTTTCTTGCATTGTTTGCTCCAGTAGATTGATCCTCTCAGTGAACTTAGGATCCAATCCAGCAGGTTGAAGTGTTTCCAGCAGATTCAGCCACAGCAGGCTTAGGTGTCTTAGCAAGCTTATCAAGTTTTTGTTGAATAGAGGCAAATTGATCTTTCAAAAACTTGTCCTTCAGTATATTACCTTGCTTAATCCCCTTCACATCTTGAGCAAGGTCAGCAAGAGCATATTGAGTGGATGTAATATTGGAGGCAACAGTTTCAGTGGTCCTCCCTCTATTTTCCACCAGATTCATCAAATCTTCAAACCTCTGCTCTTGCCTGTCAAGTTGAGTTCTTAACCTTCTTATGTCATTCTGACAGTCCTCAACTCATCCAAAACCCGGCACCCCGGTACTCCATTCCTCCGCCCATATTTCCGGCGAGCTTCATCGGCGCCAGGCTCTTCCACATTGTATTGTGACCTCTGCCTGCTGACAACCATGGCCCAGCTCATATCTCTCCCATCAGGGTTAGGACCCTGAAATTCCTCTAGAATAGGATCTAAGGCAGGTTCTTAAAAAGTGGGTACAAATGCCTGTTGTGGTTCATCAGCAATGTGTTCTTCTTCAGGCACTTGAAATTCTTCATCACTGAAGTCATAGTCCAAGTAGCTGCTCATCCTCATTAATAACAGCAGTCTGCTGACCATCTTTCCCTTCAGTGGTCTTGTCTCCAGTAGGCTCCACTATAGCAGCATGTTCAACAATAACAGCAGGGGTTTCCTCCAAACCCATATATAGTTCCAACCTATGTCAAGGTGTTGTTTGAACCTCAGCAACCTGTACCTCCTGTTCCAACCTTTGTTCCGAGTGTTGTTTGATCCTCGCAGCTGTACCTCCTCAAACAATATTGGTGATCCTTCAATCCCATCACCATGTCCAATCTCTGTGCAATCACTGTTTGCTCCTCAGTGATTAACACTCTTTGTACAAGAATTGCAGGGAATTCAGCCATATTTTCTTCTTGAAACCCTTTAGCATTTGCAATCCTTCTTAGAGTATTAGCAGTTTTGGATAAGGTGCCCTCGAGTGTCAATCCATTCTTGATATTGAATTGAATCCTAGAACCGACATCGGCTCACTAAGATCGGTAGCCCTTTTCTTCATCCAAATCTACATTCCGCCGACCTTCGGGATGTTCACATCGAGTTCAACAACAAACAAAGCATGTGCCCGATGCCCACCATCCTATTTGCACCAAGTGTATACCCTCATTGATTAGTGCCTCCAGATCATCCATGGTTAGATCCTCCAGATCTTCCTCCATTTGACTAGTCTGCTGGCCCTCAGCGGACATACCAGTATCAGTGGACTGTTGTACACTTGGTTCAATTAATAATGCAGTCCCACTGACTCCTCCTGGACCAGATGGATGATCACCACCAGAATCAGATGATGAAGAGTCATCACTGTCATCTCTAGGATCTCTGAATTTGATACCATCTTCCTTCTTTTGCTCATCAATAAGATCCATCAATCTTGCTTCTAACAAAGAGGAATCAACCAGATCAAGCAGGTTTTCCACTCCTAACTTTTCAAAAGCCCACTCCTCAAAATCTGTCATTGGTTCAGCTGCTGATTTTTGTCTTTTATAAAACCCAAACTTCCACTGAAAGTAATCAGCCACTTGTTGGAGCTTAGGATCAACAAACTCCTCTTACTTCTTCTTTTCCTTCCTTTCAAAGGGCATGGTTGGCTTTCTAGGAGCTGTGTGTCCACTTTGCTGACCTTCAAAGGTCTCAACAAGTAGATTCAGAGTTTCTTCCACAGATGCCTCTAGGTCAGTAGGTTGCCCAGATTGTATGTTAGTGCCTACTACCTCCATCTGTTCCACACTTGGTTCCCCCTGACTTACATGCTCATCTGCAGGGTTAGCAACAACTTGCTCTTCCCCCTGAACTATTGCAGAACTAGCAGGGTCTTGTACCAATGTTTCAACTTCCACAGAAGGTGCAGACTCAGTGGTTTGTTGTGGTTCTTCAACTAGTTGCTCAACAACAACTTGTGCAGCTTCAGTAGGCTCAGCAGCCTTTACATGGGAGGATTCAACAACTTCTATAGCAGGCACAGGTTCAGTAGTCTGCTATGATTCTCCAGTAGGTTTCTCAACAACAACCTCTACTATCTCAGTAGGCTTAATAGTTGTTAGGGGCTCAGCTTCAATAGCCTCTTCTTCTTCTTCTTCTTCTTTTCTTTGAGCCTCTAGAATCCTTAACTGCTTCCCTTTGCCATGTTTCTTTTTCTTAGCAATTTCCTTCATCCTCTTGGAAAGTTGCTCAGTTTCAATCTCAGTAGCCTTCCTCTTTCTACTGATTTCCTTCTGATGCTTTTTCACAACTTCAGCAACAGACTTCTGATAAGAGAATTTTTGCAATCCAGTTAATCAAGTAAAAAAAACTCGAAACCTTAGCAAAATCTACTTTCTAACCGGCAGTGGACCGGATCGATTGTAGGTAGTGCTTGAGGAGTCCGAGGTCGAACCCACAGAGATTGGCTTTGAGTACCACAGCTGACTTAGCACTCAGTTCAGGTCAACCAGAAAAGTATGTCGTTATACTATTGCATAGTAGAAAGATTATACTAATCGGATTTCTTAAGATTAAAAGAGGTGCAGCCGAACTACGATCCAGCGGATTACCCTATCCTCAGATAAACTACCCCGGGAGTGCGCTCTACCTTCCTTGTCTGTCTAATGATAAACTCACAGGTGTCGAGTCCTAACGTGATTAAGTTTTAGACTCACCTAACGAATGAATGATAAAAACCCCGTATTGGACATGGACCTAACGACTAGGGTGTCAATCTAGTGCATAAGTAGGTGTCAAACTACCTTTTAAGCCAAAACGTCTACGGTCCCGAAACCCCGATTCCCACACTTCGTCGCAACATACATTTATAAGCTAGGTGTGTGTGATGGTGAACTAGGTGATCAAGCTAGCTCAATTACGATTAAAGCTGGTTTTGTGATATGAATTATCGATTAGAACATTTTATTACGTGCTACACTACCTCCCGGTTCGTCTCCCTAATGGCGTTTCATCCGTTTTCACATAATTCGGTTGTACGAAAGATTTAGCTACTAATTATCGAATTGAAACGATAAACGGTACAAGAATTCATGATATAAACGCTAAAAGAACAAGAAACCATACCCACTTTATTGAAAACTGATGAAGAACCAAAGTTGTGCTCACAAAGATCAACTTTTGACAATAGAAATGTAACGGATTGATGTTGTAATGTATCTAATGTAATAGAGGATCGAAAGACGAGAACAATGGTATATTGCACTTAATTCTACGCTTCCGGATGAAAGAAATCACCCAAAAGAGGGTAAACTATCTAAATTCGTAAAAGTCTGCTGAAGAAAACGTTTGAGGTGCCCTTTTATAGCCTAGGGCAAAATTCAGCTTATCCGTACGGATAACAGGCTATCCGTACGGATAGTTCTTGATTCTCCAGATTATCCGTATGGCTGGAAATTGATCCGTACGGATAAGTCTCTGATCACACCTTTTGTTTTGTGCTCCAAAGTGTCTGTCCGTACGTCTAGCTTTATATCCATCCGGATGGCTCTCTGCTGCTTCATTCTATCCGTACGGATAAAATGGATATCCATACGGATAAGTCTATGTTCAACAATTTTGCATCTATCTGAGAGTTGTCCGGACGGACAGACATTCGTCCCTACGGATAGATGCCTTGACTTCAAAAACTTCACTTTTTCATACTTAGCCTTCGTTTCTCGCCTCGGACACGTCTAAACTCATAGGTAATCGCTTTCCGGGCTCCCGACTCACCCAAATCCTGCATAAACATGGAAACAACAAGCAAACGCATAACCCCACAAACTACGGGTGCTCGGGAAATGAGTATAAAGTGCTAAAAGTAGGCCGAGTTTACGGAAAAACCGACAGTTACTCGCCGTGCAAAGAAAACCTCATTACACTCATTATAGGGTCTAAACTCACCCGAAAACATGCTAGAAACATGATAACCGTGGGTTAAACTTTACAGAAATGTACAGTAAAGTTGGTTCCTATCACCACCCCACACTCAGCCTTTACTCGCCCTCGAGTAAATCAGGCGATCAAACAATGCCAAGGAATCAACTTTACGGTACATGCACGTGTTTCAAAATATCAAAGCAACAGGAACTGAGACAAGTGAATGTAATACCTTGACTCCCCAAAATCACAAAACGGAGTGAGTGTGTGGTGAATGACGATGACTTATACTCAATACGGTTACCGGCTTGGAATGCCGGACAAACGACTGCACACAATCCTGCCCTTTCTAGAGTCTCCACTAATCGAGGTTCACCAGGGCCAGAGATCCGGTCAGGTAGGACTTGAAAGGTTATAACGTTAGGCTCGGACGGGGGTTATCGAAAGATAATTTGGGACTGAAGAAAAGAAGGCACGAGTGAACCTAATCATTGCGTGTACTCCCTCAACTCGAACATAGAAAACCACCAAGCTTCTTTCGAATTTCCATTAGAACAACATCCAAGCTCACATCATATTAGCTAATACGCATACCCCTTTTCCGGATTTCTTTGGTTCGAATTTATTCACTTACTCTTTTTTTTTTGAACCAAACTTTTTCTTTCGAACCAAAGACCACATCAAATATTTCCTCGAGCTCCTCCCCTTCTAGATGTTAGCTCAAAACTCCCTCCTCATATCATTTCTCATATTCTCTCCCACCCCACACTTGCCTTGGCAAGTGTGTCTAAAGGAAACAACTAAGTCCACTCGTAGGGTAGTAAAAAAGAAACGTGACCAAATTATCGGCTCAGGGCTAGGAATTATAAGCTAAGTAACCAAAAACGGCTCAAATTTCGGACGGTGGTCAGACCGTTCCTATCAAGGCTTAGGAGGGTTTAGAGGGATAATGTTGGGATGTTGGCTTTTTGCTCTGGTCGCTTCAAAGAAATGCCTTTCCCGTCATCCCGAACCTACCCAGGGTGAATCCTTTCTATTTCGCCTCAAAACTAGGGGTACAGGTGTGTAAAGCAATTGTACTAAGTATAATCGTCGTCAAACGTGTACTAAAAGTGTTCCGTATCGTGATATATGGACTCACTGCGAGACATTCACAAGGCTAAAAACCGTTTACTAACTCAACCGTTAAAAACATGCATATATCGCGGTGCTAAAACCCTGGAAAAATTTGAAAATGCCTAGAAATCAACTCGAAAACGAGTAAAACTAAGTTCATCACATAACGGCATATTAGACTATGAAAGCATCCGAATAAGCTAAGTCATCCCACCCCCACTTTAGTGAAACACCGTCCTCGGTGTGTGAACGAAAAGGAAAGAGAGACTTAGCTTAGTAGCCCGGCAAAACGGCGTGATCAAGTCCCGTAACGGTCGTGAGGTGAGGCATCCCGAATCCCTGTATAAAGAAAAACATATCCAAAACATACGTGCACGGGACATGGTCCATGTGCCATAGCAAGTAATAAGGGGGAAATATGGGGATAATCAAAGTATTCGACCTCGTTACGTCAGAAAACTCGAATAAGAGTAGTATATGGATAACGCATCAAACATGATATATAAAAAAAATCCAAAAACATCATCCATCCATGAATAATCCAAAAAACACGTCAAGAAGGCTAAAGTAGTGAAAAGAGGTGTCTTATGGCTTACAGAACAAGGAGAGAAAAGTAGCACAAAAGTGATCGCAAAACAAAAACCCTGCCCTAACCAAATCTAAACAGAAACTGAAACACCAACACCCTGGCCTAAAGGAAATCGAAGGACCGACTCGAAAGGAACAACATCGACTCTAAACTCCAGTCTGGTCCTCGGGAGGAGGTGGTGTGGGCTCAGAAGCAGAAGTAGTAGCAGTAGTAGCAGTGGTAGTAGTGGCTGGGGTAGTCCCTGGTGCTCGAGGTCTCTGTGGTAGGAGCGACGATGGGCGGGGCAGCCTGAAAGGTGCCAGCACCCTCTCCAGAAGCGCTCGCGGCAGCTCTAAAAATCGCCTCGGCTGCATCCTCCTCTAAGCATAACTCGATGGCCTCCTCGATGAAAGACGTGAACAGGTAAGCCTCCTCATCTACCTCAAGCTCGGGCATGTCCGGTAGGTACCTTCCGAGCACCTGAACCCCCTCGGTTAACGCGTTCAGCGGAATCTGCTGCCTGTCAAGCATATTCCGCAGCTCCATCATCAAATACCGGGTGCGTGTCGGTAAGGGAACTGTGCGGATAATATCAGACGAGTGCTCAGCAACTGGCTCTGCCTGAGGACCCTGATCACCCTGCTCGTCATCACCCTCAGCCTCGTGCTCAACATCCCCCTCGACAGATGGTCCACCCGGACCCGTCTCGGATAGCGGACTCAATAAAATCGGCTTCTTCGTATGTCGCTCATCCAAATAATACTCTTTCACACCCGCCTTCAAACATAACCCATTGAGTAGATGGATACAAACAAGCTTGGCTCTCTGATCTTTCCGGTTCTTCGCAATCTTGTTATACAACACCGTTGGTCCCTTGGAAAGGCTAACACAAGTTTAGAGGGGGGGGGGGGGGGTGAATAAACTTGTCACCAAAAACTTATCTTAAGTTGTAAAAGCCCCAGGAACCGAGTTTCTCTCGAAACTCAAACCGACTTCCAATTCGTTATGTTCCCGTCCCTTAACTTGTGTGGAGTTCGGTTAGCTTAGCGATTGTAAGTCAAAAGCGACTTTTATTCGGTCTTGTTAACGCGGCGGATAAAGTAATAGCCTTAAGTGCAATAGATGTGTAAGCAGAAATCTAGACCTTCTATGTATCAGTTTGTGAGAATTCAGTGTTTGCTGAGAGATAATGCAATAAATAAAACAAACACAAATGCATAAAGAAAATCAACACAAGATTTGTTTATGGAAGTTCCGGGTGGTGTAATCCCGTTGTCTCGGATTTTATAGCAAAGGAAAACAAACAAGTAATAAATAAATCCGGTTTACCCCAAGTGCAGGGATCGTAGTATAGCGATTAAAAACCGGAGTCGATCCACAGGGAATCGAGGTTTATCTAGTTCTTATTAATTTTTTTCTAAATTGTCACGACTACTATTATAACTAAAATTTTAAGAAAATAAAAACGTCTAACACTTAACAAAACTAAAAACGAAAACAACAAAAGTAAAGGCGGACGAGAAGATCAAAGATCTAAAGCCAGGAAAGATAATTACGAACCGAGCTAACTAAGTTGTACCTATTTTATAACTAAAACTACAATAAACTTATTACGAGTTACTACGATGAAAACGAAGCAAAAAAAGCACAAACGATTTCTCTCAATTAATTTAACAACGAACAAGCAATGATCCACCGATTCCCGCAACCCTCAATTTCGACTCCCAGATTATCTTGTGGTGATTTAACGAAAATTGTGATTCACCTATCGAATGTATGAACTCCTAATCTCTTAGAAAAGTTCGTCTATCAATCTTTTATCTTTCGATTTTAAAGATTAACGCTTTCATAACAAAGGTGTGAAATCTCTCAATTTCGCAATCTAGATATTCAACCTAACAACTCTCGTTAATTAGATTAAAAATCCAATCTTTACTATGGTGATCTAAGATTTAACGACGATTCTCATCAAATGTTAAACATCAAACAGCAACCATCTCTCGATATAAATTGCATAACAACAATCAAAACATAGAAAAAATACAATTTTTATTAAAACTTACAAGATAATCCAAATTCGAAATCGAGATGTTGCTAAGAATCGGTGTCACAAGGCTTGTTCCAACGTGCTTTAGCCTCTCATCATCGTATGATTGCTTGAAATCATTTCAGATTTCAACTGTTGATTCGGAGACCGTATTCTCCGGAAACAGTTACGACTGTAACAACAACGATCTTTCGATAACTATCTCGAGCATTACAACAATACTACGGTATTATTATTTTTGATACATATATATAAGTATATAAGGATATATATATATAAGTATAAATATATATATATAAGTATAAAAGTATATACTTATATATATATATGGATATACGTATAGATATATATATACAAATATATGTAGATATATAAAGATAGATATAGATATAAGTAGATATATAGATATCGTATATATATATATATATATATATATATATATATATATATATATATTGATACTACAAAGAAATAAAAACAAGAAAAAGATGAAAGGAAAAGAAATTAGATATATATATATGTATATATATTAGTACTACAAACAAAATAAAAACAAGACAGTAAAAGAAAATGGCCGAAAGCAAAGGCCCCTGATCTGTTCCTGGTTTCAGCCTATTTATAGGCAAATTAGTTAAGGCCGGATCGATCCGGGAAAGGGCCGGATCGATCCGGTGTAATCATTGCAAATCCTAACTGATTCTATCCAAATCTTCGGATTATTTGATATATATTGGATTAAAACTTCTAAAATTCATATCTTGAGTTGTAGACCTCCAAAAATTGCAAACGAAATGCCAAAATTACGGTCTCGAGAAACTCTAAAACTTTCATGAAGGACTCTTCTTCAGAAAACGTCTTCTTGAGTACCTCGTGTTCCTCCGAACGTTTTTCGACATTTTTACGAAATTGAATCAATTAGCCACTTGACCACCATTTGAGTTGTAGAAGTCCGATTGACTTGATTCAAAATCCATTGGAAAGAGTTCTTGAAGATATACAACTTTAATGAAGGAAACTTCTTCAGAAAATGTCGTTTTGATGAACCATTCGTATGTCGTGTCGTTTTCGGGATTTTCCACTAATACGAATTGATTAGTCAATTGACCATAACTTGAGTTGTAGACATCTAATTGACGTGATTCAAAGTGCGTTGGAAAGCTTATGTGAAGATCTACAACTTTCATTAAGAAGTCATCCCCTGAAAATGCCTCTAAGCTGGGTCAAATCTCCGTCGAAACAGGTTTTGGTTTTAAGTATGTAAGATAATTTGATCCATTTGAACTCGTAAGCTTGAGGCATCTTCTTCTAATCCTCTAAACACATCTTTTAGACTCAAAACATGTCGTTACGTGGAATCTTGGTCAATGTATAATCCGCAATGAACCACCAAAATACCAAACGTAAATCCGACACGACACTCCGGTTACTAAACCGGTACAAAAACTAGTAAAAACACATAAAAACACGATATTTTATATAAGACTTACTATTTATATAATTAGATAAAACCTATAAATTAATGACTTGATTTGATACATAAATGCTCAAAATGGTATCAAAAGTGGGGTGAAATGTTATAATAATAACAGTGAATTTTTCCGTCATCACAAACCCCCCACTTAGCTTTTGGTCGTCCTCGAGCAAAACAAGTGATAAAACAAAATGAATGAGGGACAAAATTCACGAAAAGATAAGATATAAGGGACAACCAGATAATACAACCGATCGAATCATAACCACACGTTAACCTTAATATATATGTATAACGAGTGTGTGTGTGTGACAAGCCTTTTCAATTTCCACTATCCTCTCTTGAATAATTCAAGCAATACACACAAATATCCATTCAGACAGTCCTAATGACTTTCCTAGGTAAAGGCAGTAACAGTTCCACACAAAGTCCTCTCGTGTACTTATTAGGATAATCCCTAAAGCATATCATTCAGTTTATACTGGGGATAGTCAGAAGATAACTAAGTTTTCAACCATGCTTAATTCATTCCCCAGCAATAGGATGTTTCGTGATAACACCCTAGCTGGACTTAATTTCACATGTGTAGCATATGCCTTCATTCCCAAAGCAATAGGATGTTTCGTGATAACACCCTTGGACTACTATCATCAGCGGTCGGGAGCTTTTAAACCTCATAGTGGTATAGGACGTTTCGTGATAACGCCCTACCGCACTCAAATCATTGGTAGCTACAACCAACATATATATAATTCATCTTAATTTGGTATTTTTCTTTTTATTCCACTTAACTTATATCCTTTCTATCACATTCAAACCTTCGAGATATTCACAAGTACACGTTCAAAAGTTAGGTACTAAGTTGCCGCAATCGTCTCAGAATAACCACTAGGATACCGAATGGATACGAGTTTAAAATTTTCGCTTCAATGTCAAAGGCTTACGTGAACAATCAATTCATGTTACACAAATAAATTAGGGGTTAAAATGTACTTACGGTTCAAATTAGTTATACATATCAAATTGATCATTATATCTTCAAATCCATGAAATATATACCTTATACAATTCATTATATTCAACTCATTTATGCTCGAAAAAGATCCAAAAACTAAGAGTTTAAACACTTACCGCCATTTCTAAACCAACCGACTCTACCCCCCACTTACGATTTTGCATTATTCTCGAGTGTAAATGAGATAGAGAGGAAGACTTAGCTTATAAACCAGCAGAAAGATGCTATCGAATCCCGTAACGATGCCATGAGAAAGCACGATCTGAATCCCTATACCAAAACAAAAAAACAACCAACACAAAGCAAACACGGGACATGGTCCTCGTGCCAAAACATCGAATAGGGATATGGGAATAATAAGAAAATGGCCCTGTCACGTCAGAAAATTCGATAGGCAATATATATATGGTCACTCTCATAAAAGCTTTAGATGGAAAAATAACCCACACGGGTAAAGCACAGAACATCTAAGCATATATGTATCATAGAGAATATCACATGAGCAAATATCATAGTCAAGTCATAAATTCATGTTGGAAACAGAGTAGATCATAAAATGAAATGTGTGAAAGAGTATTGAGTCTTTTATACCCAGATCCTCAAGGGTTAAATCATTCTAACAACCTAAGTCCAAGAAATGATGTATTTGAATGTTTTCTTTGTTATACCTCGGGATTTTCGGATAACCACCTAATCGTTCCCTCTTTAATGATATTCAAACATTCATCCTGGGACTTAGTTGTATTGTTTTTTTTTGTTTTTTATTTTAAACAGGAAAATGCCTATCTTAAAAAAAAACATCCAGTTCTTTAATGTCTGACTGGTAAAAGACTAACCTAATGAAAATTAAAGCACGAAATTTAATATTTTTACGGGCTGCCTCCCGGTAGCGCTTTTGGTTAACGTCGTTTGCTCGACAAATCTATTCTCAGCCTGGATCAGGCCACTTCACCTTCCTTCCAGCCACTACATCGTGTAAGCTCTGATCATTGGTGTGGCTGCAGAAACAGCATCTAACACATGGGGTCAAGTTTCTGATTGTTTTCCAAACACTTTTAATCCTCCCCATTGTAGACTTCTTCTTTTTCAGCTTTCTTTTAACTCGTGCCTCCCTTTTGAGTTCTTCCATATCCCAACTACCAGCCATAACTTCCTCTAATGAACCACTGCCGTCATCCTCAGAAAACAAGTCGGGTGAAAATTCATCAAACTCAGTGACTTCAGTCATACCACACCCGAGGATGTCGAGGAAATGAACAATCAAAGGTTTCTCTTTGGTTTGTCCTATATAATGCTTGCACCTTTGACCATTCACTCTGAACGGCTGGTCACCATGACCTCTTAGTTCTAAAACACCTCCAGGAATAATTTGAAGAATTTCAAAGGGGCCGGACCAACGCGTCCTCAACTTTCCGGAAACGGATGCAACCCGGAATTATAAAGTAAGACTTGCTCCCCAACTTGAAATTCTCACTTCTTGATTTTAGCATCGTGAAGGAGTTTCATTCGTCCTTGCTAATCCCGGCACTCTCGTAGGCCCGGAGTCTAAACTCATCCAATTCATGCAACCGCATCGCCCGATGTTCACCACATGACCGGGCATTAAAGTTTAAGAACTTAATGGCCCAATATGCTTTATGCTCTAATTCGACTGGCAAATGGCATGGTTTGCCATACACCATCTGATAAGGAGATGTACCCATGGGAGTTTTATAGGCAGTACGGTATGCCCATAGCACATCATCCAGTTTGAGACTCCAATCCTTTCTATGATTGTTCACAACTTTTTCCGGGATCCTCTTCAAACTCGATTACTTCTCTCGACCCGGCCACTAGTCATAGGGTGATATGGTGTGCCAATTTTGTGCCGGACACCATATTTCTCAAGGACTTTTTCTAGTGGCCTGTTGCAGAAGTGCGTTCCCTCATCACTGATTAAGGCACGGGGACATCCAAACCTCACGAATATATTTTTCTTGAGAAAGTTCATGACCGTTTTGTGGTCATTGCGAGAAGTGGCTTGAGCCTCCACCCATTTCGATACGTAGTCAACGCGAGACTAAGATGTATTTGTTTCCACGGGAAGATGGAAACGGGCCCATAAAATCAATACCCCATACATAAAAAACCTCACATTCTAAAATGGGCTTTAATGGCATGTCAAAACGCCTAGTTAGAGCACCGGTTCGTTGGCACCTATCACAAGCCTTGCAGAAGGCTTCTGAATCCTTGAAGATCGTGGGCCAATAGAAACCGGACTGAAAGATTTTAGCAACGGTTTTCCAGGGACCAAAGTGGCCACCAGTAGGTCCACTGTGGCATTGTTCAATGATATCCCGTTGCTCTGATTCGGGGACACATCTTCTCAACAATCCATCTTTACAGATTTTAAAGAGGTAAGGTTCATCCCACACGAAGGTTTTCAAATCAGAGAAAAATTTCTTCTTCTCCTGATATGAAAATTCTGGATTTAAATACTGGGAATGCAGGTAGTTGACGATAGAGGCAAACCATGGAACATCTGGAGTGCACTCGTCTATATGCATAACATGCTCGAGAGGAAAGTAAAGGTCTATCTCTTCAGGTTCTTTCTTCTCATCATTCTGCATTCTAGAAACATGATCTGCTACTACATTTTCACTGCCCTTTTTATCCTTAATTTGAACATCGAATTCTTGCAGGATCAGTATCCAACGTAGTAAGCGCGGTTTAGCATCTTTCTTTGTCATAAGATAGCGCAGAGCAGCGTGGTCAGTCCAAACAATGACTGAGGCACCCAACAAGTAACTACGAAATTTGTCCATAGCAAAGACTACAGCCAATAATTCCTTTTCAGTGGTTGTGTAGTTCACTTGTGTGGGGTTCAGTGTGTGACTGGCGTAAGAGATGGGCTGGAATTTTCCCTTAATTCGCTGACCTAAGACTGCACCAACGGCGTAGTTGGATGCATCACACATGAGTTCAAAGGGTAGGTTCCAGTCAGGAGAGATAAGGATCGGGGCGGAAATCAGTTGACTTTTAAGCTCATCAAACGCATGCTTGCAACTATCATCAAAATTGAAAACAACATCTTCTCTCGAGTAAAGTGGAAAGGGGCTTAGCTATCTTAGAAAAATCCTTAATGAACCTCCTATAAAAACCAACGTGTCCAAGGAAACCTCTTACTTCACGCACATTTTTAGGGAATTTCATCTTCTCTATAGCCTCAACTTTTGCCCTATCTACTTCCATTCCTCTTTCGATATCTTGTGGCCAAGAACTATTCCTTCGTCTACCATAAAATGGCATTTTTCCCGAGTTTAGGACTAAGTTCTTCTCCACACGGCGGGATAATACTTGATCAAGATTATCAAGACGTTGATCAAAGGATTGACCAAAGACCGAGAAATCGTCCATGAATATCTCCATACACTTTTCAACAAGCCCATCAAAGATTGCCGCATGCATCTTTGGAATGTAGTCAGGGCATTGCAAAGACCGAATGGCATTCGCCTATAAGCGAATGTACCATAAGGGCAAGTGAAAGTGGTCTTTTCTTGGTCGATCGGGTCTATGGGTATCCGGAAGTATCCGAATATCCATCAAGGAAACAAGTAGAATGCATGTCCCGCCGACGCTCAAGCATCCGGTCAATGAAAGGAAGGGGAAATGATCTTTCATCGTGACTTCATTAAGTTTTTCGTAGTCAATACGTACTCTATAACCAGCTACTAGTCTCAATGCTATTTCTTCACCCTTTTCATTCTTTTCTATAGTAATTCCTCCTTTCTTAGGAACTACTTGAGTAGGGGACACCCATTCACCGTCGCAATTGCAAAAATAATACCCATGTCCAAAAGCTTGATAATCTCTTTCTTAATCACTTCTTACATGTGAGGGTTGAGCCTCCTCTCGGGGCCTGTCTAACACACTTAGCACCCTCTTCGTTTTGATCTTGTGCATGCATATGTCAGGAGATATCCCTCTAATGTCTCCCACTTGCCAACCGAAAGCCTTTTCATTCTTCCTTAACACATTCAACAACTTCATTTCTTCTAACCGGGATAACTTGGCAGAGATAATTAAAGGAAGCTTGTCACCTTCTCTCAAGAAAACGTATTTCGAGTCTTTGAGGCAAAGGCTTCGTACCAAATCCGCAGTGGTTCTTCTAAACTAGATTTAAGCTCCCCACTTTTCAACTCAACATCACTGAGTTTACTCAGTGGTCCTACTGCCAAAGCTTCACCATTCAACAAACCTTCATCAACTTCAGCTCCTAGTTGTTCTAGATTAACCCAACCATGATTATTCAGATTCTCCACTAATCGCTCATATTCAGTCTCAACAGCCATGCCTTGCTTTTCCATATAGTCGTTAAAGTCATCTGACATGTCCTCAATGGAGAGGCCAGTTGGAAAATCAGAGGGTCTCTGAATAGCTTTAGAGACATTGTAGCTCACCTCCTGATCACCAACTCGTATAGTCACTTTGCCACCATCACAATCAATAAGGGCTCTGGCTGTAGAAAGAAAAGGTCTGCCGAGTATTAAAGGAACATTCTCATCATTCTTGATGTCTAGGACGTACCAGTCAACTGGGAAAGTGAATCTATCAATTTGAACTAAAACATCCTTTAATATCCCAGCAGCTTTCTTGGAAGATTTATCAGCGAATTGAAGATTCATGGTTGTGGGTTCTAAAAGATTATCTAAACAAAGCTGTTTACAAACAGACAATGGCATCAGACTAATGGATGCACCTAGGTCACATAAAGAATTTGGGAAGACTAAACCTCCCATCAACAACGTGAGCACAAATTTCCCAGGGTCACCCCTCTTGATTGGCAACTCATCATAACCAATCACAGAAGCGGTTCTCACCAATTAACCGATCCATGTCTTCGAGCTTCTTTTTGGAGGACACAACATCCTTGATGAACTTTGTATACTTAGGCATCTCAACTAAAACATCGGATAATGGAAGATTTACCCGAGTATTCTTAAGAAGATTAAGCACTTTCTCATACTTTTTGTCTTCATGCAAGGAGATGTTATTTTTTCGGGTGGAAATGGAAGTTTCTTTAAATCATTCTCGAAAACACTTGCTTTGAGGATGAACTAATGCTTTATCTTCCAAGTCTTTCCACCTCACCACCTTCTCACCTTTCTTGCCGGTCGGGGATCGGCCACACCGACTTCCACTAAACTCTTCATTTCTCGGGGGATCACCACACGAGTACTATCATTTAGAACCGGGGGGCATGGATGTACGACTTCCCCTCCCGCCTTATCATTGGCGGGGAGGGGTTAGTGGTTTCCCGGTTCGGGGGACCATTAAGTTGAGTGCCCGATCTTAAATTCATAGCAGACGGCCTCTTCTTTACCATAGGGAATTGTGGGAACTAGATCGGTGCATTGACTTTGATTTAACTCGGTCCGAGCCACTTGACCACCTTTGGGGTTCTTCTCGGTGAAGTCGGGTAATCGCCCCGAGGGTCTAGAAGCTTTTTGGTCGCCTACTTGACCGAGTCGCCTTTCAAGATTCTTGATTGAAGCGAGAAGGAATTGGAAATTATTATTCGCTCCTTCGATAGGAATCCAATTTAGTGTCAAGATTACTAGATTGAGAGGGGCCTTGAGAATTCTGAAAGTTTTGTGGAAAAGATTGGATATACCGACTTTGAAACATAGGATTTGGATTGTTCGGCCAGTTCTGGTTGAACCTCTGATTTTGATTAGGAAAATTCATATTATGGTTTTGATTGAAGTTCGGATTTTGATTAAAACCCTGGTTTTGAAAATTGCTTTGGCCAGAGAACTGATTGTTGAATCTTTGATTTTGCTGGCCGTTGAAAGTATTAACTTCAGCGTTCTGTCCACCCATGGGACGAAACGAGCGGTATGCCCCACATTATCACATGCCCGACATGTGACCGGACCGAACGTCCCTGATTCTGGATAGTATTGACTTGATACGCAGGATGGGAAAGAAACTGACACTGGCCAACCAAATGGCCAGGCTGACAACAACTTTCACAAAACAGAACTTGAGAGTTCTGAGGAAATGACTGGTTCTGATTTGTAGGATTAGAGGATATTTTGAGAGCTTCCACCTGCTGTTGCAGCATGGCGATCTGATTTTGCATGGTCACCTCCTCGATCCTAGGTGGAGGAGGTGTCCGGATAGCGTGAGATGAGGGGGCGTAGTTGTACTTGGAAATATCTTCAAATAACTGCCATCCCTCTTCAGGCGTTTTTCTTAAAAATGCCCCTCCCGATGAACTATTGACCATACCCTTGGTGAGTTCGGTCAATCCACCGAAGAAAGTGTTGACTTGCCTCTCGCAAGTCTAAACCATGATGAGGGCATTTCCGTAGGAGAGCCTTAAATCTCTTCCAATCATCAAAGAAAGATTCATTTTCCTTTTGGAAAAATGTGAAGATTTCACTCAAGCACCGGGTCGTTTTGGATGGTGAGAAATATTGACTCAGGAACTCGTGCTCGAGTTCGGCCCGAGTTGTAATCGACTCGGCGGGAAGAGAGTTGTACCACTCTTTCGCTTCCCTCTCAAGGAAAACGGGAACAATTTCAATTTAATTGCATCCTCATTAACCCCTTGTATGCGAGTTGTACCACATATTTCTAAAAATGTGTGTACGTGAGTGTGAGGATTCTCGATTGAAAACCATGAAAGATAGATGCGTGTTGCATCATTTGAATAAGACCTGGTTTAAGTTCGAAGGTTGGTGCATTAATAGCGGTAAAACGACATTTGGGTTGACTCGACTTCACCGGGCATGGCATAGTCGCCAACGTGCGTCTTTCATTCGCACCATGATAATGATTTCTTCAATCTCCTCTCGCTAAACGTCGTTCGAAATCTTGATCAGCCGTGTTCTCTTCGTCGGGAAGAGCCGAAGGACGGACTCTTCGCCTGTTTGGTCTGACTATGGTTCGTTCGAGGTCAGGGGTGTAAAGCAGTGGACCTTTCTGACTCCGAGTTTGCATAAACCAATTCGAACACCAACACCTAAATCACGAGGTTTCGGGGTTTTTTTTTTGCTTATGCTTCCGCAGAGTGGGATTCACCGAGAATCCATCACCCAACCTCGACGATTGAAACGTGTTCCTTGGATTTTTTTTATATTTTTTTTCTCTCTCCCGGTAATTACCGACTCCACTCGGTATTTACCGAGTGCGGTGTTTTTTTTTTTTTTTTTTTTTTAAACCTACCTACGAAAAACTTGATAACAAAAACTAGAAAAATTAATAATGAACTGGACAACGGCACCGACTCCCCGGCAACGGCGCCAAAAACTTGTCTCGGATTTTATAGCAAAGCAAAACAAACAAGTAATAAATAAATCCGGTTTACCCCAAGTGCAGGGATCGTAGTATAGCGATTAAAAACCGGAGTCGATCCACAGGGAATCGAGGTTTATCTAGTTCTTATTAATTTTTTTCTAAATTGTCACGACTACTATTATAACTAAAATTTTAAGAAAATAAAAACGTCTAACACTTAACAAAACTAAAAACGAAAACAACAAAAACAACAAAAGTATACTGGACAGAAGATCAAAGATCTAAAGCCAGGAAAGATAATTACGAACCGAGCTAACTAAGTTGTACCTATTTTATAACTAAAACTACAATAAACTTATTACAGTTACTACGATGAAAACGAAGCAAAACAGCACAAACGATTTTTCTCAATTAATTTAACAACGAACAAGCAATGATCCACCGATTCCCGCAACCCTCAATTTCGACTCCAGATTATCTTGTGGTGATTTAACGAAAATTGTGATTCACCTATCGAATGTATGAACTCCTAATCTCTTAGAAAAGTTCGTCTATCAATCTTTTATCTTTCGATTTTAAAGATTAACGCTTTCATAACAAAGGTGTGAAATCTCTCAATTTCGCAATCTAGATATTCAACCTAACAACTCTCGTTAATTAGATTAAAAATCCAATCTTTACTATGGTGATCTAAGATTTAACGACGATTCTCGTCAAATGTTAAACATCAAACAGCAACCATCTCTCGATATAAATTGCATAACAACAATCAAAACATAGAAAAAATACAATTTTTATTAAAACTTACAAGATAATCCAAATTCGAAATCGAGATGTTGCTAAGAATCGGTGTCACAAGGCTTGTTCCAACGTGCTTTAGCCTCTCATCATCGTATGATTGCTTGAAATCATTTCGATTTCAGCGTTGATTCGGAGACCGTATTCTCCGGAAACGATTACGACCGTAACAACAACGATCTTTCGATAACTATCTCGAGCATTACAACAATACTACGGTATTATTATTTTTGATACATATATATAAGTATATAAGGATATATATATATAAGTATAAATATATATATATAAGTATAAAAGTATATACTTATATATATATATGGATATACGTATAGATATATATATACAAATATATGTAGATATATAAAGATAGATATAGATATAAGTAGATATATAGATATCTGTATATATATATATATATATATATATATATATATATATATATATATATTGATACTACAAAGAAATAAAAACAAGAAAAAGATGAAAGGAAAAGAAATTAGATATATATATATGTATATATATTAGTACTACAAACAAAATAAAAACAAGACAGTAAAAGAAAATGGCCGAAAGCAAAGGCCCCTGATCTGTTCCTGGTTTCAGCCTATTTATAGGCAAATTAGTTAAGGCCGGATCGATCCGGGAAAGGGCCGGATCGATCCGGTGTAATCATTGCAAATCCTAACTGATTCTATCCAAATCTTCGGATTATTTGATATATATTGGATTAAAACTTCTAAAATTCATATCTTGAGTTGTAGACCTCCAAAAATTGCAAACGAAATGCCAAAATTACGGTCTCGAGAAACTCTAAAACTTTCATGAAGGACTCTTCTTCAGAAAACGTCTTCTTGAGTACCTCGTGTTCCTCCGAACGTTTTTCGACATTTTTACGAAATTGAATCAATTAGCCACTTGACCACCATTTGAGTTGTAGAAGTCCGATTGACTTGATTCAAAATCCATTGGAAATCGTTCTTGAAGATATACAACTTTTATGAAGGAAACGTCTTCAGAAAATGTCATTTTGATGAACCATTCGTATGTCGTGTCGTTTTCGGGATTTTCCACTAATACGAATTGATTAGTCAATTGACCATAACTTGAGTTGTAGACATCTAATTGACGTGATTCAAAGTGCGTTGGAAAGCTTATGTGAAGATCTACAACTTTCATTAAGAAGTCATCCCCTGAAAATGCCTCTAAGCTGGGTCAAATCTCCGTCGAAACAGGTTTTGGTTTTAAGTATGTAAGATAATTTGATCCATTTGAACTCGTAAGCTTGAGGCATCTTCTTCTAATCCTCTAAACACATCTTTTAGACTCAAAACATGTCGTTACGTGGAATCTTGGTCAATGTATAATCCTGCAATGAACCACCAAAATACCAAACGTAAATCCGACACGACACTCCGGTTACTAAACCGGTACAAAAACTAGTAAAAACACATAAAAACACGATATTTTATATAAGACTTACTATTTATATAATTAGATAAAAACTATAAATTAATGACTTGATTTGATACATAAATGCTCAAAATGGTATCAAAAGTGGGGTGAAATGTTATAATAATAACAGTGAATTTTTCCGTCAACACCCGTACGTCTCCCCTTCTCCTGTGGTGTAGGAGGTATCACTAGAATAATGAGATAACGTTACAAAATCCTAGTACTATGACAGTCCTTCACGACACCCTGGTTTCACTGTCTACACAAAATGAAGAAAGGTGAGATTGCTCCATTCACTCTGCACACTGATCCTTTGGAGGTGGAATTGCTCCTTCACCACTCACCACTAATACCAACACACGGCCCGCAGCATCGCACCAATTGCTTTGTAGCAACACCGTAAGAGAAAAGGTAGAATTGCTCTTCTCAAACTATGCACGACCAACCCTTTTCACAAAGGTTAGGTTTAGAATTAATCACAAGATTAATTCGGTGAGTCGTTTGATTCTTCCGGATCCGGCTTTGTAGCTCCAAGATGCCTTCTTCCCTCTTTGTGGGTTACTGAATCTTTCTTTGAAGTCTTCAAGGCAATTCAGTTGGCTTCCCCTTTTTCTTGATATATCTGATCTAATTTTTCGGATCTGGATTTGGATCTTTGAATATATGCTTGTAAAGCTCTTTTTCTGATCCTCCTCTCTCTTTCCTTCAAGTGATTCTCTTGTGTATTTATAGGGGTGATGTAACGGTCACTAGCTCTTGTAGCCGTTACACTTGTCGTTTAGCCAACGTTCACAAGTACGATCTTTTGTCGTATTGTCAGTTTAAATTTAACAAGGCCTTAACTCAGTTTTCTACTCTTATTCAAAACTGAGTACCTTGTATACTTACTATCTGACTTTAATTGACTAAGTCAGAGTACACCAATCAGTTTCTTCTTTCCTGGTAACTGATAATCTTTGTCCTTAAGATTATTTAGTTATACATGATCTATAATTCAGTTTTCAGGTCACCACAGACTTGCCTGAATCCTTATTTATAGTCACGACTTGATCAGCTTCTAACTGAGTTTGCCACCTCAGTTCTTCAGTCTTTGTAACTGAGTCTGTGTCCCTCAGTTCTTCAGTCTTCTAGATAAGCCAACTGAGTCTGTGTCCCTCAGCGAACTTCTCTTCTTCAGTTCTAGCATAACTGAGTTTGAACCCTCAGTTTTCTTATTATAATTCAGTTTCCTTGAATTGACCCAGCTGTTCGTCTAGTTCCTACTCTATTACAGTGCTTGTCTGAAACAACCTATACAAGGTTCAGACTCTAGATAGAACTTATACATTTATCTCTAGACCATTTCTTGCTTCTTCTTTCATCATGCACTATAACAGTTAGTTACGACTTCATCATCATGGGTTGTAAGTGATTTGTCTAATTACGTGACGAACCATCATCAAAACATAAATAATATTTCCAACAAACACCCTTCCCACATCTATCGGGATGTCGAAATGAAGTGCGTAGAGCATAGCCAAATCAAGCATGATGAACTTATGGAAATTGTCTTTGGGTAGAAGGCGGTTCTGAAAAAAACGGGCTTTCACTTTCCAATCCCGGGAGAAGCGAGTGGTCTTGAGCATGTCTCTCACACTAGCTACCCCGGTCTTCTTCATTGTCCAAGGGATGTCAGGATCAATGGCTAAACGCAACTCCTCAAATGTGTCTTCCCCCTTATCCTGCTTCTCCTTTATCGCATCCAAATAATCAGAAGAGACGGCCGGCAGCTTGTAGTAAACCGTAATAGCCTGAAGTGTAAAAGGTACATCAACTCCCCGGACATTCACCACCCCCGATAACAGATCCGCCTCAATCAAATTGGCCAAAAACTCCCATGCCAAAGTCAAATTTGGTTTCCTCACACTGAAATCCGGCACCTTAATAAACTCAACCCACTTCCTCTTCTTCAAATTATCTCGGAAACTTTTCTCAACCTTTTCCATATCAACGGCCCTTTCTAAAATCTCCCGACCTTTGAATCTTGATATAAACACTTTCTCGGCATTCTTGTTGACAAATCTATCTTTGAAATGCAAAACACACCCTGGTGCCCTCCTAACTTGTGCTCTCACCTCATAAATTACAACCCTCTCGGGAGTCCCTATTTGACCTCCCGGGGCTGCCTCAGTATTCGCTTTCTTTGCCTTCCGAGGATCGACTAACGGTTCCTCATCCACATCCGTATCCGTCTCCGACTCATCTGCAAGTTGACCATAAACTAGCTTTTTCCTAGCTTCCCGCACCGGTCTATCTGTTCTATCACCCCCGATTGTCAACGGCTTGTTCAAAGTTTCCAACGGGATCTCCTCGAGCCTAGGTTTCTTCTTTCTAGTGGCAATAGCCTTGCCCTTCCCTTTTCCTTTGACGGACTTAGAAACCCTCTCTGCGGCTCTCTTCTTGGGACTCATTACGAGCACTGATCAAACACACCCCCAAAAACCAAGACAAAATCAACCACCCCGTCAATCCACCGTAACACCGATATTTCATCAGAATTCACCAACACAATAATCCAAACAGCCATGCAGACGTCCCCAAACCATCACACCCCAGCACGAATGACAACAAAACAAGAAAAACAAGAAAAGACAACCTAATCAGTTAAGGGTTCGTTTGGGGTTCGATTCGAAAATCGACCCCGGGAAAAAGTAAAATTAAACTGATAAAGATCGACTAAACTTACCAATCTGGACGATAGGAGTGCAACGGAGTTGACGGAAGCCCCGGACGATCAACGGAAAAGCCAAATATTGAATTTTTGGACCTACGAAAATCGGGCAATAAGTTGCTTGATTCTCCTTGATCGTTGTTTGTTGGTGGATTTTGTTTGAAGATTTTAAGAGAGGAGGTGGATAGGTGTTTATAGCACCAAGAATTTCTGAAATCGGTGAGGAATTGAACAAGTTGTGTGTTTGAGGGCAAGAAAAATGAGGGGGAGGGGGAATTTGGAGAAGAAAACGTGAATGGAGGTTGGGAGAAGGGGGTATTTATAGAATTAGGTCTATCCAGACGGATAAAAACCTGTCCGTACGGATAAGCTGAGGGGATGAACTGTCCGTACGGATGGTGAAACTGTCCGTACGGATGATACTATGAAAATCAAAATCTTTCTGACCGAGAGTTATCCGTACGGATAATAATCTGTCCGTACGGATGAAAGGCTGAAATTTGGAAAATTTGATACTGGAGGTTATCCGTCCGGATGATAAACACATCCGTACGGATGGGGGCAGGCAAAGTGAAAAATGAAGTTTTAGAAAGAAACCCCCCCCCCCCCCGTGACCATCCGAACACAACCAAGACACCAAAAACACAACTCATGGGTCTCAAGAACAAACAAAAGACAGAAGATGGTGGGTTGCCTCCCACCGAGCGCCTTTGTTTAATGCCGTTGGCTCGACAGAATGACTTAAACTGTGCCGGTTTTTTTCAAGTTATACTACCGGCACGGGCGAGGAAAACGAGGGATAGAGAGATGACGGATGGTGGATTATAAGAGTGGGACGTCATGCATTGGAGTCCATGACGGGACTAAACAGCTTACTTCCTCCAACTTCGGATCTTCCAAAATCACGACCTCAAGAGCCTCGTCAAGCGGCAACTTCTCATATCTCTTCAAACGAAGACCATTGGTAATTGAGGTCCCGTACTTTGGATGATTTATCTCTACCGCTCCCGAGTCGAACATCTTCACAACGGTGTAAGGTCCCGACCATCGGGACTTCAGCTTCCCGGGAAAAAGATGTAATCGCGTATCATACAGTAAAACCTCATCTCCCACCTTAAACAACATCGGTTTTATCAGTTGGTCGTGGAGGAGCTTAGTTTTCTCCTTATATCTGGCCGAGCAATCATAAGCTCGCAGGCGAAACTCCTCCAACTCAACTACCTGAGCCATCCTCCTTTCTCCCACTAAGAGTCTCGTCCATATTTAACTCCTTAATGGCCCAATGCACTCTATGCTCAATCTCTACTCGTAAATGACAAGTTTTTCCAAAAACGATCATGTATGGCGACATACCAATCGGAGTCTTAAACGCCGTTCTGTGAGCCCACAACGCATCATCTAATTTCATGGACCAACTCTTATAGTTCTTATCCACAGTTCTTTCTAGAATTCTCTTAATACCACGGTTGGAAACCTCCACCTGGCCACTCGTCTGAGGATGGTAGGCCGTTCCTAACTTATGAGTTACCCCATACTTTAGAAGCAACTTATCCAAATCTCTATTGGCGAAATGAGTGCCATTATCAGAAATTATCGCTCTTGGTACACCAAATCGTGTCAGAATGAACTTTTTCAGAAACTTGATGACTACATGTCTATCATTAGTGGGGGAGGCCATCGCCTCCACCCACTTTGAGACATAAGCTACTAGAATGAACTTGTTCCCAAAGGAAGGAGGATAAGGTCCCATGAAATCGATGCCCCAAACATCAAAAACTTCGCACACAATAATAGGATGTTGAGGCATTTCGTTCCTTCTTGAGATTTGGCCCGAACGTTGACACGCGTCACAAGTTTTGACATAAGCATATGCATCCTTAAAGATCGTGGTCCAATACAACCCACTTTGCAAAACTTTCAACGCGGTTCTCTACCCCGAGAAATGGCCCCCAGCCTCTTTATCATGGCAAAAAGATAACACACTCAACCGCTCACCCTCGGTTATACACCTTCTCAGAATACCATCGGTACACAACCGGAACAAATAAGGATCATCCCAGACAAAGTACTTAGCCTCACTCATGAGCTTCTTCTTCTGATTTTCATCCAACTCTAGATCTATAAACCCAATCTCAAGGTAGTTAACAATCGGGGCAAACCACGGTGTACCCTCTTTTCCTCTACGCAGAAAATTCCATCGCTTTTCCGGCAATATAGTGTCCACAACGAACAGTTGCTCATCCGGAAATGAGTCATTTATCTCCACACACTCAGATTCCTCATCTTGAACCGGCTCTATACGACTGAGATGGTCAGCCACGACATTCTCACAACCCTTACGGTTTCTAATCTCCACGTCGAACTCCTGAAGGAGCAGAATCCATCTCAACAAGCGTGGTTTGGCATCCTTCTTTGCAAACAGGTATTGCAAGGCGGAGTGATCCGTATGCACGATCACCTTAGACCCCACCAGATAGGACCTAAACTTGTCAAAAGCGAAGACCACGGCCAACAACTCTTTCTCAGTCGTAGCATACTTCTGTTGGGCCGGGTTAAGGGTATGACTGGCATAGTAAATGGGTCGAAATAGCTTATCGACCTTCTGCCCTAACACAGCTCCCACAGCTAGATCGATCGCATCACACAGAATTTCAAAACCTTGCTCCCAATTCAGAGCTATCAGAATGGGAGCCTCAGTCAACAGCTTCTTAATATCATTGAAAGCCTCTACGCACTCCTCATCGAAAGTCACGTTTACTCCCTTCTTTAACCTAGAGGTAAGGGGTGTAGCCTTTTGGGCGAACTTAGGGATAAATCTATGATAAAACCCCGCATGTCCCAGAAAAGACCTTAACGTTTTCAAATTAGAAGGCATAGGCAACCTAGAAATAGCGTCTACCTTAGCCCTATCAACCTCTATCCCCTTACCCGACACCTTATGACCTAAGACTATTCCCTCAGTCACCATAAAGTGACACTTCTCCCAATTAAGAACTAGATCGGTCTCCTCACAATGAGCGAGAACCCTATCTATATTGGCTAAACAGGCATCAAAACTATCACCATACACAGTAAAGTCATCCATAAACACAGCCATGCAATGATCAATCATATCCGCAAATATGGAAACCATGCATCTTTGGAATGTCGCGGGTGCATTACACAACCCGAACGACATTCTTCAGAATGCAAAGGTGCCATAGGGACACGTAAAAGTAGTTTTCTCCTGATCATTCACATCAATGTGGATTTGATAATATCCACTAAAACCATCAAGAAAACAATAGTATTCGTGACCCGCAAGTTTGTCTATCTCCTGATCAATAAAGGGAAGGGGGAAATGATCTTTCCTAGACTTTTCGTTAAGCATACGGTAATCGATACAAACACGATGACCGGTAACAGGGCGAACAGAGAAAGACTCACCTGACTCGGTTGTAAGCACTGTGATTCCCCCTTTCTTAGGTACCACCTGTGTAGGGCACACCCACTCACTATCCGAGATCGGATAGATCATTCCCAGAGTGAGCATCTTCATGACCTCTTTTCGGACCACCTCCTGCATGTGAGGGTTCAGCCTCCTCTGTGGTTGCCTCCTCGGCCTTGCCCCATCTTCCAAGATAATCTTGTGCTTGCAGATTTCAGCACTAATGCCTTTGATGTCCACCATTTCCCACCCAATTGCCTTCTTCCTCTTTTTCAGTACTTGAACCAATTTCACTTCCTACAAGGCGGTTAGCGTGGCAGAAATAATTACAGGAAGTAAATCATTATCCTCAAGGTATACATACTTTAAATGGGAAGGCAGCGGCTTAAACTCCTAGTCTGTTGGTGCTGTAAAATAGACGGCTTCGGCATATCCTCGGAAGATCCGAGGTATAGCTTCTCGCTCCACTTTGCATCAACCGATTCACCTGCCTCGAGGTGCATAACATGAACTTGCATCAATTTGCTTTCGTCATCAATCTTGCACGACTGCATCAGGAACCTCTCCAACGACTCTTTATAACCCTGCAAATTCACATTGGCGACAATACAATGGTGGATAACATCCACCGAAAAACAATCGTTTCTCTCTTCTTCCGGGTGTTTCATGGTTTTATACACATTTATAGTCACGCTCTCTTGACCGACACGTAAAATTATGTCCCCCCTCTTAACATCTATCAAGGTCTCCCCAGTGTTTAGGAAAGGCCGACCTAATAAAAGAGGTGTCCTAGAGTCAGTGTCCATGTCCAGAACCACAAAATCAACCGGGAACACAAATCTATCAACCTGAACCAACACATCCTCAGCTACTCCTAGCGGTGTCCTGACCAACCTATCCGCCGTTTGCAATGTCATGCTAGTTGGTTCTAATCTCCCTAAAACCAATTTATCATACACAGACTTTGGCATCAAACTAATAGACGCCCTCAAATCACAAAGCACATTCTTGAAAATAGTTTCTCCTATGGTTATAGGAATGGTAAAACTGCCCCTATCTTGGATTTTGGGAGGTATCTTGTTCTCAAAAATAGCAGAACGCTCATAACTCAATTGCACCATTTCCTGCATTTTCTCCTTACTTGAGAGCATACTCTTTAAAAATTTGAAATACGACGGGATGTTGGCAATGATATCCAACATTGGCATGGTCACTTCAAATTTCCTCAACATTTCCAAAAATTTGGCTTGACTTTGGGTCAAGACTTCCTTTTTGGCTGATTTAGGAGTAAATGGTAAAGTGGCCACATCAAAACCCGGGGGAGGAGGGTGAATTTTACCTTTATTACCTTTCGGCTTGAGTGGTGGCGATGGCTCTTCTTCCTTTACATCAACGATCACCGTGTCCGGCTTTGGCCTTGTCGCTTCTTCCCACTTTCTCTTGTATTCCTCCACTTCCCTTTCCAATCTCCAGATTCTCTCCTTTTCTGTCCTCTTCTCAACATCTTCATCAAACCCTTCTTGCTCTTCCAACGGCCCTTTATAGTCAGAAAATTTTTCCTACTCAGAATTTGGCACCACTTTCTCAAGTTCCCGGTTCGCTTGTCCCACCTCTTTACCACTTCGGGTAACTACCGCACAAATGTCTTTTGAATCTTTGGGGTTCCTCTCCGTGTTACTAGGAAGCCCCGTATTCAACGGTGGTTGAGCTCGGTTCTCGGTCATCTGCCCTATCTGAATCTCCAATTACGCATGGCCGCTTTTTGTTCAGTCATAAACTTGTTCAACTGATCAGAGCTTTCATCAGATGGCTTCTTCTGGTTCCCCGAACCACCCCCTTGTTGATTGTAGGAGTTATTCTGCCTATGAGCATTCGGGTGTTGATAAGTTTCAGAATTCTGATTTCCAGCTTGTTGGTTATTCTGTTTGTTGCTGGATTGCTGCCCTTGCTCTCTATTCCCGTGATCTCGGTTCTGATTGTTACCCCACTGGCCTAGTCGATTTTGGCCCCAACTTTGGTTCCCCGAACCTTGATTCTGATTTTCATACCCATGGTTGTTGGAATTTTGATTTTGTCGATTCCAACTACCTTGGTTATTTTCTCTCCAATTTCCTTGGGAATTTTGAGAATTCCCTTGGTCGCAATTCTGACTCCAACCGCGGTTGCCTTGGCCCTGATTGTTGGAATTTTTCCGGGACCACTGATTGTTTTGGTTGTTGCATCGGTCCTAATTTCCCTGGCCACTCTGATTTCCTTGATTCCAATTCTGGCCTTGCTGGTTATTGTTCCAAATATTCCCCGAATTCTGGTTCCTCCAATTGTTCCCAGAATTATTGTTGTTCCAGCTTCCCTGATTGTTATTGCCTTGGTTCCAATTTCCCCCAGAATTATTTTCGACATAGTTCACATCGTTCCGTTGGAAATCTTCTTCCATGCCACACCCCATCGATGGCTCAATATCTTGGTAGTTCGGTGGGACTTGCCAATTTGAGTTGTTACCCTATGGGTTGTTCTGGTTCCATTGTCCCCTAGAATTTTGTTGCTGATAGAATTGCGGATTCCTCCCGGAACCCTGCTGATTACCGCTATTTGAACTCCCTATCCCCAATCTTTTAAGTGCAGCAACTAGATCTTCCATAACTGCCACTGGTTGTTGCTGAGATACATTTGCTACAGGTTGTTGTTGGGTCGGCTGTGGTATCTGTTGTGATAATTGTTGAGGATAAGTCGTTCTGTTCGGAGTCGTACAGAACTGAGCCGAGTGATTACCGCCACACAACTGACAAACATGTTGTGCCTCTTTCAGTTTCTTCATCTCTGTCTGAAGTGCCAACAACTCATTATGAGCGGCCGTCTCTTTATCCAACTGCTCTTCAAGGGCCTTAACAGTTTGTTGTGGCTCTTTCAAGTTTTCTGTCCCAGAACTGGAAATCCATTCATCATCCCTCTCGATAGCATCGTTAATATGTTGCATTGCTAGCTCGGGGTCAATTCTCGTCAAACCGTTTCCACTAGTTGCATCTAAGAGATTTCTGTCTGACTTATCCAAGGATCTATAAATCTTTATCACCTGCTCAACTGTACTCAAATTGTGTGGAGGGCACTTCTTTAGGAATGCCCTAAACCGTTCAACTGTCTCTTTCATGGTTTCCCCCTTTCACCAACTAAAATTGTGTATTTCTCGCTTTAAATCCTCAATCTTTGCTGGCGGAAAATATTTCTTCAGAAACACATCAGCCACTTCGGCTCCTGTAGATAATGAGGCGTTAGGAAGGGTGTTGAACCATGTTCTTGCAACTCCCCTTAATGCAAATTGAAACATCATCAACTTGAGCGCCTCCTCGCTCACTCTATTGTACTTCAATGTCGAGATGATCTGCAGATAGTTGTCTAATAATTCATTCGGGTCCTCATTCCGCTGCCCGTAGAAAACTGCATTCTCGCTGATTAGGTTGATGACATTCTGCTTTGGTTCCATGTTGTTAGCATGGATAGCTGGGATTCTGATCGGATTATGTCCGGTCCCTTGATACGGGGTAACCACGTAATCCCTTGCTGATACAAACCCCTGATTTGCCTGTGGGTTGTTCGGGTTATCATTCAGGTTGTTCTGATTCGCTTGCAGAAGCTGAATCTGTGCCATATGTTGTTGAATTAACTGATACATCTGCATTTGCAAATTGTCCTGGCCAGGCAGCTGTTGCTGTAACTGACCACCCCCTTGTTGGTGTTGCTATTGGCGAAGAGGTGGTGGGTTGTTATTTTGGAGTTTACCACCCCCACTTGACCATTTTGTCCATTCTGCTGCCTCTGACCATTTAACACATCATTTTGTTGGTCCTGTCTGTTTCTTCCGTCACCCCTTTCTAGAGCGGGGTCAAATAAATTTCTCCCATCTGTCCTTGCAGCCATAGGAGGGTCCAGAGGATTCCTCTCACGTGGAGGAGGGTTATTTAGAGTACCCAAACCCCCCATTTGAGATGTCCCATCATCATTCGACCGATCTCTACCATTGGTTGTCATATCTTCTTCATCTGAAGAGAAGTCTGATGTTTCGTGTCCATCCACGGTTTCTGGAACAGGAGCAAACAATCTTCTCCTCAACTGCCTTGCGTGCCTGTCGATTTCCGGAAAATAAGGCTCTAGAGGTGCCCCAGAGCTCCGGGTCATACACTGCAAGTCAAAACAAAACAACAAGAAAACAATAAAAACGACCTAAGCCCAAGCTTTTAAAGTATTGCCAATCCCCGGCAACGGCGCCAACTTGATAAGAGAATTTCTGCAATCCAGTTAATCAAGTAAAAAACTCGAAACCTTAGCAAAATCTACTTTCTAACCGGCAGTGGACCGGATCGATTGTAGGTAGTGCTTGAGGAGTCCGAGGTCGAACCCACAGAGATTGGCTTTGAGTACCACAGCTGACTTAGCACTCAATTCAGGTCAACCAGAAAAATATGTCGTTATACTATTGCACAAAAGAAAGATTATACTAATCGGGTTTCTTAAGATTAAAAGAGGTACAGCAGAACTACGATTCAGCGGATTACTCTATCCTCAGATAAACTACCTCGGGAGTGTGCTCTACCTTCCTTGTCTGTCTAATGATAAACTCACAGGTGTCGAGTCCTAACGTGATTAAGTTCTAGACTCGCCCGAATGAATGATAAAAACCCCGTATTGGACATGGACCTAACGACTAGGGTGTCAATCTAGTGCACGGGTAGGTGTCAAACTACCTTTTAAGCCAAAATGTCTACGGTCCCGAAACCCCTGTTGGTCCCTTGGAAAGGCTAACACAAGTTTAGAGGGGGGTGAATAAACTTGTCACCAAAAACTAATCCTGAGCTGGAAAAGTCCTAGGAACTGAGTTTCTCTGAAACTTAAACCGATCTTCGCTTTGTTCCCGTCCCTTTAACTTGTGCGGAGTTCAGTTAGCTCAACTGAATATAAGTTATTACTGACTTATATTTAGTCTCGTTAACTGGTAGCGGATAAAACTAGCCTTCAGTGCAATAGATGTGTAAATAGAAAACTAGACCTTCTATGTATCAGTTTTGTGCTGTCTCAGTGTCTGATGTTTGCTGAGAGTTAATGCAATAAATAAAACAAACACAGATGTAAAAATTAAATCAACACATGATTTGTTTATGGAAGTTCCGTGTGGTGTAATCCCGTACGTCTCCCCTTCTCCTGTGGCGTAGGAGGTATCACTAGAATAATGAGATAACCATTACAAAATCCTAGCACTATGACAATCCTTCACGACACCCTAGTTTCACTGTCTACACAAAATGAAGAAAGGTGAGATTTCTCCCTTCACTCTGCACACTGATCCTTTGGAGGTGGAATTGCTCCTTCACCAGCTCACCACTAATACCAACACACAGTCCTCAGACTGCACCAACAACTGTAGCAACACCGTATGAAGAAAGGTAGAATTGCTCTCTTCAAACTATGCACAGCCAACCCTTTTTCACAAAGGTTAGGTTTAGAATTAATCAAGGATTAATTCAGTGAGCTATCTGATTCTTCTGGATCTGACTTGTAGCTCCAAGATGCCTTCTTTCCCCCTTGATGGGTTACTGGATCTTTCTTTGAAGTCTTCAAGGCAATTTCGTTGGCTTCCCCTTTTTCTGGATATATATGATCTGATTTTATAGATCTGGATTTGGATCTTTGAATATATGCTTGTAAAGCTCTTTTTCTGATCCTCCTCTCTCTTTTCTTGAATGAATCTCTTGTGTATTTATAGAGGTGATGTGACGGTTACTAGCTCTTGTAGCCGTTACACTTGTCATTTAGCCAACGTTCATATGTAGGATCTTTTGTCGTATTGATAGTTTAAGTTCAATCAAGGCCTTAACTCAGTTTTCTACTCTTCTTCAAAACTGAGTACCTTGTTTACTTAATATCTGACTTTAATTGACTAAGTCAGAGTACACCATTCAGTTTCTTCTTTTCGGGTAGCTGATAATCTTTGTCCTTAAGATTATTCAGTTTTACATGATCTATAACTCAGTTTCAGGTCACCACAGACTTGCCTGAATCCTGATTTATAGTCATGACTTAATCAGTTTCTAACTGAGTTTGCCACCTCAGTTCTTCAATCCTCAATAACTGAGTCTGTGTCCCTCAGTTCTTCAGTCTTCTAGATAAGCCAACTGAGTCTGTGTCCCTCAGCGAACTTATCTTCTTCAGTTTTAGCATAACTGAGTTTGAACCCTCAGTTCTTCAAGTGCATATACAGTTTTCTTGTTATAACTCAGTTTTCTTGTTGTGACTCAACTGTTCGCCTAGTTCCTATTCTATTACAATGCTTGTCTGAAACAACCTATACAAGGTTCAGACTCTAGATAGAACTTATACATTTATTTCTAGACCATTTCTTGCTTCTTCTTTTATTATGCACTATAACAGTTAGTTACGACTTCATCATCATGGGTTGTAAGTGATTTGTCTAATTTCATGACGAATCATCATCAAAACATAAATAATATTTCCAACAATTTCCCTCTTTTTGATGATGTATCATAACCCTCCCTAAAAGCAATAATGAAAGAATGGTGCAAGAAATCATAACGAAACATCTTAAGATAGCAAAATAGAATAGCCAAGTTTATCACAAGATTCAAAATAGAACAGACCGAGTTAAAAACTGAATTAGATTACATCTTTTCATTTTCCAGTGCCATTAATTTTTCACCAGCAAATATACTCCTCTTTTTCTCTAAAGATCTTCTTGTTTTCCCTTCTTCTTCAGTTTCACCATCTCTAGGCTTGATTTCCAGAAATTCATTCAGCAGTCTGTTTTCTTCTTCATTCTCTTGGTTTTTGAACTTGATCATAATTTCTTTGAGTTCTTCTTCCATTAATTTCTCTTCTTCTTCTGAGATAAGATTAAGTTTTTCTTTTTCCTCTTTTCTTTCTGATTTCTTTTCAGTTTCCCCCTTTGTTTGTGTCTTCTTATCTGCCAACTTCTCAAGGGATTTGACACAGGTTACAAGCTTCTTTCTGATACTCAATACTGATTTAACTGCGGCTTCCTCATCATCCTCAGTTCTTGTTTCTTTAAAATCTCCTTCTGCAATCAGCTCTTCAAACAGACTATCAACTGCTTCTTCATCAAGTTGAGTAGTTAGTAGATCAACATCTACTTGTCTGTCTTGATCTTCCATCAGTTGTCTGGCATAAGTCTCTTCAGCTTTAGCTGCATCCTCTCTTGTAACTTCATCACCTACAGCTTCATCTTCCCCCTTGTTTGAAGATAAGCGAAAGCAATCGTCAAATAACTTATGTAGGGTGATGATGTTTGAGTATTTGTTCAAACCTGAATAATGTATCTTTCCAATTAATTCATGCATGTTGAACAGTTTATCCTGTAGATTCTGCATTAAACATTCAATGAATTCTTTCAGATTTTTCAGTTTCTCAGCTTCAGTTTCTTGAACCAGAGATTCTCCAAATGCTGATTTGCTTGTGGATGCCTCATGAGCTTGTGATGAGGAGCCAATTTCAGGATAGTAAAAGTGAGTATCATGAACTGTCAGTTCCTTTTCATACTCAGTTTCACAAAATTCTGCGTCTTCCACAGCTTCTCTCTGTGTTTCAGTGTATTCCCCAACCATAGTAGTGGGAAATTCACTCCCTTCAGATTCTTCATCAATTACTTCTTCACCAATTTCTTCATCATCTTCAAATTCATCTGCCTTGCTTCCTTTGTTTCCCTCACTTCCTTATGATTCTTCAACATCATCAGTTTCAACATCACTTTCATCAATATTGATTACCACTTTAGGTCCGGCTTTCATTGCCTGAAGTTTGTTCCATAACCTCTTTTGTCTTCTCAGAGTCCTTTCATCTAAATTCACAGTTCCACTTGAAGTGGAGTCTGAAACTTCACTCAAGTCCTCTTCTTCAATGATTTTCCTTTTCTTTGTCCCAGTGGACACTGATTTGAGTTTTGGTTTGGCTTCTGTAACTTTTGATATGGAGAAATGATCTAGTATCCTTTGCACTAGATAAGGAAATCCCTTTTTCAGTAAAAACGATTCTCCGAGTATCTTCTCTTTCTTTGACTCTTTCTTTCTCGTCCGAAATTTGCTTTATCAGGCGATTGAGAACAAATTTGTTCCAATCAAATCTCTTTTCAAACCAAATAGCATAAATCATCTTCATTTTATCTGTTGAGAGAGTATAGAAATTTCGAGCATGGCCATTGACGTTTCTGGTCAGAAGTATCGTCAAGAATGCAAACTCTCCTTTCTGCTGATAAATAGAGCCACTGTAATTCTTCTCCTTCTTGTTGATTGCCGTGATGTTCCAAAGCTTGTCTTTTTCTTCTTTCCCAAAAGTGAAGGATGGAGGGCCTCCAATTATATCTAGACAGAACACTAGGGAAAGCAATTGTTCATTAATGGTGAAGCTTTTGTTTTGAACAGTTGTTTTGAAGCTTTTTCCATTGTTGATGATTTCGGCATTTCTGTAGAAATCTCTAATGTCGTCTGGACACAGAGTAGTGACCTTTGTATCAATCAAATTCTCCAAACCTCGAATCTTTTTAATCTTTTTTGTAATTTGAATTGAAAGAGTGGAGTTTGAGAATTTTTGACAGAAGTTGTCCAGGCTGGTGGTGATTCCATCGTCTATGTTGTATCGCTCCATTGATTTTTGAGTTAAGGATGCTTGAGTGCTTGATTTTGGGTGAGCAGGATTTTGTCAAGATTTTGCAATCGATTTCAAATGAGAGTCGTGTCACAATCAATGAGATTATGTAGGGATGTACATCTACTTTTTCTCCCAGATTGACACGTGGCTTCGAGTGATTTGCCATGTCAGTCCAAACGTCAGATGGTAGCTGGAAATTTTTTTTTTACTTCTTTTGACCAATTTGTCCTTCATCAGCCTTTGCCTTCTCAGTTTCAAATATATATCAGTTTTCTGAGGATTTTGCAAAGTGAACTGACTTTTCCTGCAAAACAGTTTAAGTTTTCTTTGGTACCCATAGCTTTTTGGGTCCGGTTGAGTTAGTTACCGAAATATTATTTTCACTTTCTTTGTTGAGAGAATTAAACCTTCTCAACTCTTTTCTGGATAAACCATTGCACTCAATCTTAGTTGATTTCACAAGGATTCTTTTAGATTTAACATTTTTAGTTTCCTTGTGTAATCCACTAAATCTTCCAGTATCTTGATTTCTAGAGTTTATACTTTTTGAAGTCTCAAGACTGGGTAGGGGTGGGGGATTATCATTGCTTTTGTCGAATTTACTAGACATTAATCTATCAGCTAGATTTGACACCTCAGTTTCAAGAAACTCATTCCAAACTTTTGCTTTGTCAAGTTCTCTCGTCCTTTAATTTTAGTTCCAACGTAAGTTTTTCGATTAACTTGACAAGATCAAAGTTTTTCGACCGAGTTCAAAGCAAATGATAAACGATTTGAAGAATGTACCTTTCCTTGATGATTTGATGCAGTTTTAGGATTCGAATGTACACTCTTTTGTTGCTGTGATGAATCTTCTATATCAACAACCACTTGTAACTCCTTTCCTTTTTCTTTTGAGAGGTCTCTTAGTGATGGAACTCCTCTGGATTCGTTAATATGAACATTGAAGTTTGTATCCACATTATCACTGAGTTGAGGTTCTGAATATGTATATGAATCTGTCGCACTGAACCTTTCGATCATTTGATCCTGAAAATCAGATATATTATGCAAGCAATTAGTCAGGGGGTGAATAAGCCAACTTCTAGCTTTAGATGTAGACATTGAAACTAAGTGAACTGATACAGTGAAGGGTCTTCAACAACTGGTTTAAAAGGTATTCTTGGATCTTCTTTCAAATGAAAGAACTGCTCCGATACCAATTGTTGGTCCCTTGGAAAGGCTAACACAAGTTTAGGGGGGTGAATAAACTTGTCACCAAAAACTAATCCTGAGCTGGAAAAGTCCCAGGAACTGAGTTTCTCTGAAACTTAAACTAATCTTCAGTTTTGTTCCTGTCCCTTTAACTTGTGCGGAGTTCAGTTAGCTCAACTGAATATAAGTTATTACTGACTTATATTTAGTCTCGTTAACTGGCAGCGGATAAAACTAGCCTTCAGTGCAATAGATGTGTAATTAGAAAACTAGACCTTCTATATATCAGTTTTGTGGTGTCTCAGTGTCTGATGTTTGCTGAGAGTTAATGCAATAAATAAAACAAACACAGATGCGAAAAGTAAATCAACACATGATTTGTTTATGGAAGTTCCCGGTGGTGTAATCCCGTACGTCTCCCTTCTCCCGTGGCGTTGGAGGTATCACTAGAATAATGAGATAACCATTACAAAATCCTAGCACTATGACAAATCCTTCACGACACCCTAGTTTCACTGCGTCTACACAAAATGAAGAAAGGTGAGATTGCTCCCTTCACTCGCACACCGATCCTTTGGAGGTGGAATTGCTCCTTCACCCACTCACCATTAATACCAACACACGGTCCTCGGATCGCACCAACACCGTAGCAAGCAACACCGTATGAAGAAAGGTAGAATTGCTCTCTTCAAACTATGCACAGCCAACCCTTTTTCACAAAGGTTGGGTTTAGAATTAATCAAGGATTAATTCAATGAGCTGTCTGATTCTTCTGGATTTGACTTGTAGTTCCAAGATGCCTTCTTTCCCCCTTGATGGGTTACTGGATCTTTCTTTGAAGTCTTCAAGGCAATTTCGTTGGCTTCCCCTTTTCTACGGATATATATGATCGATTTTATAGATCTGGATTTGGATCTTTGAATATATGCTTGTAAAGCTCTTTTTCTGATCCTCCTCTCTCTTTTCTTGAATGAATCTCTTGTATATTTATAGAGGTGATGTGACGGTTACTAGCTCTTGTAGCCGTTACACTTGTCATTTAGCCAACGTTCATATGTACGATCTTTTGTCGTATTGATAGTTTAAGTTCAATGAAGGCCTTAACGAGCTTTTCTACTCTTCTTGGCGAGTACCTTGTTTGCTTAATATCGACTTTAATTGACTAAGTCGAGTACACCATTCGATTTCTTCTTTTCGGGTAGCCGATAATCTTTGTCCTTAAGATTATTCGGTTTTACATGATCTATAACTCGTTTCGAGTCACCACAGACTTGCTCGAATCCCGATTTATAGTCACGACTTAATCGATTTCTAACCGAGTTTGCCACCTCGTTCTTCAATCCTCAATAACCGAGTCCGTGTCCCTCGTTCTTCGTCTTCTAGAAAGCCAAGCGAGTCTGTGTCCCTCGGCCGAACTTATCTTCTTCGTTTTAGCATAAGCGAGTTTGAACCCTCGTTCTTCAAGTGCATATACGAGTTTTCTTGTTATAACTCGTTTTCTTGTTGTGACTCGGTTGTTCGCCTAGTTCCTATTCTATTACAATGCTTGTCCGAAACAACCTATACAAGGTTCGACTCAGATAGAACTTATACATTTATTTCTAGACCATTTCTTGCTTCTTCTTTTATTATGCACTATAACGAGTTAGTTACGACTTCATCATCATGGGTTGTAAGTGATTTGTCTAATTTCGTGACGAATCATCATCAAAACATAAATAATATTTCCAACATTCATTCTATCCGTACGGATAAAATGGATATTCGTACGGATAAGTCTCTCGTTGAACATTTTTGCATCTATCTGAGAGTTGTCCGGACGGACAGACATTCGTCCGTACGGATAGATGGCTTGACTTCAAAAACTTCACTTTTTCATACTTAGCCTTCGTTTCTCGCCTCGGACACGTCTAAACTCATAGGTAATCGCTTTCCGGGCTCCCGACTCACCCAAATCCTGCATAAACATGGAAACAACAAGAAAACGCATAACCCCGCAAACTACGGGTGCTCGGGAAATGAGTATAAAGTGCTAAAAGTAGGCCGAGTTTACGGAAAAACCGACAGTTACTCGCCGTGCAAAGAAAACCTCATTACACTCATTATAGGGTCTAAACTCACCCGAAAACATGCTAGAAACATGATAACCATGGGTTAAACTGTACAGAAATGTACAGTAAAGTTGGTTCCTATCAACTTCTTCTTTGCTACTACAGCAGGGTCAGTAACCTCAATTTCAACTGGACCCTCAGTAGACTCTGCTGTTTGCTTCCTTGTCTTTCTAGGCTTTAACATTTCTGTACTCTTTCTTGTGTCAACAGCCTTTCTTTTCTCAGTAACCTTTTTAGGTGCAGCAGGCTTAACAACTTGCTAAACCTGCTCACCACCAGCATTATCATCTCCACCATCATCATCACTTTCTGTAGCCTCATCATCTACATCTTCATCATCATCTAATCCAGGAATAGGAGTAGCAACTTCTGGCTTATATCTGGATTTGTTAATCTTTTCAGATGAAATATCAGGTATCTGAAAATGATTCAACAAGGTCTGAATCAGTAGACCTAAGGGCTTGGATTTGGGCTTCCTTACACCATCTCTATCTTCAGTGAACACTTTCTTCATGTAGTGTATAAAGAATCCAGCCCAATCAAACTTCATACTTCTGCAGATGATGATCAGCATGTCAATTTTGGGTCCAGACGGTGTATCTAGACTCCTAATGAATCCCAAGATGGTTTTGGCAATTAATTTGCTCAGCAGGTTATACTCATATCCAATGTGCTTCACATTAATGCCCAAATTTGAAGGTATCGTCTCCTTTGTCTTTATAGCATCTAAAAACTTCGTTCTTGGTAGATTCATTGCCTCTGGATTGGTGGGAGCATTGTTTCCAGGTCCAAAATAAAATACCCCTCTCAGTAGATCAGAAGATATTTCAATCTCTCTTCCATTAACCGTTGTAGTGAAGGCTTCTCTACCTTCATGTATAACAATATTCCTACAGAATTCCAATACATTGACACATGAAATTCTTTCCAGTCTTCTGTTGATAATATTCTCCAAACCAGCAATCCGTCTAATTCTTCGTCCTATGTTAATGGCTAGTTCAGTAGAGTGACAGTCAGTCACATAACCTCTTACACTTTGACTGGTGCCAATATGAACATCATCCTTGTTTGCCATTATAAGAGAGAAAGATGAAGAAGATAGCTTACAAATCTGTGTTCACACAGTGTATACGCAGAGAAAATCAATCTGAGTGTTGAAAGTAACTTCTGTGTATAGGTCTGTATATATATCAGAGAGTAGTGGTTGGAAACTGTCAGAGCACGTACTGTAGCATTAACCATGATTAAATTTGAATGAATGCTGTCTTGCCACGTGTCCCATGATTGTCTCATAACGGATTGTAACCGTTCGATCATGTAACTGCGGTTATAAAGATAAAATAACTATCCCGCTATTTTGCTTTTTGACTTTGGTAAGTTTGACTGAGTAACGTTTCCTTCAGTAGCCTTGTCATCAGTAGACTTGGCTCAAAGCAGCATGCTGATAAAGATGTCTCAGCAGCCTGCTGAAAAAGTTACTCTGCTGATATTCAATTCCTTTTGTTTTGTCCAACTGATAATACAAGATGAAGTTTAATACCAATGACTGATCTGTCAAGTGAGCTCACACAACATGACAAAGACCAATCCCCTTGGCAACTTCACTTGCTCAATTGTCCAAACATGAATGAGTTCATGGAATTGTTGATACCAATGACTAATCTGCTAAGTGAGCTCACTCAACATAGCAAAGACTAATCCCCTTGGTGAATTCCAGTACATTGTTGATTAAAGCTGTATCAGTCAACTTTTATACTTCCAAGCTCAGTCCTTAGTTTAGCAAATATTTCATTATCCAGTGGTTTAGTGAAGATGTCAGCAAGTTGATCTTCAGTAGGGATGTATAGAACCACCACATCTTTCTTTTCAACATGATCTCTTATAAAATGATGTCTCACATCAATATGCTTGGTTCTTGAGTGCAAAACAGATTTTCTTGTGATTGCAATTGCATTTGTGTTGTCACACATAATTGGAATTTCTCTTTCTTCAATTCCATAATCCCTTAACTGTTGTCTTAACCAAAGTACTTGCGCACAACAGCTTTCAGCAGCTATATATTCAGCTTCAGCAGTGGAAGTTTATATAGAATTTTGTTTCTTACTGAACCAGGAAACCAGTCTATTTCCCATCAACTGACAGGTTCCTATGGTGCTTTTTCTATCAATCTTGCATCCTGCATATTCTAAATCTGAGTAGGATATAACCTTAAAACTTACTTCTTTTGAGTACCATATTCCTACATCCAAAGTCTCCTTCAGATATTTGAGAATTCTTTTTACAGCAGCTAGATGACTTTCTTTTGGTTTTGATTGAAACCTTGCACAAACACCTACAACAAAGAATATATCAGGTCTGCTGGCAGGAAGGTACAACAGACTGCCTATCATCCTTCTGTATAAGGTCTGATCAACATCTTTTCCTTCTTTGTCTTCATCCAATTTAATGTTTATACTCATAGAAGTTGATACCTTGGTGTTGTTTTCCAAACCAAATTTCTTCAGTAGCTCCTTGGTATACTTGGTTTGATGAATGAAGATCCCATCTTTCATCTGTTTGACTTGCAATCCCAAGAAATAATTCATTTCTCCCATCATACTCATTTGGAATTTACTTTTCATCAAATTAGCAAATTTTTCACATAGCATTTCATTTTCAGAACCAAAAATTATGTCATCAACATATATTTGTACCAGCAGGGTGCTGTCTCCTTCATTGATTTTGAAAAGAGTCTTGTCAATGGTACCCATGGTAAAACCATTGTCCACCAAGAATTGAGATAGAGTCTCATACCATGTTCTTGGTGCTTGTTTCAAACCATAAAGTGCTTTGTTGAGTCTGTACACTTTATCTTGTTGATCTTTAACTTCAAATCCAGGAGGTTGCTGAACATACACCTCCTCTTCTAGAATGCCATTCAAGAATACACTTTTGACATCCATCTGATATACTTTGAAGTTTTTATAAGCAGCATATGCCAAGAATAATCTGATAGCTTCCAATCTTCCAACAGGGGCATCTGTCTCATCAAAATCTATTCCTTCTGCTTGAGAATAGCCTTTTGCCACTAGTCTGGCCTTATTCCTCACAATGGTACCAGATTCATCCAATTTGTTTCTGTATACCCATTTTGTACCAATTATATTTGCATGATTAGGCCTTTCCACTAGTGTCCAAACTTGATTTCTTTCAAATTCATTCAATTCTTCTTGCATAGCAATTATCCAATCTAGATCTGATATTTCTTCTTCAACAACTTTAGGTTCCATTTGGGATAGAAAACAAGTAAACATTGCTTCTAATTGTCTTCTAGTCCTCACACATTGCTGTATGTTGCCAATAACTTGCTCAGCAGGGTGATCCCTTAACCATTGTGGATTTTGGTTAGGTTGATTCTCAGGAACATCATCTTCAGTAGGGTCTGCTGTTGCTTCAGGGGGTTCAACAGATCCTTGAACTGCTTCAGTTGTTGCATCAGTAGTATTACCAGCAGGATGTTTAGCAGGGGCAGAGTCCGTGATCTTTAAATCATTTGTTCTTTCCAAACATCAACACATTCTGGATCAGTGACTTGTTGATTCTCAGCAGGTTCTGAAGCTTCATCTTCCATTCCAGTAAACTTTGGTTCATCAAATACAACATGTATAGATTCTTCATGTTTCAGTGTCCTTTTATTCAGTACCCTGAATGCCTTGCTGACTGAAGAATATCCTAAGAAGATTCATTCATCTGATTTTGGTTGGAATGTCTTCAATTGCTCCTTACGATTCAAGATAAAACATTTGCTTCCAAATGGATGGAAATAGGATATATTAGGTTTTCTTCCATTCCATATCTCATAAGGTGTCTTCAGCAGCTTCTTGTTCACTAAGGTTCTGTTTTATGTATAGCATGATGTATTAACTGCTTCAGCCCAATATCTTTCAGGTAATAATGCTTCACAAATCATTGTCCTTCCTGCTTCTTTCAAAGTCATGTTTCTTCTTTCAGCAACCCCATTTTGTTGAGGTGTACCAGAAGCAGCTAGTTGATGTAGTACACCATTCTGCTCACAATATTCTCTTATTACTTTATTGAGAAATTCAGTACCCTTGTCTGATCTGATCTTTACTACTGTTAAACTTTTCTCATTTTGCAATCTCTTCAAAAGTTCAGGCATCTTTTGAAGTGTTTCACTTTTCTTGTTCATGAATACCACCAAGTGTATCTTGAATAATCATCCACAACCACTAAGGTGTATTTCTTTCCTGTTACACTTGTTGGTGTTACTGGTCCAAATAGATCCATGTGCATCAGCTCCAAAACTCTTTTAGTTTATTGCTTAGTTTTTGACTTGAAGCTTGATTTTGTTTGTTTACCTTGCCAACAAGCATCACATATAGCGTCCTTCTTGAATGTGATCTCCGGTAAACCAATCACCAGTTTCTTCTTCACCAACTGATTGATATCATCAAAATTTAGATGATTTAACTTCTTGTGCCATAACCAATTAAGTTCTGACTTGGTATGTACTATCAGGCATGTCTCTGGAACAGCAGTAGACCAATCCACAACATACATGTTTTGTTGTCTTCTTCCAGCCAACACAACTTGATCACCTCTTTCACTAATGACAATACATGTGCCTTTGCCAAAAGTGACCTTGTAACCCATGTCACAAAACTGTCCAGTGCTCAGCAGGTTGTAGTCCAGTCCTTCCACATATGCAACATTCCTGATTGTTAATCCATTTCTCATAAGTGTGCCATATCCTCTTGTGTATCCTGGTATGTTCTTGTTGCCACATAATTGGACAAACAATGCTTATTCTTTGTCATATGTCTGGAACATCCACTGTCAAAGTACCGGACACCCTACAAAACAAAGTTAATGCATTTTAGGTACCCAAAGCTGTTTGGGTCCATAATGGTCGATGGCAAGCATGACCCTTGGCAAATTTCCATAAGGTCTTCTCCTAAAAGTGTCATACTTTGGTTCATACATGTATTCTACACATCCATAAGGTCTAACAATTGGTTGTGTAGGATTCACATATGCTTTCTGGCCTTTTGGTATGTAATGCTGTTTGAAGTGATTCCTGTTGTTAGAAGCATTAGCATAACCATTGGATTGTTGTTTGTTAGGAACAGCCCTGTAGTATGGAGTCTACTGAGGTCCCTGCTGAGGTCTTGTATAAGTCCACTGCTGATTCCATAGCTTAGATTTTACCCTAGCAGCATGGTTATACCTGTTGTTTCTAGTAGTGGGGGCAGGAATATTCCAATCATCATCAGTAGGGAACAGTCTACCTTTCCCCCTGAGATAAGTATCCCTCAAATGATTGACATTTTTAGGTTTAGGATTCTTATTCTATGAATATTTCTGATTTTTGCCTTTTTGTGGTCCAGCAGACTTGGTAGCAGGTCTGCTATCAGTAGGTCTAGAAGGTACAGCAGTCCTACTTTTGGATTTACTCATTTTGTTAGGTACTGATGCCCTTTTTGACTTCTGATTTTGCTTCTTTGAAACATTCTCAGTAGGCTTCATTGCCTCAGCAACCTTACTAGGAATTGGATCTTGTGCAGGTACAAACTGGTGACCAATTCTGGTACTAGGTTCAGTGAGCTTACTAAATCCACTCTTATTGGATTGTTGAGTTCCAAATTCAAGGCCTGTTCTATCACCATAAGGCTTTCCAGATTTGAATGCAGTGGAGGAACAAGATTGTTCAGCAGATTCAACTACTGAATGTACAGCAGGCTTATGCTGATTCTGTCCAACTTCTTTTTCCTTTCCTTTGAGAATTCTTAATTCAGCTTTTAACCTATCAACTTCTGTTTGAAGAGCTTCTTTTTCAGCCTTCACAATCTCATAACCAGATTGTATTATCCTCAGTTGATTAAGGATGGCATCCAAAGTTTCTTCATTGTCAGAATTTTTAGGATTTGAACCACAAGTTGATTCACAATCTCTTCCAGCAAGAGTGTTTATAGATACAGAATTGTATACCTCCTCTGTTTCATCCATATTTGCCATTAAATCATAATCATCCAGATCAGCAACAAGTGCAGTATCATCAGAATCATTTCCCTTTTCTGATTCTATTTCATATCCTGATTCATCTTCAGCAATCATAGCCTTCTTGCCAGATCTTCTTTGTTGACTTTTACTCTTCAGTAGGTCTGGACAATCAGGTCTGAAATGTCCAGGCTTCTTGCAATTGAAGCAAAGATAATCAGGTTCCTTATTCTGTTTTAACTCAGGACAGTCAGGTTTGAAGTGTCCTGGTTTCTTGCATTGAAAGCACAAATAATCATTGTCTTTCTTGGAATCATCTTTCTTCTTTTCACTATGTTTCCTTGTGAAATTCCTTGAAGAGCCCTTTCCATTTTTCATCATTCTGATTTTCTTGCTCAGTAGGGAAATCTGCTATTGCATCTCATCTAGTAGATCATCTTGAGCTCCTGATGTTTCTTCTTGATGTGTAGCAGCCAATGCACTGGTCTTTGGTTCTTCCTTTTCAGTGTTAGGAACCAACTTCTTGCTGAATTCATAGGCCTTAAGATCTGAAAATAACTTGAAGGTATCCTCTTCATGTAGACTTCTCATTTCTTCTATGGTAGTAACCTTCATCTCCCAGACTTCTTTTGCAGGTAATGCTTCCAAGATTTTTGAGTTAATTTCTTCTTTTGAGTAGTTTACACTCAGTAAGGTGAGTTCATCCAGGATTGCATTGAATCTAGATTCCATCTGTTCAATGGTTTCATTTGGTTTCATTTTGAACTTTTGGAACTTCTTCTTTGCCACACTGATTTTGTTCTTCTTGATTCCATCAGTGCCTTCACAGATTAATTGTAACTTTTCCCAAAGTTCCTTTGCAGTCTTGCAATCTTTCACTTTCATATACATATTGCTATCCAAAGTTCTGTAAATAATATCAATAGCAATATTGTTCAGATTTTCTCTCTTTCTATCTTCAGCATTCCATTCCTTTTTTGGCTCAGGAATATAACGAGTTTCAGTTCCCTCTGTTACTGACTTTGTGATCTCCAGTGGTCCATCTGTAAGCACATCCATCATCTCATCATGTGTTGCAGCTAAAAAAGCCTGCATACGACGTTTATACTCATCAAAACGATCTAAAGAACACATCAACAATGTTCTAGCATACTAGTTGTTATCCATGATGCAAAGCTTTGAAAATCAGAAACTTGAAAAAGTTTTCAAAGTATTTTCACAAGCACAACAAGTAGGATTACTTCAGAACAGAAGCACTACTCCGATACCAATTGTTGGTCCCTTGAAAAGGCTTTGGTTAAGTTTAGAGGGGGGTGAATAAACTTAACACTTAAAACTTTTGGAGTTAACAAAATCAGCAACTTCAGTAGCCTGCTGACTGCTCAGTAGTCTGCTGACACTCAATAGTCTGCTAACTGTTGATTTCACTGAATTTGTGCAGTGGAATATATTCAAATTAAGCCTTATAAATTGTTGTTAAAATATGATACCAAGTATTAGATACTCAGTAGTGTAAGTGTGTGATTCAGTTGCTTGTTTCAGTTGATTGATGTGCTAGATATACTAAATGCAGAATATAAATGCAGAAAGTAAGTAGGCAGTTTTTATAGTGGTTCCAGGTGGTGTAATCCTGTCAGTCCACTCTTCTCATGTGATGTTGGAGGTAATTCACTAGAGATTCTTGAGATAGCAGTTACAAAAATCCTAAGTTGCTTGTCCTTCACCAATAACTATGGCTTTACAAACTGAACACTTGGAACATGTAGGATTGCTGTTCCAAAGTCTTCCATTGGTCCTTGAAGGGTAGGATTGCCTCTTCACCAGCTCCACCACAAACAACAGTCCTTGACACCCAAAGATGCTTTTGTAAAAGAAAGTTTGAATCAAGTAAGTGATTCAGCTTCAGTAGCTTGATCAGGATGATATGATCAGCAACTTGATATCTTCAAGTGTGTAAACTTGATGTAGCTTGATAGCAGATTACACTTGAAGATGTTTTCTGGATCAGTAGCTTTATGCTCAGTAGGGTCAGCAGGGTGTTTTATTGATTGAATTCTGATAGCTCAAGATAGATCCTTAATTTTCATCACTTGTATCTGAATTAGGAGTCCTCTATTTATAGGTAGGAATCCTTGTGACTTATGTTTGAAATTCAAACATAGCCGTTTCAGATTTGTCCCATTTGACTTGCTTTATGTCCCTGTACATAGTACTAACACTGTCAGACTGCTTTTTGGCAGTTTTCAGTCTGCCACCCTTTGACTTGTATCCATTGGATAAAGATCTGAATCTTTTCAATATCCCTTTGATCTTAGCCATTGATTTGTTTGATAAAATAAGAGGTTGTTAGCTATCCCTTTCTTTGTAATCTTCCAATGTAACCTTGATTAAATCAAAATATGTATCCAGCAGGTTCCTATGAACATAAGTCTGCTGACATACTTATTAATCAGCCGATCCATATTTTGTTGTGTTTAAAAACACTTCAGCTAACTGTCTTTTATCTAACTTTTATTTATGAAGTTAGATTACACCATTTTGACCATAACTAAGTTCCAATCACCAATTAACTTATGGAACTTAGACCTTGTACACAAGGTATATGTTATCAGTTTAGGTCATCACAGACTTCCCTAAATTCTGATTCCAAATCCTTGACTTTAATTACTAAGTTTGATCCCTTAGCCTTCAATAACTGAGTTTGAGCCCTCAGCCTTCTGTCCTCAGCAGGTTCCTAAACTAGTCTACTGACTCAGGTACCCTACTAATATAGACAGGTCCACTGATGTAAGTCAGCTGGCCATTTACAGTGCTTGTTTGATCAAACCTATACAAAGATCAAACTCTAATAAACATATACATTTGATCTAGACATCTTTTTGCCTTTGCTCTATAACAGCTAGTCTGGCACTCATCACTAAAACATAAAATAAGTCCAACAGGATTGCATTGAATCTAGATTCCATCTGTTCAATGGTTTCATTTGGTTTCATTTTGAACTTTTGGAACTTCTTCTTTGCCGCACTGATTTTGTTCTTTATGATTTCATCAGTGCCTTCACAGATTAATTGTAACTTGTCCCAAGGTTCCTTTGCAGTCTTGCAATCTTTCACCTTCATGTTCATGTTGCTATCCAAGGTTCTGTATATAATATCAATAGCAATATTGTTCAGATTTTCTCTCTTTCTATCTTCAGCATTCCATTCCCTTTTTGGCTTTGGAATATAACGAGTTTCAGTTCCCTCCGTTACTGACTTTGTGATCTCCAGTGGTCCATCTGTCAGCACATCCATCATTTCATCATGTGTTGCAGCTAGAAAATCCTGCATACGACGTTTATACTCATCAAAACGATCTAAAGAACACATCAACATTGTTCTAGCATACTGGTTGTAGTACATGATGCAAAGCTTTGAAAATCTGAAACTTGAAAAAGTTTTCAAAGTATTTTCACAAGCACAACAAGTAGGATTACTTCAGAACAGAAGCACTGCTCTGATACCAATTGTTGGTCCCTTGAAAAGGCTTTGGTTAAGTTTAGAGGGGGGTGAATAAACTTAACACTTAAAAATTTTGGAGTTAACAAACTCAGCAACTTCGAAATTGTTGCTCGACCGATAGTCCGTTGATACTCGTAGTCTCGTCGACCGTTGATTTCACTGAATTTGTGCAGCAAAATATATTCAAATTAAGCCTTATTACTTGTTGTTAAAATATGATACCAAGTATTAGATACTCAGTAGTGTAAGTGTGTGATTCAGTTGCTAGTTTCAATAGGTTGATGTGCTAAGTATACTAAATGCAGAATATAAGTGCAGAAAGTAAGTAGGCAGATTTTATAGTGGTTCCAGGTGGTGTAATCCTGTCAGTCCACTCTTCTCCTATGATGTTGGAGGTAATTCACTAGAGATTCTTGAGATAGCAGTTACAAAAATCCCTAAGTTGCTTGTCCTTCACCAAAACTATGGCTTCACAAACTGAACACTTGGAACAGGTAGAATTGCTGCTCCAAAGTCTTCCACTGGTCCTTGAAGGGTAGGATTGCCTCTTCACCAGCTCCACCACAAACAACAGTCCTTGACACCCAAAGATGCTTCACTGTCCCCAGTAGATTTCTTATAAAAGAAAGATTGAATCAAGAAAGTGATTCAGCTTCAACAGCTTGATCAGGATGATATGATCAGCAGCTTGATGTCTTCAAGTGTGTAAACTTGATGTAGCTTGATAGCAGATTACACTTGAAGAATTTTACTGGATCAGTAGCTTTATGCTCAGTAGGGTCAGCAGGGTGTTTTATTGATTGAATTCTGATAGCTCAAGATAGATCCTTTATTTTCATCACATGTATCTAAATTAGGAGTCCTCTATTTATAGGTAGGAATCCTTGTGATTTATGTTTGAAATTCAAACATAGCCGTTTCAGATTTGTCCTTTTCTTGACTTGCATTCTGTCCCTGTACATAGTACGACCTTCGTCAGAATCCTTTTTGACAGTTTTCAGTCTCTCCACCCTTTGACTTTTATCCATTGGATAATGATCTGAATATTTCCAACATCCCTTTGATCTTAGCCATTCATTTGTTTGATAAAAACAGAGGTTGTTACCTGTCCTTATCCTTGTATTCTTCCAATGTAACCTTTGATTAAATCGAAATATGTATCCAGCAGGTTCCTGTGAACATAAGTCTGCTGACATGCTTATTAGTCAGCTGATCCATATTTTGATGTGTTTTAAAAACACTTCAGCTAACTGTCTTTTATCTAACTTTTATTTATGAAGTTAGATTACACCATTTTGATCATAACTAAGTTCCAATCACCATTTAACTTATGGAACTTAGACCTTGTACACAAGGTATATGCAATCAGTTTAGGTCATCACAGACTTCCCTAAAATCTGATTCCATATCCTTGACTTTAAATACTAAGTTTGATCCCTTAGCCTTCAATAACTGAGTTTAAGCCCTCAGCCTTCAGTCTTCGCGAGGTTCCTAAACTAGTCTACTGACCTAGGTACCCTACTGATAAAGACAGTCCGTCGATGTAAGTCGGTGACAATTTACAGTGCTTGTTTGATCAAACCTATACAAAGATCAAACTCTAATAAGCCTATACATTTGATCTAGACATCTTTTTGTCTTTGCTCTATAACAGCTAGTCTGGCACTCATCACTAAAACATAAAATAAGTCCAACACTTCCCCAATGCTGTTATTGAGCAAAAAGGATAGGATATGGAGGGGTTGTGTTGATTACAGAAGGCTCAATGATCAGACAATTTAGGACAACTACCTGTTAGTAATATCATCCGCAGCGGAAGCGATTTAAGGATCTAGATCTATAAAATACACGTAATAAAATAACTAGATCTACTCTACAAGGGGGTTGTAGAACATACCTCTTGGATCTCAAAATCCAAGTTGGAGAACCGCAATAGAAAGAACGAACGAAGGTGTGAAGAGCACCACGATCTTCCGTACGTGTGATCCAAGCAACTCCCGGTGGAAGGAAATCCTCGTCTCGAATCCTTCCGATATGCTACCCGGAAAAACCTCCAAGATTTTTCCCTTATTCCCCTTGGCCGAAAATTTTCACCTTCTCCTCTCTAAGAGGTGTAGGTCGAAATATTGTGTGTTGTAAGGCTTGGGAGACCTCTCTTTATATAGGAGAGTAAAACTTTGCCTCCAAGGATTTAATAATTAATACAGAATCAATTATAATAATCCTATTAAATAAAAGATAATCCTATAATATTCTAGAACAAATCTAGAATAATGTTTATCTTTATTTCTTACCATAAATATTTATCCAATAAATATTTTATGCACATGTCTTATTAATCCACAAGAAACTAATTCTTGTTCCATAAAACATTGCATTGGCCGAAAATTACTTCTTGTGACCTAGTCACAATAATTTTTGGCCATAACACATTTTTGGGCCAAGATTATGAAAAATGTCTTTTCCACATATTTATTTATTTAGCCCAACTAATTTAATAGTTCACTAAACAATTAATTCACATATCGTTTTAATAAAGTCCAACAAGAACTAAATTAATATTATTAGGATTCGACGTCCGAGAATAGCTATGCTATATTAGGAGGCACGTCGGGGACCATGGACTAATAATCAGCGGCTCCGATAAATCAAATAAATAATTATCTTACGAACAGAATAATTATATTCGATAAATCAATCACAGGAATATGCCACCATAATCCCGTGACCGCACTCCTCCGATTATGAGATTATATTTATCTCCTCACGAGAATGATAATAAGCGTCCATTGATATAATCATTACATATGGATTAATCCTCCATAGACTGTTCATTCTAAATTGGGAAGTTACCGTTAACCCTTTCTAGAACCTCTTATCCTTATTTACCATTAACCCCCTAGTGATCAATTAATTCATACAACTCACTCGGTAGCTAATCGGTGTAATATGAACTCCATGGATCGATCGGTTTCTAGGATTAACAAATAAGGGAACTGTCTATCTACTTCCATAAATGGAAGGAATGGATTCCGTATCCGTGATAACACGGACTACTCACTCAATCCAAGTACAATGCCAAGATGGGGTAATTCGGATCACGGACTCGGTGTAATCCTTAACCGTCAAGTCAAACTTCATACTGATTCAAGCAGTTGACTGTGATCACCTCAGGATTAAGATATATCCATAAATATGATCATCCATTGATTAGATAAGATTTCTCGATTACGGAATTATATCGTGAACTCTAATCAAATCGGTCCAGCCCTATATGATATATCTATCATATATAAATGCCCCATTAGGTTCTCTTAACCGAAAGTCCGGATAAGACAATCACACCTATTGTGTTATGGGCGCATCAATAGCACGTTAAAGGAGAGACCCGATACTCTCGATTAACTTCACTACGGGCAAATTGTATTTTAAGTACATCTTCACTAACTCAATCCTCCCGTGTATATACCATACACTGAGTTAAGTGATTACATAAACGATATACTTTAGGGTTTTCTGTAGTGTAATTACTATTGTCACATCGGTGATTATGAGAATAATAAATATGAATAATAATATCATTTCATTTATTAAATAAAACAATTACAAAATTGTCTTTCGGGCCTCACACCTAACACTACCCTATCTCAATCATAGATGTTTTGTTGGATGAGTTGGGCAGGGCTAAGGTATTCAACAAAATTGACCTTAGATATAGTTTTCACCAGATCCTAATGAATAAGAAGGATATCCACAAAACTGCATTTGTAACTCATCATGGGCATTTTTTGAGTTTTTGGTGATGCCCTTTGGCCTTACAAATGCCCCAACCACTTTTCAAAGGAATATGAATGAACTTCTTAGGCCAGTTTTAAGGAAATTTGTCGTAATGTTTTTTGATGACATCCTCATCTATAGTTCTAGTATGGAGCAGGATGTGATACATCTTAGAGCTGTCCTTGAGGTCCTCAAGAAGCAACATTTCTATGCCAAGCTATCCAAATGATCTTTTGGGCAAGATAAGGTTGAATATTTGGGCATTATCAAACAAAGGCAAGTGTTTGTTGATCCCTCCAAAATACAGGCTATGCAGTCTTGGCCTGAACCTACTAATTGATCGCGTGTAAGTCATTAACGTCGATATTACTAGCAAGAATACTAGGTCAATCGTGGTATAGTAAATGCGAGTCAAGGTCGATCACACAGAGACAATACAACTTTTAATATAAACGATTCTAACCTAATTGAGAAGCAACATAAAGGCGGTCATTGACCAACAATAATACAAAAAAACAAACTTGGTATTCCTCTCCCTCTCATCACCGATCTACTAACTTGGATTAGTTAATCGTTATGTTTACTTCCCCACATAATTTACTGAAATTAATCGTGAGATTTCATTTTAATTATCTTTATCAGCTACGGGTGCAATTCATAACCCTATCTACTCCGACAATGGCAGTAGACAATCTATATGCAAGCTACCCTTCTTAATTGGTCTGTAATAGCCCATACACATAAAGAACTAGAACTGACGATATTTAGCGGTAACTCATACCGCTAACCCGCCGAGACAGCTGTCGACATTGATCATCACGTTCCTAGGGTCCATTCTAGACTATATCCAAACTTAGCACTTCACTATTCGTATTTCATACTAGTTTACGATTACAATAAGCACATTGACCAGATCTAACCTACTGTTAATTAAACCTGTCGATCAACGTAGCTGTAGTGAATCCCAGTTTTAGGTTTTCTAAATATTGCCTCGGTAAACCGGTATAGACCGCCAGTTTACCGGGGTCAGCTTTTCTTAATTTTTGGATCTATATTGCTCGATACGATTAAAATAAGTAAATTATGGGGTCGTTAAACATGATTAACTAAAACACATAAATACGAACGGATCTACCATATTGAAGACAATAAAGGAACGTTCAAAGCTTCATACCTTCAACAATGGAGATCTAGCTCGATCTACTCAAGCTAGATATGATGGAAGAAGGGAGGAAACCAGAAATAACTCTTCAAAAGCTCAAGAAAACTATATTGCATAATAATTGTAATATATTCAAAGATATTCAAGATGTATGTAATAATCAGTTGATGCGGCCTTATATAGATACAATGGCCGACTTATGACTCTGTAAAACCCTAACCGACCTAGATAATGCGGCAGAAACAATTTCGTGTCGAACAAGTTGCCGGTTTACCAGGCCTAGCCCTTGGGTTACCAGGCCTAGTTTTCCTCTCTTTCTTCAGCAGACTCCTACTTGGACTTCAATCACTTGGCCCAATATACTTCCTTTGGTCCAGATCCATTCTCCAATGCTCCAGATTCGGTACATCCTATAAAACATGCAAAACGAGACAAAATAGTACCAAAACCTCGGGAACATAGCATAGATGCAGAATTATGATCCTGGAAACACTCACATAGCATTTAACATATATTCCATATAATAACGAGCCTATTTAACCTCTTTTGAGCAGAATTCGTGGTGAATATAGGTATAATTATTGGTACCATTTAGGGCGTTATCAACTACCCCCCACTTAGCTTTTGATCGTCCCGAGCAAAAAGGTGAAAAGAAAACAACACTCTGATCAGTATACAAGTTAATTAAAAACAACTATGTCTCACACAGTCAAGATCAAGATCATGCTACTCATATCCATCAGTAACGTATTAAACACTATTCATGTCACGAGCCAATGTGTATGTGCAATAACTTTCACAACCGCTTAGTAATGCAGACAATCTCACATTACGCCAACCCGTAGTCGAACTAACCAGTCTTAAACATGTTATTTCTTAATTAATTGAGCTGGCAAGGCGGATCGAGAACCGAATACAGATGACTCTTAGGCTCGCGTTTATCGGTCTATGCAAAAGTCGTGCGTCTTACGCTCCATCGACTAAAATATTGCCAAAGAGATTATAAATGTATATATTTCAATGCACTTCTCTTTCTTGGCGGGTGAACTCTCATTGATTTATCTATCCTCACGGCCCCACTCATGATAAACTATCGAATCTGAAATTCCATTGCCTTCATAAGCGTTGGTGGAACATAATTCGGGATGAAGCCAGGGTCAACTCTAGTCAAAGCAATATGCTATCGACTACACACCAAGGGAAGTGAGTTATACGTGCTTAAAATGGTGGCTCATAACAGAATATGTGCTTAATACACCACTACTTCAGAAGTGGACACTTTCTCTTACTCGTACAAAGTAAAACAAAGATGAAGTCAATTAACTCGAAAAGATCAAATATATCATAATTTTTTTGAAATTCGGTCGAAATGAATCAAATTCTAAGTGGTGAATCGTGCATCAAAGAGAATCAAGATAATCACGCAATTCACGGAATATAATGCTAAGAAGCTAAGTGACGTTCCCGTACCCCCCCACTTAATCAAAACATTGTCCCTAATGTGTAAGATGAGAAATGAAAAATGAAAAGGAACTTAGCTTCGGTTAAGGGTGGAACTATAGAAGAAGTGGATCGTCGTATAAATCATCGGGCTCAGGTAAGTAGTCTATGAAGAATCTGCTAAGTAACTCAAACAAACCAAGAAGAATAGTGGTGACAAGAAACTGTATAATAAAAGTGTGGCAGTAAAAGAGAAAATAAGTAACTCCAAAACAAATTAAACCGACAAAATCATTATATAAATATTTTGCCGCTACATCGACTAGATAGGAAGGAAAAATAAAAATGCAAAACAAAAAATGGAAAACAACAATAAAAAGAAATAAAAGCTAATCGTCCTCATCAGAATAACCCTCCTAGTCATCTCTAGGCTCAAAACCGGGAAGAGGTGCAGAACTTGAGGCGGCGGCGGTGGAAGAGGATGCTCTGTGACGAGGGGCCGTCCTAGATGGCGGGGTAGCAGGCGGAACTCCTAGAAAGTCAATAATCCGATCCATCTTGCGATGTAGACTCACAATCTCTCGTGAGTGCTCCTCAAGCAAGGCTCTCTGAGTCCTCGGTGCTCCATGCACCGGAGTATGCTCCCTCTCTGCTCCGACCCGTCTTTGTACTCTCAAAAGCGGCGCGGGCGAGCTTCGGCTCAGGGTCTTCCCAATCATCACTGACGAGCATCTTCACCTCGTCCTCCAAAGCAATCATATCAATCATCGGCCCGTACGGCAACAGCTCGCGCTCAAAAGTGGCGGCGAGCTCGTGAATACGGCTATGCATCAGAAGACCGATGTTGATTGGTGCTCCCGTCTCTAGATAAAACATCAACTCCACCCTCTTGGTGGTGACAAAGACCGTGTGCTTGGTCGGTAGAAGGCGGGCACAAACAAATCTGTTGACCATCTTCCGGTCCCAAGATAACTCGTTCCCTAGGAAGATGGTGGGGGCTCCCATAGGGTTACGCTTCCATTGCACCCCAAAGAATTCAGCAATCATGTCCATCCTCTCCAAGTCTTCAATGTTGCTCGAGGATGTGTACTCATCCGGGCCCACCGGTGGATGTCTAACCCCAATATGAGCGTTGATCCGCTCGATATAAAAGTCAACCTTGACACCGCGAACCATAGCATATGTGGCTTCGGGGTTATGCGAAACATATGCATAGAATTCCCTTACCACCATGGCGTTGAATCGGGCCGGTGCCTCAGCCATGTCCAATATATCTTGAGCTTGTAGGGCACCCGGAAAAATCGAACCGCAATCGTCCAAGTCTACCCCTAGTTCTCTAACCACTGGTCTTGCGTTCCAATGCCCTCGGAACGACTCGTAAATCTCTAAAGAATGGAATTGCTCAACCCCGTCTATCAAGGGATTAGCATCTCCATACACACTATGATAGCCACTGGGACGAACAGCTGAATGGCTACGCTTTGGACCCATCCTGAATGATGATAGAAGTTGACACTGAAGCTAATTCAGGAAAATTTACCCCGGTAACTCGGCAGTCCTGGTCGGGTTACCGGGTGGATTTTTCTGATTTTCTTTCTGGGACTGTGCCTCTGATGATAAAAGATGAAGAATTTCAGCACTTCACCGTAGCAATAGCACTACAGATCAGCAACATGGGTGGTGGATGTGGTGTTTAGGGTTTTGAAAATGGAAGGAAATGGTTTGGTTATGATGGAGATATGGTGGTGATGGTGGCCGAATTAGATGGAGAAGAAGAAATGAAGAAGTTTGGTAATTGAGGAGAAAATGTTTGACAAGAATGATTAAGATGGTGGTGAATGGTTGGTTTAAATTGAAGAAATGAGTGAATGTGGATGGTTTTAGTAGGATAGTGGGTAGAGAAGTAATTAGGGTGAGGGATTTGAGGAGGTGATTGATGGGATTGAGGTGGAGTTATGGTGGAGTGTGGGAAAGGATGAAAAATTTGAAAAGAGGGATAAATGGGACGGTTTCTACTGACTAGTAATGACTGGTGCAACGTGTGTCCTCCACGTGGCTCTATAAATTCAGCTTTTCAAACTGACGTTCAGAAATCCAAAAATCCATGCTCGGTAACCCAGAGGTTACCCTCGAGTTACCGGGGTTTCTTTTTCCCTAGATTTCTTTGTCTGCCTTCTCTGCACTCTTTACTCAACCACTCTGCTCAATTCTAACCTCAAATTGACTAGCCTTATACTTCACTAGAATCCACAACGAGTAAAAAAAAACCTTTCCACAACCATCGGTTTCAAGCCTAAGGGTGTGGTAGGATGAAAGAAAACTCGTCCCTTCATCTGGCTACTTTTATTCATTCCTAATCTATCTAAGGGTTTAAAGAAATAGTTCTGAGTTTAGAGTCGCCAGCTCGACTTTCTTCAGATCTCCGATCATTCAAGGGTTGGAGCTTTAACTCACCAAACTTTCGCTCTAGAGGTTTGTACCTTTATAGAACCTTTTTGAGCTCTCTTCCTAGCACGCCTCTCTCTCTTGGCTTGCGTACTAGGTCTGCCTCTGCGTCGAGATTTAGACTTTAGACCCAAGGACTCCATGTTTTCCACTTTTAGCTCAAATCGTTCACTACGCAACACAGAAGGAGTAGCTTCCGTGAGCATCTTGTCGTGGTCCTTCTCTTCCCTTTCTCTCAGCATTAGTCCCATAAATTCTTGCTCAACGGTTTCTACTACGACCTTTCTATATCTATGCCCCTCTATTTCCATAATTTCCACCTTTCCTGAAGCATACGTCATCTTGCAACTTTCCGGCCTATTTTCTAAGGGTTCTAAGATCTTAAAAGATACAACGTCATTATTCATCCTCAGAGTAATCTCCCTACTATCAAAATCCATAACCGCCCTGTTGTCGCTAAGAAAGGTCTCCCTAACAAAACTGGGGCACTTGGGTCCTCTGGTACATCTATGACCGTGAAGTCAATAGGATATGTGAACCCTCCTGCCTTAATCGTGCATTTCCTAAGAAGACCAGCAGGCATATCTCTAGTTCTATCGATGAAAGTCATGGTCCTGGTTTGATTCATAATGACCGGAAGCTTGATCTTATGACAGAGGGAAAAGGGTAGAATGTTGCAAATCGAGCCAGAGTCGTAGAGACCTAATCCTACTGATATACCATTAACAGAAATTAGGAGTTGGAACGTGCCAAGGTCTCCTAACTTTACCACGGAGTCTGAGTCTGGGTAATCCTTAGGCTCAAAAAGCATCGTGTCAGGATCCTCTTCAGGATCATCAGAATCATAATCCGAAGATGATATTTCAATTAACTCACAAGGGAACTCACCTGGACGGTACGTGCTATACTCCTTTAAGTCCTCTTCAGGCTCTTGATTGATTGCTTATCTCTCCTTTTCCAACCATTTCTTTGTAGTTTCATAATGCTCTCGTGCTTCAGATCCAGGATACATGGAAATCGGTGTGATGTTCAATATTGTTCTAGGCATATTGCTTGACTTGTTTGCTCTTTTTCAACTCCGGTTTGATCGAATCTCTGAAGTGTTCTGATCTTCCCACAAAAGACAAAATAAAACAAAGAAAAGGTTAGCAACTTCCACTTCAGTTGGGTGTGATCCCAACTGTTGCGGACCTACTAACTAAAATCAACAGGGAATAACACAGAATAACAGGGACTGTTCAGAATTTGAATTTTCAGGCCTCGGTAACCCGGGGGTTATTGATGTATGTCAACCAGATGATGTATTTTGTTGTATTTTAATCTCGTATCTTAAATTTTTTAGCGACATTTGTGTTTCAATCATAATAGATATTGTGATAATACGTTCTATTTTTGTATATAGTAAATATCATACTATGCTACTATTTTGAGGCTGATCAGCCTATTTTTATTATCAGATTTACCCGTGGTTTTTCTTATTTTGTTCTGTACAGATACCACATGGTGAAATCTTGAAGTCGTAACATAAAAACCGACAAAGCGGGTTTATAATTATCAAAATCTTATTATTTCCCTAAAGAATCAGCCAAGATTGAGAATTATTGGAACTGACCTGACAAGACCCGGCGCAAACAGGGTAGATACCGGTCTACGCCGGGAAGATATCTGAGATTTGGTGAAGATTGGCAAATATTGGGCATTTAATGACTCTGACATGTAACTGATTGCCAAGATTCCAGCGCAAACCGGGGAAATTACGGCGCCGGAAAGGGCCTCAGCTTGAATTATTTTCGATCATTATTCACATACAGAGGCTAATATATATATATATATATATATATATATACATTGGAAGAAAGCACAAGGAGAGATCTATCTATCTTTCTATCCATTTTTTTCTTCTGCATGCAACATTAATTTTAGGCTCTTAAAGCTAAAATTATTTAGTACCATAGCTAGTCATTTTCATCACAACACTCCTAGAATGTTGGTTAATTTTCCGGTGTAATGTACGTGGAAGAAACTCGACGCTCTGTGTAACCTCCATGAATGCTCACCGGAGATGGAAGCAAGCTTTCCGTTGCAAACTCATCGGTTGTAATCGATAACATAACATTCTAGTATCATTTTGTATTGTTAATCTGATTATTATGAATGCTAAACTAAAAATGGTAGTATTCATAGTAATGAGTGGCTAGACGTGTACCTAGCCAAGGCATGTAATTGAACTATTTTAGTCTCTTCTAGTTAATCGGATGATGATTATGTAATGTATATTATAAATTTCAATTGTGTTGAAGCTTTTTCTTCTTATATTAATTGTTAGCTCGTGTTGGAGTAATTAACCAATATTAGCACACACACACTTAATTGATACCGAACGGAGATATTAGGTGTGAGAACGAGGTAGAAAAACCGGAAGGTAAAGTTGACCGTTATCGGAGTTCAATTTCTTATCCGGGGAATGAACTAATTTGTACTCGTGATTTTATCATGTCAAATCATTAGGTTTAGGGCTCTTAAGCCAAGGACGAGGCATAGAACAATTTCGTACACTCGTATGAGGGGAAATTGTTAGAATAGGAGTACACCGTTTCACACAATTGAATACCCTTACTAGGTCGGTTGATCACATCTATGAAACTAAAATAGACTATAGTTCAATGAAATTGTCTTGGCTAGTATCTTTATTATTAATCGTAATTTTATTAGTGACGAAACACTATCACTTTTATGTTAAAACTGCGACCTAGATCAAGATAATAATAGCTAATTGGTGTTTAACCACACTTTAAATTTTATAGTGTTCCCTGAGGAGACGACCTTGTCACTAGACTAGACTACAATTCGACCCGGTACACTGCCGGTTAGGTTGGAACCATAGGAAAGTCCACATCAGTTATCCATGGTAAACCGGCCCTAAAATTCCTCATTCTGGCAGTTTCACGTGTGCAGGTTTGATATAGAATGACTCAAGACTCAAAATAAAATAAAATAAAATAAAAACGACTTCTTAATCAGAATTAAAACGTTTATATTTAAAATTGGCCATTGTCCCCGGCAACGGCGCCAAAAATCTTGATCGCGTGTAAGTCACTAACGTCGATATTACTAGCAAGAATACTAGGTCAATCGTGGTATAGTAAATGCGAGTCAAGGTCGATCCCACAGAGACAATACAACTTTTATTATAAACGATTCTAACCTAATTGAGAAGCAACATAAAGGCGGTCATTGACCAACAATAACATACAAGAAAACAAACTTGGTATTCCTCTCCCTCTCCTCACCGATCTACTAACTTGGATTTGTTAATCGTTATGTTTACTTCCCCACATAATTTCCTAAAATTAATCGTGAGCTTTCATTTTAATTATCATTATCAGCTACGGGTGCAATTCCTAACCCTATCTACTCCGATAATGGCAGTAGACAATCTATACGCAAGCTACCCTCCTTAATTGGTCCGTAATAGCCCATAAGCGACTGCCGATATTGAGCGCTAACTCATACCGCTAACCCGCCTAGGCAGCTATCGACATTGATCAGCACGTTCCTAGGGTCCATTCTAGACTATGTCCAAACTTAGCACTTCACTATTCGTATTTCATGCTAGTTTACGATTACAATAAGCAGATTGGCCATATCTAACCTACCGTTAATTAAACATGTCGATCAACGTAGCTGTAGTGAATCCCAGTTTTAGGTTTTCTAAATATTGCCTCGGTAAACCGGAATAGACCGCCGGTTTACCGGGGTCAGCTTTTCTTAATTTTTGGATCTACATTGCTCTGATACGATTAAAATAAGTAAATTATGGGGTCGTTAAACATGCAGATTAACTAAAACACATAAATACGAACAGATCTACCATATTGAAGACAATAAAGGAACGTTCAAAGCTTCATACCTTAAACAATGGAGATCTAGCTCGATCTACTCAAGCTAGAGATGATGGAAGAAGGAAGGAAACCAGAAATAACTCTCCAAAAGCTCAAGAAAACTTTATTGCATAATAATTGGAATATATTCAAAGATATTCAAGATGTATGTAATAATCAGTTGATGCGGCCTTATATAGATACAATGGCCAACTTATGACTCTGTAAAACCCTAACCGACCTAGATAATGCGGCAAAATCAATTTTGTGTCGAACAAGTCGCCGGTTTACCGGGCCTAGTTTTCCTCTCTTTCTTCAGCAGACTCCTACTTGGACTTCAATCACTTGGCCCAATATACTTCTTTTGGTCCAGATCCATTCTCCAATGCTCCAGATTCAGTACATTCTATAAAACACGCAAAACGAGACAAAACAGTACCAAAACCTCGGGAAAATAGCATAGATGCAGAATTATGATCCTGGAAACACTCACATAGCATTTAACACATATTCCATATAATAACGAGCCGATTTATCCTCCCTTGAGCAGAATTCGGGGTGAATATAGGTATAATAATTGGTACCATTTAGGGCGTTATCACTAATGTGACTAAATTAAAAGGTTTTTTGGGGCTCATTGGATTTTATAGGAGGTTTGTCCCATCCTATGGCAAACTAGCTAGGCCTTTGAATGACCTTTTAAAGAAGGACAAGTTCCAGTGGTACCCTGCCTCCACAAAAACATTTACTGATCTGAAACAGGCCATGTGTCAATCCCAGTGCCGACATTGCCAGATTTTGAAGCCACTTTTTGCATGGAGACATGTGGCTTATCTCAATAGGGACATTTCGGGGCAGTCTTACAACAAGGAAAGAGGCATGTGGCTTATCTCAATAGGGCCTTTAATTCTACTGAAATGTGGTTGTCCATCTATGAAAAAGAATTGCTGGTTGTATTAATGGCTGTCTCTAAATGGAAACGATATGTGCAGGGTAAGCCATTCATCATCAAGACTGATCAACAAAGTCTCAAATTTCTATTGGACCAGAGGGCTTCTACCCCTTTGCAACAAAAAGGAGTTACCAAACTGATGGGATTGGACTTCAAATTTGAATACAAAAAGAGGTGTGAGAACATAGTGGCTGATGCCCTGTCTAGGCAGCATCATGGGCATCCTGAACAGGGGCAATTGCATATGATCAGTTCAGTGGCCCCCTGTTGGATTAAAGAAGTCTCTGCTAGCTATAAGGATGATCATATGGTTGAAGAAAAATTTAGGGGCTTAATGGTTGCAGCAGCTCCTAGCCCTCATTATTCTTTACAACAAGGGCTGCTCAGATACAAGGGCCGAATTTATATTGGATCTATTGGGGATTTGAGGCAGAAACTCCTTGAACAACTACATTCTAGCCCAATTGGAGGTCATTCTGGAACTAGGGTTTGTTACATCAGAATTAAGAGGTTGTTTTACGGGGCTAAACTTCAAAAAGATGTAAAAGATATGATCAAAAGGTGTGTGGTGTGCCAACAGTGTAAGAACATACATGATAAACCACAGGGCTTGTTGCAACCCCTATCCATACTAGAAAGGTCATGGTCACAACTGAGTGTGGACTTCATAGAAGGGTTACCAAAATCTAGTTGCAAGAAAGTGATCATGGTGGTTGTAGATAGACTGACCAAGTTTGCCCATTTTATGGCTCTTGAAAAAAAGTACACTGCTGAATCTGTAGCTGCAGTCTTCTTTACTGAAGTATACAAATTGCATGGAATTCCAGATAATACTGCCAGGGATAGGGACAAGGTTTTTACATCTGATTTCTAGAAAACCCTTATGAAATTGGCTGGGGTAAATTTGTTCTACAGCTCCTCCTATCACCCTCAAACTAATGGCCAAACAGAAAGGGTGAATCAGTGCATTGAGCAGTATTTCAGGTGCATGACCTTCCAAAGGCCAAGAAAATGGAAATAGTGGCTGCGATTGACTGAGCTTTGGTATAACACCAATTTTCACACAGCACTGAACATCTCACCATTTGAGGCATTATATGGCTACACCCGTATCCCCTTACTGATGGCCGTTTTACAGTAAGCCAACTCTAACCGGTAGGGTACCGAGTCGGTTGTACTATAAATGGCGAGTAAGGTCGTATCCCACAGGGAATCTGGTTAAGTATCAGAGTTGGTATCATTCCTAGTTCAGGCCAACACAAGTGCGGTACATAAATTCTAAGGATGGTGATTTGTCAAATCTACTACAATGATGAACAAAACAAAGGGTAAAATTATAATAAAAAAGAAAGAGATAGCCGAGCTATGATCCAATCGACTACTATCGAGCCCTAACTCGTAACCGGAAGTGATTTCGATATACTCTAATGTTCTTGGCATTGTTAAAGGATGTCGTCTCCTATTTCTGAAACTAAGCACCAATTTCAACAACCTAGTTTTCTATGTCGAATTCAAAAGTCCGCTGACCGGATTTAACTGACTCAACACGGTCTACGCTCTATGAGACGCTCGTTAACAATGACATAAACCTCACACACGAAACCGAATCTGAACAACTCAGTTGGTTTTACAGGGTGACCCTAGAACCTCTTTTCCCGTACCCTCTCACAAAATACATTTACAAAGACGATACGTGTGACACGATTATTGAGTGATCAGTTCAACAAAAGTCATTAAGAATAAGTTCTAGAACGTTAACTACACCGAGAATCTAACAATCAACACATCAAAATCATTCCAATCACAAGCTAGGGTTTCAATTTCGTGATTTATCACATAACTCGACTATAGGTAAATTATCTACTCATTAATCTAAGAACACAACAAGAAATCAACCTTTAAGCTAACAAGCATCAAGATCTAAAGCTGGAAATGAAGATTACCATAAATAGGGACGAAGAACACCGTAAGCGAAAATGAAAAATAGCCAGGTAGCATCGATCTTCAGATTACATAAGATTAAATCTAACCTAAGCTAATTATATAGAAAAGCTAATTCTAATCTAAAAATATGAAAAAAAAAAATGCGGAAATGGTTGAAGAAGATGCGGGGGTCTGTTGAAAATCCACTTAAAATGCCTTTTATAGTGCCTGGGGTCGGTCCGTAGGCCGCGGCCTGTGATTCATAGGCCGTGGCCTATGAAAGACAGCAGATTTCCTGAGTCCCTGCATCACGTAGGCCGTGGCCTATAGATTATGGGCGCAGGCCTATGAACAGAGTCGAATTGGGACACTCTTTTCAGTAAATCGGTCATAACTTTGTGTGTAGACCTCCAAATCAAGTGATTCAAAATGAGTTGGAAAGCTAATGAAATTGTATAAAACTTTAATGAAGATGACCAGCCCAGAAAGTGCCTTTAAATTGGATCAAAATGCAGATGATTGGAAGCCAAGGCTGTAGTACCAATGAATTTCGATCCGTTTGAACGTTTAAGCTTCGGACACATGTTCCAACCCTCGTATCTCGCCTTCCGGTCATCTCGAACACCTAATACCTGTACAAAATCATAACAAATACCACACATAACCCCTACAGGACACTAGGGTGACCAAGAATGCATCAAAATACCAAAAAACAACGAGATTTTTGGACTTTACGTCCTAGGTCTCGAAATGATAACCATGGTGTATAAATGCATAAAACTTAAGTAAATGTCTCTGGAAACATATAAAATGTGGTATAAACGGGGTCTAATCACATAGAAAAATGATAGTCAAGTTGACTCTCATCAACTACCCCCTACTTAGCGTTTGCTCGCCCTCGAGCAAAAATAAGCGATCGAAAATGGAAGATGGAGTCAACATTGTTATTATACATCTAGTCTATAGTATCGAAATGGTAAAACACAAGTAAGTGATACAAATGTATAAAACTCGAGCTCTACATTGTATCGAGAAAAGAATGTGTGTGTTGTGTATAGCTTCTTCACCATTAATCAACTACGATCGGTTTAGACTATAGATGTGTACATACCAGGATTACACCTTAGGCTTATACGTCGTAAACATCTCCACTAATCGAGGTGTATCGTCGCCTAGTACAGTCAGGAAGGACTTTCACGGTTATATCGTTTAGGCTCAGGTTAGGGCTACGAAAGGATATTTACGATAAAAATAGAAAGAGAACGTGCAAACGAGCTTTAACCGAGAAAAAAATATATATGAAACTCAGTTTCGAACGCCTCCAACTCTCCGACTATATAAACAATCTCGATATCCGAAATAAACCCCAACTCCAACTCTAAACAACAATAACTTGGTCCTTTATTTTCTGGACACTTTCTAAAAATAAAAACACATACTATATATATATACACTCTCTTTTTCATTTTTCTTCTTCTTCTTTCTTTTTTTTCACTTTTTTCTCATTTTTTTTCTTATATTTTTTTTTCAAACTATATACCTGTATGTATATAACTATACACAGCAAAATTTTGAACAAAGTCGAACCAACACAATGTCACACTCTCATACCGGATAACTCGAATAATACAATGTCACAACAGCACTCCCATACCACAACACCTCGCAACATCATATAAATGTGCGGAAATAAAAGCTCAATTACAAGGTAGTCAAAGACACGTAGACCGAAATAAGGCTAGGGACATCGATTATACGGGTTATTAACAAAATGGTCAGTTCGGGCGGCGGTCTAACCACCCTACAACAGGCTGAGAGGGGTAGCTGTGGCGTTGCATCTCCCTACAAAAATCGTAGGAATTGAGCACCCCCAAAAAACAAAATACTAAAAACAGGGGCCTCAATACCCACCACCACGATTGGTTCGACGAATCCATTGCACAGAACAATGAATTCACTTTCCCCGAACATATACATACTCCAACTAACAACGGCTCTAACACAAGTAATAACATTTAGGGTCAACATCAACAACAAACTCTATAGGGTGCAACCCCATAGGAATAACAGTAGTGCTAGAAGAAAAAGGAATATATGATTCAATAATAACGGGATTCATACCCTCTACGTAGAATTCTTCAGAGGTGATTTCAATCATACCTTCTTGTTCTATCCTCTCAGTCTCCTCCCGCTCAATCAGTTTTTCTACTTGATGCTCCAAGTTCCGTATCGCAGCTTGCATTGTCCTCATGCTATTACGAAATTCTTCAACATGATCTTGGACCAATTTGGTAAGTTTCTCGATCATTTTCTCCATGTAAGTCTCTGATTCTTGAGGCGGAGGTGGAAGAGTATCGAGTTGTTGATCAACGTAACTTAGGGCATTCCCCCACTCATTTCCATATGATGTGGTGTATGGGTTGAACTGGTAATAGGGTTGTCTTCTATAACCCATAGCACTGTAGTTGTAGCATCCGGATGAGTAAGGAAATGAGTCATAATTTTTGTAAGGATCCATTAACTGTAAATCAGGGAAACAACACGAACACAATCACAGTATCTAGTCACTACCACTACCGAAGTAAATGGTGTGACACTTCAACAAAAACAAATAAAACAAACTATACACAGAAAACAAATAATAAAAATGACATAATCCTAAAAACTCAACTAACTCATAGATATCAACCGGATTCCCCGGCAACGGCGCCAGAAAACTTGATGGCCGTTTTACAGTAAGCCAACTCTAACCGGCAGGGTACCGAGTCGGTTGTACTATAAATGGTGAGCAAGGTCATATCCCACAGGGAATCTGGTTAAGTATCAGAGTTGGTATCGTTCCTAGTTCAGGCCAACACAAGTGCGGTACATAAATTCTAAGGACGGTGATTTGTCAGATCTACTACAATGATGTACAAAACAAAGGGTTAAAATTATAATAAAAAAGAAAGAGATAGCCGAGCTATGATCCAATCGACTACTATCGAGCCCTAACTCATAACCGGAAGTGATTCGATAAACTCTAATGTTCTTGGCATTGTTAAAGGATGTCGTCTCCTATTTCCAAAACTAAGCGCCAATTTCAACAACCTAGTTTCCTATGTCGAATTCAACAGTCCGCTGACTGGATTTAACTGACTCAACACGGTCTACGCTCTATGAGACGCTTGTTAACAACGATATAAACCTCACACACGAAACCAAATCTGAACAACTCAGTCGGTTTTACAGGGTGACCCTAGAACCCATTTTCCCGTACCCTCTCGCAAAATACATTTATAAAGACAATACGTGTGTTATGATTATTGAGTGATCAGTTCAACAAAAGTCATTAAGAATAAGTTCTAGAACGTTACCAACACCGAGAATCTAACAATCAACACATCAAAATCATTCCAATCACAAGCTAGGGTTTCGATTTCGCGATTTATCACATAACTCGACTATCGGTAAATTAACTACTCATTAATCTAAGAACACAACAAGAAATCAACCTTTAAGCTAACAAGCATCAAGATCTAAAGCTGGAAATGAAGATTACCGGAAATCGGGACGAAGAACACCGTAAGGGAAACGAAATCCAAACTGAAATTATAATAGCCGGGTAGCATCGATCTTCAGATTACATAAAATTAAACCTAACCTAAGCTAATTATATACAAAAGCTAATTCTAATCTAAAAATTTGAAAAAAAAATGCAGAAATGGTCGAAGAAGATGCGGGGGTCTGTTGAAAATCCACTCAAAAATGCCTTTTATAGTGGTTGGGGTCGGTCCGTAGGCCGCGTCCTGTGATTCATAGGCCATGGCCTATGAAAGACAGCAGATTTCCTGAGTCCCTGCATCACGTAGGCCGTGGCCTATAGATTATGGGCGCCGGCCTATGAACATAGTCGAATTGGGACACTCTCTTCAGTAAATCGGCCATAACTTTGTGTGTAGACCTCCAAATCAAGTGATTCAAAATGAGTTGGAAAGATAATGAAATTTTCTACAACTTTCATGAAGATGACCAGCCCATAAAGTGCCTTTAAATTGGATAAAAATGCAGATGACTGGAAGCCAAGGCTGTAGTACCAATGAATTTCGATCCGTTTGAACGTTTAAGCTTCGGGCACATGTTCCAACCCTCGTATCTCGCCTTCCGGTCATCTCGAACACATAATACATGTACAAAATCATAACAAATACCACACGTAACCCTTACAGGACACTAGGGTGACCAAGAATGCATCAAAATACCGAAAAACAATGAGATTTTTGGACTTTACGTCCTAGGTCTCGAAATGATAACCATGGTGTAGAAATGCATAAAACTTAAGTAAATGTCTCCGGAAACAAATAAAACGAGGTATAAACGGGGTCTAATCACATAGAAAAATGATAGCCAAGTTGACTCTCATCACTTACCCCTTGGCTGTTTTGCTCAAGAACGGTTTTCAGGGGTGGAAGAGTTCTTGAAACAGAAACAAGTGATCATAAGGGAACTGAGAAATCATTTAGAGAAAGCACTAGCTAGAATGAAGTTCTATGCTGATCAACACCAGAAAGAGAAGGAGTTCGCAGTGGGGGATCTGGTATTTTTGAAGCTTCAACCTTATAGGCAGAACTCTATGGCACTTAAGAGGGATCTTAAGCTTTCAGCCATATACTTTGGCCCTTTCAAGATCATTGCAAGGGTGAATAAGGTGACCTACAAATTGCAGCTGCCACAAGAGTCCAAGATACACCCAGTGTTCCATGTCTCTATGCTCAAAAAATATATTGGGGCTGATATTCACCCCTCAACTTCAATACCCATTACTAATCAAGGAGGTCAAGTGGTGGTTTACCCGGAGAAAGTGCTTCAAATCAGGCAAATTAAACGGTTCAACAAGAAAGTTGTGCAATGGATGATTATATGGCTAAACTTGGATGAAGAATAGGCAAGCTGGGAGGATGCTGAATACATCATAACTCATCTTCCTGACATTCCCCTTCCTTGTGGACAAGCAAGGTCTCTAGGGGAGGGTGATTTTAGGAATTAGATGTTACTAAATGCTAATGCATATTTGTAGGTGTGGTAGTGCGTGTACCCTTACCTCTATCGAGCCAGGAGGTATATAAGGGTGGGTGTGCGTTGTAATCTGCTCATCTTGGATATATCAATACAACTATTCTTCCTTCTCAAGTCTCCCATTTCCCCTCCTCTCTCTCTGTTCTTCCCTCATTTCTGTTCCCAAACCCTAGTTAGGATCGAATCCTAACAGGTGCTTGATTATTTAGTTGGAGGTTTTCAATTGAAGAGGTAAGAATAGAAATTTAATATGTTTTCTTAATCAAAATTTATTTCAAGCAAAGTTTGGGGGTGGAAGAATTTGCAGTTGCATAGGGAAACGGAGCTGAAAAGAGAAGAGGATACTTTAGTAATTTTCTATCAAACCTAAAATTATTGCCCTGGCCGTAATTTAAATATCTTGGCAATACCAATTGCGATTGATAATGATCAGTGCCCAATGCACTAATGAAGCAGAGAAGATATAATAATAATAATAATAATAATAATTTCACGATAAATTGTCACAATAAAGTGCTACAATGCTTTTACCTCTCCAAAATATGAGCATTAAATAAAATCGTCATATTTAAAATCCGCTCTGTGGCATCATTTTTGAAGCATCTATAGTCATTAACAGCAAGGCCGGCCTACCTATTAGGCTGGTCAGGCGGCTGCCTATGGCCCACCGTCAGGGCCCAAAGTTACATGTTTTGCTTTAAAAAAATCGTGTCTGTACAATCCCAACCATCAAATATAATGTGTTGAAAAAACTACATGGATAGATAAACACTCAAATTAAAGAGCCACTCAATACAATGTGTTAAAAAAATTACTTGTATTGTAAAAACCCAAATTTTAGGCCCAAATTTATAATAATTCAGATGCACCAATTCGAATTTCATGTGAGCATCCGTTAAATTTATGGGTGTTTAGGCTTTTGGGTCGCCTCGATTTTTTGCACGAGTTGGCGTTGCCCCCTCGACCCACTGCGACCTGACCGGGTGACCAAATTTTTGCATATTTGAGCTTTGACCAAATCGTATTTTTAAAGAAAATAGGGAAAAGCTTATAAAACATTGCAATGACACAAATACCCCTGACTTTTATTCCCCAAAATCCCCAATTTCTGCCGCGAATAGCCCCCCAAATCCCCCCAACAACTTCATCAGATTTCATCCCCTCCTTTATTATTGTGAACTTCCCAAAAATTCAGCACACATATCCAAAGAGCTACCCCAGATTCAAACATATGATCGAAAAATATGCAAATTTCTTCAACACTCACCGGAACCTTCGAAAAAGGGTATCCTAGTTTGAACCCCAAATCTGCAAATTTCTCCATTGACGAGCAACTGTTGAAGAAGAAGAACTTGAAGAAGCTGTTTGGCCAATTTCCCAAGAACAAGAACTTGAAGGAGCTGATCGTGTCTGTCAATATTGGTATGTGTATGTAGATTTAATTCACCCGACCCTATGCATTTAAACGAGTTTGATTATGTGGGTTGAGTTTAAATTATGTTATGTATATGATTTTGGAGATTAGAAAGATGTGATTGTGATTTGTTATGGTGTTGAATGATGTAAGATTAGTTAAATTATGAGGTTTAGACAAATTGTGTAACCAAATTTGTTAGATTAAACAATGGCGGTCATGTGTTTTGTTAATGGCGCCGAATTGAATTTTTTATTTATTTGAACCGAATTCAAATTGATTTGTGCTTTAATTTGATTGATACATTTTGTTTATTTTTTTGGTTGTAGTTATTGGGTGAAAATGGAGATGTGTTATGCACTTAGCTCAGAAGATAGGACAAGAAAATACGAGACAACAAACTGTTGTGCAATAAGTAAAGTAAATGAAGTGTATGAATTGCTTAACGGCAAGCACAAAGAAATGTTGAAACAGTGTTGTTTTGGACATTTAATCAATCTTATGGATCTCAAAGCCAATCAAATTGTACATCAATTGGTAATGAGGTTGATTAAGTCTAGAAGTCCGAATGTTTTTTGGTTTAAAGATGGAGGCAAAAAGATATGATTTAGTTTAGAAGAGTTTGTGCTTGTTATGGGATTTTTGGTTGGCGATGATAGCATTGTGGATAAAGGTTTAGAAAAAGAGTCTTGGTTAGCTAAGAAGTATTTTAAAAAACAAGGTGTCAATATATAGGAAGGATGTGTGGGAAATGTTTGGGCGGGCTGGGAATGGTTTAGACCGTTACAAGTTTGGGTTGGTTGTTATCTTGACATATGTTGTGTTGATAACAGAAGAGGAAAGCGCGGTGGATTGATAGTTTTTTGAGTTGGTTGATGATTTGGATGATTTCAACAAGTATCCATGGGAGAATTTATCTTACGAAAGCACGGTCCATTTTTTTAGGAGGGACCTAAGTGTTTGTTTCAAAAAAGACCCAATCCAATATGCTTTCTATGGTTTACCGCATGTTGTAAAGGTATGTAAACGCCAATTCCCTTGTTTTACTTCATAATTTATACATAGTTACATTGTTACGCTGGTTGTTAAAGTTTTTGGTTATGTTTGATGCATCACTTGTATGTACATGCATCGTAGGTTTGGGCACTTACAACAATTCCTTCTTTAAGGAAGTATTCGGTGATTGTTGACGAAGCTGCACTCCCACGGATGCTGAAGTGGTGTGAGGCAAAAGAGGTAAACTCAGTTTAGTTGAAGTTCTTCTTGAATCGGAAGAGGTAGTGATATTTAATTCGTATGTTAAGTTTGGTTATTGGTGTATGATCCTTCACATTATTTATGAGTTGAAGACAATGCAGGGGGAAGTGTTTCCAAAATTGGTTCCAAACCAAGGTGGAAAACAAAAACCTTATTTTGTGGGTATGATGCATGAGGAAGGTAATGAAACAACTATTGACAATGATGAGGATGTAGTTGAAGGTCCTTTTGTCCAACCGAAGAACCCTTGAAAAATGTACCTGAGGATTCAACGGGTGTTGATTATGAAAAGTTGAAAGAGTTGGTGACAAGTGTAGTGAGGGAGGAGAACAAATCAATTTACTCTTTATTTGATACGATCCAGCGTAAAGTTGAACTTTTGGAGGCTCAATAATGTCGTAGAGGTTCTTGTGAAAAATGTAAAAATGACAGTATACATGTAAGTGGAATGGAAGGTGAGATAGATGAGGAGGAAGCAGCTGCAGAGGTAAGCAAGGTTTTTATTTTTTTAGAATAATAAGCGAGGTTGGGGAAGGTGATGAAGAGGTAAACTGTGGGATAGAGGAGGAGAATGTTGATTTAAGGGAGGGGAGGAAGCATCAACAAATGTAAACGATAGGGGAAGGTGATGAAGAGTTAAACGTGGTGGAGGAATTTGATGCCAAGGTGGATGAAACTGTCGAGGGAACCCGAAAAAGTGACGGTATAATGTTAAATTTGTCCTTTATTTTGTTTGATGAGAGAATTAATTCATAATATTTTGTTTCTTGAAATTATGATTAGGAAATGTCGTAGGAGAAGAGAGAGACAAGGAGAATAAAATGGAGGATGAAGCAACTGCAAAGGTAAACGAGGTTGGGGAAGGTGATGAATAGGTAAAAGGTGGGATAGAAGAGGAGGAAGCTGATTTGAGGGAAGGGGGGGGGGAGGTGATGAAGAGTTGAACGTGGTGGGGGAACCTATGCCAAGGTGGACGAAACTGTCGAGGGAACCCGAAACGGCGAATGTATAATGATAAATTTGTCCTTATGTTGTAATGTTAAATTTGTCCTTTATGTTGTTTGATGAGAGAATTAATCCATAACATTTTGTTTATTGAAATTATTGTTAGGAGATGCCGTAGGAGAAGTAAAACAGTTGTGCCAATAGAACCCAATAAATACCCCCACACACGAACCATGTTAAATCCCAAGAGCAGGGGTAGATCCGTAATTTTGAGAACACTGATAGAGTATTTGTGAGATATTTTTATCTTTTAAATTTAGACAAATAAAATTAAGTTTGGATGACTCATTATATATCAATATATTAGTTGTGGGTCCTATATAAGAATTATCACATATAGTTATTTTTACGACGAATGACACAACGATCATCTGCACCGCTGATCATCATAAGTCTAAATTTATCTTAATGTGAACTATCAAAATCAACGGTGCAGATGACCGTTGTGGCACAACGGTTATACCCGTATCTGAAATAATATGATTCTTGGTTTATTTCATTCACCTTTGGTACAATATATACACAAGTATGTAACTATCTAGGAAATCAATCCCACCAAATCCTCCTAGGATTATGGTAACTAATTACAAGAATATTGACTAAATCGTAACCGATCAATCTATATAAATATAATCTAAATAAATATATTCTAGAATATTTACATATTCTAACACCCTCCCTCGGTCGAAACGGGAGGAGCTCGGATGTTGAGGACCGGCGCGAAAGTCATCGAAGAGAATCGTGGCAACCCCTTAGTAAATATATACGCGACCGATGACGGGACGGGACGTGATGAACACGAACTTCTCCACGCGCAACTTTTTCTCGAACAAATAAAATATCAAGTTCAATGTGCTTTGTCCGTTGGTGTTGCACCGGATTGCCAGACAAATAAATCGCACTCACATTATCACAGTAAACCAAAGTAGCCTTCCGTACTGGGCATAATAATTCGAGCAAAAGATTTCGGAGCCAGCCCGATTCGGATACAACATTGGCAACCCCCCTATACTCCGCCTCGGCACTCGACTTGGATAATGTGGGTTGACGCTTGGACGACCACGAGACAAGATTGTCACCTAAAAACACACAATAACCCGAGGTAGAGCGTCGTGTATCCGGGCACCCTCCCCAATCGGCATCAGTATATGCAACAAGATCATGGCTGGCCGACTTGGACATATGCAAACCAAAATAAAGAGTGCCCTGAACATACCGAAGTATCCGTTTCAAAGCGTTCATATGCTCGGTTCGGGGATCGTGCATATGTAGACAAATCTGTTGAACCGCATATGAGATATCTGGTCTTGTGAACGTAAGATATTGCAAAGCACCAGCGAGACTACGGTAGAGGGACGGATCGTCGAAAGGTGCTCCAGAAGTTGCCGCCAACTTGGGCTTTGTGTCCACCGGTGTACGGCTGGGTGTGCAATTACTCATGCCGGCACGATTGATGAGATCCGCGGCATAAACATGTTGGGAGAGGAAAAGGCCCGTAGGATTCCGCGTCACACTAATACCCAAAAAATAATTAAGAGAGCCCAAGTCTTTCATAGCGAACTCTGAATCGAGTTTGGACATGATGAAGGTGCGCACTTGGTCCGAAGAAGTAGCCAAGATGATGTCATCCACATATAACAAAAGATAGGCCATATCTGTACCACGACGATATATAAATAATGATGCATCACAACGGCTATTCGTAAAACCAAAACCGCAGACATAATCCGCAAAACGTCTGTACCATGCTCGAGGAGCCTGTTTCAAACCATATAACGAATTACGGAGCAGACAAACAAAATCCGGATGAGTGGGATCTCGAAACCCAAGTGGCTGATGCATATAGACAGTTTCAGATAAATCACCGTGCAAGAACGCATTCTTAACATCAAGTTGGTGAATCTGCCAATCCTTGCTTAGTGCCAAACCCAAAACAACGCGTATCGTGGCCGGTTTGACCACCGGACTAAAAGTCTCCCCACAGTCAATGCCAACCTGTTGTGTCTTTCCATCACCTACAAGACGGGCTTTATGCCTCTCAAAAGAACCGTCAGATTTATATTTGTGAGTAAATACCCACATGGAACGAATAATATTAATACCAGAAGGGCGGGGTACCAACTCCCACGTCCCATTTTTAATTAAAGCATCAAACTCATCCGACATAGCCAACTTCCAATTCGGGTCACGAAGTGCCTCCACAGGATTTTTGGGCAAGGGTGAAAGCGAACCAGGAGATACGAAGGCATGATCGGTGGAGTATTTAGTATTGGGCTTAAATATCCCATGTTGGCTGCGTGTTATAGGCCTGGAAGGTTGAGTTGTGGGAAGAGGCGGTGGGCTGGGATTAATTGGTGAGGAAGAGGAGGTGTGGGCCGTGGAGGAAGAGGAATTCTGGACCGATGGAGGCCCATCAGAGGATGAGTGGTTGGACGAGACCAAGCTGGGTTGGCCGGAGGTTTGGGCCGTGGAGTCAGATTGGGCCGGGGACCTGGGTGCATGCCGAGGCCAATATACAAACTCTGGGTCATCTAAAAAGGTATATGCGTCGGGCAGAGGTGTGTGTAGAGTAGAAAACGGGAAGCGCGTTTCATCGAACACCACATGACGACACACAATAATTTTTCTAGAGGACAACTCATAACATTTATAACCCCGATGGTCGGAAGGAAAACCCAAAAAGACACACGGAGAAGACCGAGCTTGAAGCTTATTAATAGTGGTGGATGGAAAGAGCGGAAAACACAAACACCAAAAACCCGAAGGTGGGAATAAGCAGGATCCCGATTGTAAAGGATTTGGTGAGGTGACACATTGTCAAGTAAGGTGCTTGGTAAGATGTTTAGAAGATAGGTCGCCATTTGCAATGCATGATGCCAAAAATTAGGTGGGAGTGACGCATGAACCAATAATGTGCGCACAATGTTATTGATAGATCGAATTTTACGTTCTGCCTTTCCATTTTGGGAGGAGGTATAGGGACAAGAAAATCGGAATGAGATACCAAGAGACTGACACAACGTATGAAACGGAGCATTATCAAACTCTCTACCATTATCGAATTGCAGATTTTTAATAGTACGGCCAAAGTGGGTTTGCGAGAAAAGTACATAAACGTCGAAAAATAGGAAATACTTGAGATTTACGGGCAATAGGAAAAGTCCACGAGATATTTCGAGTAATCATCCAAAAATAAAACATAATAACGATGTCCGAGCTACTCAAAATAGGACTAGTCCACAAGTCTTGTGCATAATATCAAATGGAAAATGCGTAACTGAAGTAGAAGCAATAAATGGTAACCGTATATGTTTACCAAGCACACAAGATTGACAAACTGATGCAGTTTTGGATATATGAGCGTCAATAAATTTATTACGCGAAAGGGAATGTAAAATAGAATGGCCAGGATGGCCCAAACGTTCATGCCAGGGAGTTGTCGTTAACGGGGCTGTGAGGGTTGCTTGGACGGACTACCGGGGATAAGCTGGATATAAGTCACTCGAGCTCTCACACCTCATCGGTTGCGTCCCTGTACGTATATCATACACGAGAGAAACCAAACGGATCAAAAGCGACACTAACATTATTATCGGTCGTGAATTTGCGAACAGAGACTAAATTCTTAATAAGATGGGGAACATGAAGGACATTCTTTAAATGTAACGGAGTTTTGGGGGACGAGAGGGATGCATCACCGTGACCACACACCGGAATTGACTGGCCATTACCAACAATTATTTTTGAATTGACGCTAGAATTAAAATAGGACGAGAGAGTACCTGGGTTAGCAGTCATATGGCTCGTGGCTCCGGTATCCATAAACCACGTCGGGGTAGGTGGATTTAAGGTCATAGCATTAAAAGCCGCATCAAGCTCAGTAGGAATCTCCTCTGTCACATGTGCCTGCTGCTGCGTTTGTGGTGGCGGCGGACGGACGCCTTGCATTCCTGGACCAGTTGGACGCTGCTGTGTGGGATATGGAGAGGGTGGCATACCGTATTGGGTGGCATACCACCACCATTGAAGCTGCTGCCAGGAAGGTCGAAAACCACCAGCCATCGGGGAAGGAAAAGCTGCAGGACCACCACCATAATTACATCCTCCCATTTGCGGATTCGATGGCCCAGAATTGCGCTCAGCCTGTTTGCCACCATTCCCTTTGCCCCGGCGTTGATGATTTTTGCGTTGACCTGACTGTTGGCCAGAACCACCACCAAAGCTATTCCCCTGCTTACTGGACGATTGACCCGGCGGTGGATGTGACGCCAAGAGAGCAGCAGCCGCCGATTCCTCACGAGCCCGCTCCGCCTTAGTCGTCTCCTCCAATTGCAAACTGGATCGAGCGGTTTCAAAATCCGGTAAAGGCCGCCGATGTTGTAGAACCGTGACAAAGGTATCGTATGCATCGTTAACCCCTTCAACATCTCGTAAAACCAAAGCATATGCTCCGGCACCGGAGCATCCACATTTTGCAATTGATCGGCCAATGATTTGAGCCGATCACAATAGAATTGATAGAATCGAAATTCGCCGGGGATGTTGAACCGAACTCTTTGCTCAAATACGGGGCCCCGGACGTTTTGTTGTCGTGAAATAATCCGGCCACCCGTTTCCAAGCCGCGCTTCGGGCCGTATCGTTCTTGCGAAGAATACGAGTCAGAATGTCCGGAGACACGGTGGCGTAAATCCATTGTAAAACTGCAGCATCTTGCCGTTTCCAAAGGGTTGGATTTTCAGACTTCAATTTTTCATAAGCCTTTTTCTCCTCAACTGCTGTAGGTGGAATTATATGATCAAGAACATCATAGGATGTCGCCTGAACCTGAAATAACGTAGCCCAGGAGTCATATTGGGCAGTCTCCCGATCCAGCGTAATGGGTATGAGGGTCTTGATATTAGCAGGAGATAGAATCGGCTGTAATTTTGAAGAATCAGCCATGGCGCAGAAACAAAAAAAAAAAAAAAAGGATGGGAAGCGTGAAAAATAGGATTCTATAGTTCTGATACCATGAAATAATATGATTCAAATAGGAAATCAATCCCACCAAATCCTCCTAGGATTATGGTAACTAATTACAAGAATATTGACTAAATCGTAACCTATAAATATAATCTAAATAAATATATTCTAGAATATTTACATATTCTAACAGTATCATTACTCTTTTATTCAATAGTGTTGTTCTAATTACTTTTCTCGTTGTTTATTACATTGCAGTTGTGGTGTATGTGCTCTAAAAACTGCAGCATGCAGCAATTATGGAGTGTGCTTATATACTACACTGCGGCACATATTATAAAATAAAATAAATTTCATTTGCTTTAGCATAGAGTGAGTATATCTATTGAATTATAAAAAGGAGTGCAAAATAAAATGAACAATCCCTTTCGGGCTGTTTTTTTTTTTTTTTTTAAGGTTTTTTTTTTTCTTCTTATGCTTATTATTCTTATTGTAATTATGATTATTAATGCCATGGGTTGCATACCGTTGTGAGCCTCCAAGACAAGTATTGTTATGACTGCTCATGACACCATTGTTGTGTTTTTTATATGGTACTTAAATGTAATTGTGATATTTACAATTGTTAATCTTTTCTTAGTTTTGTGTTTTTTTTTTCTTTTTCGAAAACGAAATGAAGGGGAGGGGATCGAACCCTGGACCTTTCACTGGAGGCCAGGGTAAGCCCTAGTAGCTTACCACTAGGATGAGCTTAACCTTTTCTTAGTTTCGTTTAATTAGGTATTATGACTACCTACGTATTCTTATTGAGATCAAGAAGTCGTAATTCAGAGCTTAAGCGAGTGTGTATTCGTATAAGTAGAAATTGATGTTTATATGTTAGAAAAGATGTCACTATGATGTATGAGTAATAGAATTGTTGTCATGTCTATAATGTTGTATCATTGTGGGGGTGAAGAGCTAGAAGAAATCAAGATAGATCTTTTTGATCCAATAGAAACTTAGGTTCAGCAACATTAGGCACTTCTTCCGGTGCTGTTTTATTGTATTACGATATATATTTTTAATTTTGTAAGAGGTATTGTAATTAATTTATACCGGGGTAGTTTAGACATTTTAGATAGAAAGAGAAAGCCCTATATAGTACTATAAATTATGCCTTTGTGATTGAATGAAAGCCAAAGAAAATTTATACTACATATCTTTTCATGGTATCGGAGCCAGGTTGATCCATCACCTCCGACCAAAATTGTTTTTCCGAAAAAAAAAAAAAAGAAGAAGTTGCAGTCGCAACTTTCATAGAAAAGTTTCTTTTAACTGCCGGAAGTTGCACTCGCAACTTAATTCCCAATTAAAAAAATATATAAAAAAAAAAAGAAAAGAATGGAAGAAGTTTCTGACCCGAAGAAGTTTCTGACCCTTCGCTGCAAAGGACGTCAGGGTGAAGCTTTGAATCAAAGCTCTTTGATTTGATCAATTTATTTGGTCTTCTCCGAGGAAGAAAAAAAAAAAAAAAAAAAAAGAAAAGAAAAATTGTTGAAGCGACCATGGCAGCAGGTGGCCTGAATTTGTTTCAGCAACCGAAATCACCGGAGCAAGCACGGCTGGGCACTCTCCCGCAAGCCCAATGGGAGGCAATCGGGGAGCTCCTAAACATCCCTAATAGTCATGATCGTTTGACGGGTAATAAAGTTTGGATTATCGACACAGGGGCGACACACCACGACACACCATGTGACAGGGAATTTTAATTTTCTTATTGATCCTATGCCGATTGATCATTGTCCGATTGGATTGCCGGATGGGCGTACATCCGTCGCAACTCATGAAGGAACTGTTATTTTATCGGATAATTTGCGACTTAAAAATGTGTTATTTGTGCCAAAGTTGAATTGTAGCCTTTTTTTCGGTTACTCAATTTCTTGATGATAACCCGTGTACTATACATTTCACCGGTCGACTGTGTGTTATGCAGGACCGAGTGAAGAGGACGCTGATTGGAGTGGGTGAACGGATCGACGGCTTTTCTTTTTCTGCGGAGTTCCAGAAGTACAGGTTTTGGCCATTGATGGCACTGCATCTATGGAATTATGGCACCGGCGTTTGAGGCATCCGTCAGAAAAGGTTTTGAGGCATGTTCCTAATACACTTATTTCTAGTAATTTGCATAAGGATGGTTGTGAAGTTTGTTTTCGAGCCAAACAGCCTCGTGAACAATTTTCCCTTAGTGATTCCCGTGCTAGTAGTATTTTTGAATTAGTCCATTGTGATTGGGGTCCCTACAGTACTCCTCAACCTGTGGGGCCACATATTTTTTGACAATTGTTGATGACTTTTCTCGATCAGTTTGGATTTACTTGCTTTTTAATAAAATAGAGGTTGAAACCATGTTTATGGACTTTGTGGCTTTAATTTTGCGACAATTTGGCATTCAAATTAAGAGTCCGTAGTGATAATGGGACAGAGTTCAAGTCGCTTAATCTTTTTTTTCGGAAAAATGGAATGATATTTGAAACGTCGTGTGCTGGGACACCACAACAAAATAGAAGGGTAGAAAGGAAACATAGACATATATTGAATGTTGCTCGGGCAATTCGTTTTGAGGGTCATTTACCTCTTAGGTTCTGGGGGGAATGTGTGATGGCGGCTTCCCATTTAATTAACCGAACTCCATCGAGTGTCCTTAATTTCAAAACTCCTTACGAGTGTTTGTTTGGAAAACCCCCAGATTTGTCTATGCTCCGTGTTGTCGGCTGTCTATGTTATGCGCATGATCATCGTCCCACGAAGAATAAATTTGATAGTAGGAGTCGTAAATGTGTGTTACTTGGATACCCTTTTGCGAAGAAAGGATGGACTCTTTTCGATCTTGACACAGAAGAGATCTTTGTGTCTCGTGATGTAAAATTTTACGAACACGTCTTCCCGTTTGCGTAACCGAATGAACCTCGGCCCAACCCTAGTGTACCTATTCCTATGCATAATGACGATATTCCTGCCGATGATTTTTTCCCTACATCTCCTTCCCAACCGGTGGACTTTCCTGACCCTATTGCACCGGTTGAGGGGGGGCCTCAACCACCCGAAAATATTACTCTTGATGACCCTGAGGATCCTCACCCGAATACCATTCCTGACCCTATTCTTGACACCCCTGTAGTAGAGGAGTTAGGTCGAGGACGTCGACAAAAGATCCCTAATTCTCGGTTTCATGATTTTCTTACTCATATGTTTGTGGAAAAGAAAAGTCCGTCCGCATGTTCACCCGCCTCAACGGTATCCTCGGGTTCTCCTTATCCTCTTACACATTTTGTCAATTATGATTTGTTTTCTGATAAACACCGAAAGTATCTTGCAGCCATAACTGTAGGAAATCCTCCAAAAACATTTAAGGAGGCTATGAAACATGAAGGATGGCGCAAGGCTATGGCGGAAGAAGTCCGTGCTTTAGAAGATCAGGGTAAATGGGAATTACAACCTTACCTCCCGGGAAAAAGGCGTTGGGAAGTAAATGAGTGTTCACAGAAAAATACGATGAACACGGTCAGTTGCAGCGTCTGAAGGCTCGGTTGGTTGCTTTTGGACACCATCAGGTGGAAGGGTTGGATTATAACGAGACATTTGCCCCAGTGGCAAAAATGGTTACGGTTCGGACATTTCTCAGTGTAGCTGCAGTTAAAAATTGGGATATCCATCAGATGGATGTCCATAATGCGTTTTTACATGGAGATTTATATGAAGATTCCTCCTGGCTTTGAGAAAAATCGGTCCAACCTAGTTTGCCGTATGCGGAAGTCAATGTATGGTTTGAAGCAGGCTCCAAGGTGTTGGTTTGCAAAACTTGCCACGGCCCTGAAGGCTTACGGTTTTCGTCAGTCGTATTTGGATTATTCTTTATTTACTTTGCACCATGGTGATACTCAACTTAATGTGCTAGTGTATGTGGATGACATGATTATTGCAGGGAATGATCGGTAGGCACTGAAAACATTTAAGGCTTACTTGAGCACGTGCTTTAAAATGAAAGATTGGGGGACCTTAAGTACTTCCTTGGGCTAAAGGTTGCCCGAAGTAAATCAGGCATTTTTTTGAATCAGAGGAAATATGCTCTTGACATTCTTCACGGGACCGGGTTGCTTGGAGCCAAGCCGGCTGATTTCCCGATCGAGCAGAACCATAAGTTGGCCCTGGCACAGGGCACTTTGTTACCAGATCCTGAACGGTATCGACGTTTGGTTGGGCATTTAATTTATCTTGGTGTGACACGTCCGGACCTGGCATACTCCGTCCATATATTGTCACAGTTCATGCATGCTCCCAAGGTGGAGCATTGGGATGCAGCACTACGAGTGGTGCGATATTTAAAGAAAAATCCTGGACAGGGTATTCTGTTGCGCTCTGACAGTTCTTTGCTTGTTGAAGGATGGTGTGACTCGGATTGGGCTAGTTGCCCTTTGACTCGGCGATCATTAAGTGGATGGTTTATTTTTCTCAGACTTTCCCCCATATCATGGAGATCTAAGAAGCAGTCTATGGTTTCTCGGTCTTCGGCAGAAGCTGAATATCGCTCTATGGAGTCTCTCACATGTGAATTGAAGTGGCTTAAGCAACTTCTCCGAGACTTAGGGGTACGTCATCCCCCTGGTATCCGGTTGTTTTGTGATAGTCAGTCTGCATTGTACATTGCTCAGAATCCGGTATTCCATGAACGCACTAAACATATTGAGGATGATTGCCATTTTGTACATGATGCTATCACGGATGGTTTGATTATTCCCTCCTATGTTCCTACGAAGACTCAATTGGCGGATATTTTTACCAAAGCATTGGGACGAAACAATTCGAATTCTTACTACGCAAGTTGGGCGTTCGAGATCTCCACGCTCTACCTTGAGGGGGGGGGGGGGTATTACGATATATATAGTTAATTTTATAAGAGGTATTGTAATTAATTTATACAGGGGTAGTTTAGACATTTTAGATAGAAAGATAAAGCCCTATATTGTACTATAAATTATGCCTTTGTGATTGAATGAAAGCCAAGGAAAATTTGTTCCACATACCTTTTCATATTGCTTTGTGAAATATCATCATGCTCAACATCTGGTGTCATCTTTGTTTCATCATATGACTGTTTATGCATATAAGAATAGAATCATCACTCTTCGTCTTAATATTTGAATGACCTATTTGATCTTCAATTTTTTCTTCATCTAGATCTAAGGTTGTATCAAACACTTTCGGCCTGAACTCTTTAGTTTTAGATACTGCATTCTTAGTCTCATAATTAATACGCATATATATCATGTTGTGAAGTGGACTATTTGTCATAAATAAGAATACGGCATGCACATTTCATGTGATTGAATGCCTCGGGGAAAAGCCTTGTTAAAGGCCTCAATCATCATATATAAAGATGTGAGCTCTACTAAGAGTTATGGTCTTTCGCCTCATGATGAGTGTGTCTCCAACTTACAACCTGAAGACACCCTGAGCCCTCAGTCCTTTGGAGGTTAACGTGTTTAAGGCATAAATCCCTCAACCACAATGGACTCTTTGCGCTTTCTTGAAGCCTTGGGGATGAGCTCTCTGATGGTTTCTGGCATGAAAGTTGAATCCTTGAGAATTTCAGGTAATAATTCTAGATGTCGAACCGATAAACTACTAGTCATTATCCTTTATTATTCTAATGTTGGGTGTCCGTTGTATACACTAGTCTAAACGTTTATAAGAGTGTTGTATGTGCGATCGTTGTATCACATTTTCCATTAGAAACTTCTTATCAATTTGTCTAAATTCTACATTATTAATGACTTTTTTTAACGGATACAAAAGAGACACACGTACACTTTTGTCTCCACTGAAACTCGAACTCGAAACATCCAAGTTAATGGCTGCAACATTAGCCCACCCTCTTGGCTTCTTAGACATACTAGTAAGGTTTGGCCTTGCACCACAAGGCCCTCATAAGGCCCTGGTTGTATTAATGGAGTAACTATATTTCATTGAAGCACTAAGTAGTAATTGGTGGGAAGTGAACACAAGCATATTAACCTAAGGGAATGAAAGTATGTTTGCAGTGGACATTGATGCTAAAATTCAATACACTACAAATGGATAATCATAAATCACTCTCGTCTAAGGATTACAAAAAAAAAAAAAACTAAATATGACCGCTTGCTCTCTCCTAAAACAAACAATGGAGGAGAGGAATGACTTGAAAAGAACTCAGTGCTATCATTCTATTGCCTGCTTCTTCATCACGTCTAACTGTTCAAGAACGTATTCAAGTTTCTTGAAGCAGATCTCATTGGATATTCTTGGGATGTAGTCGCACTTCACGATAGTCAGACGCACTCTTTATTTCTTCATATTGAGTCATTTGTATGTCCTGTTTTAAACACACACACAACACCAAATGCATATCAGCACCTTACGTTTCATCTTGACGATTTAGCAAGCATAGAAGTTTAAACAGAGTCATGCTCTCCAGGGGCTTCAGGCAAACATGTATTGATGATGATTATGCCAACAACTAAACGACGAGTAAATCAAGCAACAAACATTTCTAATTTTGGCAGAATATATATGAAAAAGATATATAAAATCGAAATGCCAGACCTTGATTGATTGCATAAATTCACTACAGTAACTGTTGACTATATATCTCCTTTGTTGGACCGTTGGGGTTTCTCGTTTCCTAATTCATCCATTACACTACCAAGTTAAGCATCTGTAATATGTGACCTCTGGTTGTAAGGCTAAAACGTTGACTATCGTGCCAAGGCTTGTTCACAAAAACAAATGAAAAGAAACGAAAGAAAGGCAAAAAAAAAAAATCCACAAAGGATGCCCAAACACCCTGAAAGATCAAAATAGGGAAGGAATTAAGAACATAGAGTTGGACTTGTGTGTCCAGAAAAAGTATGAGTGCAAGTCTTCCCATTCCATAGCTTTAAAGTCATGTCACTTGAGCATCAAAAAAAAATTCTGACATGGATGCTTATGATTCCTTATGATAGCTTCTCGGGATGAAAACGCTACACAAAGCTATAAAAGTAGAACACGACACAAAAAGAAGGTGAGAATCTAAAACCTGTAACAAGTTCATCAGACGGCAATTTAACAGCTGCTTGAAAGGGGCTTTATGAGCTTCCCAGGCCACAACTTGTTGACCCTTCCTCCATATTCTTAACGTGCTGAGATGATTAAAGATGCAAAAATTACACATCAGATCACATGAACAAAAACTCTTTCCCTTCATAGCATTCTTGCTCTTACACAGTTCAAATAATAAAAACTTTCCGTAAAAAAATGTCACTGTTTCTAGCAAGTTCACCATCACTAAACTAATTCAAATGAACGCAAACACGAGAAAAACCATACCAATCAACGGAAGTGGAGACAATGTCCGATCTATCCATAGCAACCCAGTGGCTTGAAGTTGATGTCCTTTTCGCGTCTGCAATATATCTCGAGTACCTAAACTCCAAACCAAAACAAGTGTATCCATTCCACCAGACACAATCCCACCCTCCGCCCAACAAATCAGTGTCTTAACAATATCTTTGACATTGTAATTCCGGTGATTCGACTCATCCAAAGTCTATAATGGTGGAATATGTGAATTGCAGTAATGGCGTGCCCAACGGTAAAAAAAAACTGTGAACTTAATTTGGTTAATTCAGAGTGTAGTAAATGAGTGCATACATCAATAGATGAATTGCATAGCAAACATCAAGTCCAGGTTATTGATTTTGTGCCAAACAAATCGGGTTCGGAAAGCTTATGATTTCTTCAAGGAAATGAAGAAAAAGAAGCATTTGATAGACAGGTCAATTTTCGGGTCATTGATCCAGGCTTTTGTAAAAGACGGGAACGTTTCTGTGGGGATCGATTTGCTTCAGGATTTGATGAAATCAGGATATATAGCTGATTTGGCTATATATAACCATCTGATTAACGGTTTTTGTATCACGAAACAGGTCGATAAAGCGTTTAGGCTTTTTCGAGTCACGGTTCAAGAAGATGTCAGGAAACTAGGAATATAACTGGAAATTAAATGCCAAAATTGCAGTAAAACACAGAAAGGGTAGAGAAGAACAGAGAATTTTGGGGGTGAAGGTGAAGAAATTATATTAAGCAGGAAGAAAATGATTAAACATCCGATTAGCTGCTCCCACACTCCCTCCATCATACACCTTATACTCCCTTGATGCTAACAACTAACAACCCTTCTTAACAAACAAGAAAGAGAACAAGAGAAGGTCTAAGACTCAACAACGGTCAATAGGGGCATAAAAGGAAAAGTAATAACTAACATAATTATTTTAATAAAAATAGACTCATTTCATGACAGAAGATCTCCAACCAGACTTTTCTACAGTAAATCCATTGTTAACCACTTATGCAGAGTTAGGAAGAATGGATGATTTTTGCATATTACTCAACGAAATGCAAAGACTCGTTTTTTGCGTTATCAACGAGTTATCAAAGTTCTTCTCTTTAATCGTCGAAAACCCTGAAAAACTCGACATTGCACTCAAGGTGTTCGATAAAATGAAAGCGAAGAACTATGTCAGTGTGTCAATCTACAATACTCTCATGGCGGCTTTACACAGAAACAGGGATTCAATCAAGGCCTTATCTTATCTTTGATGCAGCCATGATGTTAATACGCGAGTGTTTAGCCAATCTTGAAAACGGACCGTTGTCCTTCAAGTGTGTACCGACTGTTATACATGCATGTAGATCGAATGACATGGAGAAAGTGATGGAAACGATAAGTGAGATGGATTCGGAAGGGTTTGATGGTAATTTTGTGTCTTACGCGGTGATTTACGGGTTCAGGAAGCACGGGACAATTGAAGAAGATAGGAAAGGGTTTGATGGTAATTTTGTGTTTCAGACCGTTTGACACGTTTTTTTTCTTCTACCAAATGAATGAACAGATACAATTAACCGGTATGAACATGAACAAGAACTGAAACGAATAATAAAAATAAAAAGGAAGTAAGAGAACACCTGACTACCTGAGAATATGAATCCGACAAAACCAAAAAATACATTTGAGTACGTACCAATTGTACTTACCCTTGAACACACATATCTCCTCCTTCACACCTTCGAACAAACAGAAAAATGATTGAAGACAATAATCGATTTATAAAAACCTTTTAGTATTTTTAACATAGATATCTACCTTTTGCACAAATCATGAACTTGCTTCAATGGATAGTATAGCTGAGCTACATTTGGAGGGACAATAAATTTTGGCAGTAGATATCGAGGTTGTCAAATAAATAAAATCAATTAGTCAAAAACCAACAAGACATGAACAAGACAACCTAAAACATGATGCTAACAAGATCTAAAGCCAATGCAAAGCATAGGGCACAGCTGGGCAGGGTCAGGACATGTCCTAGACAAGTTCTGGTCAAGTCCTGGACATGTCCTAGACACTCCAAGACTGGTCATACTTGAGGACAACAACAGTAAGTGCAAGAGAAACTCTTATACTGATGAACCAGTGCAAAACCAAAACTGATCTGGACAGGGTCATCATAAATGCAAAAGGGGCAACTTCTACTTTCTTATCAAAAGCATAACATGTTAAGAGCAATGCAGCATCCCTAAGAAGCAACTCAAAAAGCTTAATACAGATTATTAAAAAGAAGAGCAGGGGTACCTTGATTTTAGCATCAAGACGTTTGAACATTGGGGCGTTCTTAAGCATGTCTGGAATTGCCATAAACCTGGTGGATATTACTATCAACTAAAAGCAGCACAAAGATAACCAATCCTACAATTAAGGAAACCAAAATGGGAATAATACAAGGTTATTTTCTAGACCAAGACGAATGTTTTTCTCACCGGAACATCCATCTAACAACACAGTACCACCATAAACTGCCACACAGCTTGAAAATGATGTTTACACATTTCCGGGCAGTCATATATGCTAATGAATACAGAATAAAGAAACATACACACAGCTGAGTGATAATTTAGAATGAAAAACCAAGATACTAACCTTCAGTGCCAAGCTGATATCAAAGTTGCAACCCTTTACAGAAAGATTCTTGTATGAAAACATAAAATCCATAACAAGAGATTACAAGAGCAACAACCTTCATCATGTGCAACTGTATCTGGAAAAGTCTTGCCCTTGGAATATTGAAGCTGTGAAGAATAAAGACCTTAAACAAGACTTAAAGTTCAAGATATTGAATGCCTAATAAAGCAAACGTTTGACACAAATTGCATTTGCAGAGTCACTGCATGAAAACATCCTCAAGGCCCTGCAAATCCAGTAAAACCGGGAGTGGTGAGAGAAGCTGAGAGAGAGAAGCAAGTCAACTAAAAACAAGGAACCAAATAGGAAGAATCAAGTTTAATTCTCTACATTTGATACCTAGCTGTAGGTAATACAATTTACTTTTTAATCAACTTAAAAAGAATCTCATAAGGGACAAATTACATGCTCTTGGATGAATCGGGATCATTAAATGTAGATTGTAAAGCAAAAAAGATACAACAATTGCATAGAGTGTAGTAAAGAATTGGAAGTGTACCTCCCAGGTCTACAATTAATCGAAGTCTCCGCATACGAGCATCGGAATATCAACAATTACAACCAGTTATTTCCAACCCCTGCAAAACGTATGAATCTTATGAGAGAAAGACAAACAATGGGAAATCAACTTAATATTCATGAGTTTGTTGCACATAAGTTAACGATTAAACAAAAGAAAAGAAACATAATGTTGATGTCCAGTACCTCGCCACTTTCGTTGGCATCAAACGCAATAACTACAGTGCCTTTGATCATATTGATGGCCTTGTATGCATAGTAACCCTCATAAAAAGCAGCTATACCAGTAGTAAAAATCCGGGCACTGGAAAATGCATCCGCAAATAAGAGTGATCAAGTTGATAGTATGTAACATAACACACACAGCTTCAAGTCAATAATGAAAACAAGAACTAATGGACATCTACTTACTGCACCAAGGTTCAGGATAAACCATTGTAACATCAAGTTTATTGATCCTATGTGTTGCACTAAGCTCAAGACCTATGTTTCCACCTCCTACGATCACAGCTTTTCCATTCTTTTAGCGTTTATGGCTTCTAGAAGCTTATCGGCATCATCGATTTCTCTCAAGTAAAATATATTCTTGGCATCAGCCCCTTGTACACCAAAGTCCGCAAGCTTTATTATCTGCGAAAACAAACAAAGAAGATAATGTCATGTGTACACCAAAGTCCGCAAGCTTTATTAGCTACAAATATCTTTTATCTTTTACCAAGCATAATCCTGCTCATAAACATGACATCTCAGTCAATGATCACAAACCTTCCATATATGTATTTTCAACAAAAAGTGGAAAAGATGCAGATACAGAACTAACCTTGTGTCCCATTACCGGACAAAGAACATGACGCAAAAAGCTCCCTCAACTCAATCATTGGATCGCCAACTCAGAAAAAAAATATATGGGTGTCCGTCAGGGTAAAGGAACCCTGCATCCACCTAAAAATTCATTGCCATGAACCAAAGTAAGCAAATAGCAAATGGTGAAAGGGGCTATAAAATGTAATTACCATGCATTCCATTTCTCCAACTGCGAACAATCCATCCTTCATCACCTCTGCAAATGCAAAACACCAAATTATGATTCCTCAACTGTATTATCCACAAAAGAAAAATACACCCCACTAAACTACTAATGCGCTTTACTCCTAAGTGTTTAAGCAATGCGTCTTCAATATCTCGTGAACCACGGATCATGCAAGGGGTTGTTCCACAAACCAAAGGATGCTATTTTCCAACCTGAAATGAAAGTAGACCGAATTGTATCACAAAATGAAAACTGCACAATACACCAAGCTGTATAACAAAACGAAGCTCATATGAGTAATGAGCCCATACCTTTGATTGGTTGAACATAAAAATAGAATGTTGCCACCTCATACACACGTATAGGAGGAACTCCAATCGTTTTAGCAACCTATATTATATCAGAAAAGTATAAAGTAATGAATGATACTACATAAAACATGAAGATAGAAAGATAAACACACACACCTATAAACAAATATAAGGAAATTGAAGAAAAATTTGCAGATGTGAGCTATTTAAGGCATTTTGTCGAACATGTGATGTACCCTTGAAAGTCCCGCACTAGGCGAGTTTGCAAACCTACAAGACAGGAAAAACATCAAAATTTGAAATAAGAAACATATTTCATTCCCAAAACCTAAGTGTAATACATCACCATTCAGCCATTATAATTTTAGAACTTATCCAAATAGAAGTCATCGTAGCCCATAACCTTTTTCGCTCTTATATTCCATCTATATACCATGCCTGTTCGGCCAGAATAATAATAATAATAATAATAATAATAATAATAATAATAATGATGATGAGGATGACGACAACAACAACAACAACAACAATTAAAGGTCACCCTTTCTCTTCTCACAGTAAACAAAGGTATGTAAAAGCCACCAAGCAGCTCATCCTCTGCATCCCTTGTTTACTCAATCTTGGCCTAGATTTTCCCAGAATCTGGATAGGTCCATTAACACTCTCTTTTGCCTCTTGATGATCACAAGTCTGCATCCCTTGTTTACTCAATCTTGGCCTAGATTTTCCCAGAATCTAGATAGGTGTAATATCCCAACTTTTCAAAAATGGCAAAAAAGTCTTTTAACAAAAATTCAGATTTTTGTTATATTTAATTAAAGAATTTAAAGTATATATAGATTTAATTTTGGGAATTTTATTTGTGATTAATAAAGTTATTAGGAGTTAATGGGAGGTTTTAGTTTTTTTGATTTAACTATCCCATTAAGTAAGGGAGTTACCAAAACAAAAATCAGAATTATTTCACGTTCAGTTCTACGTTGAGAGCAAAAGAAAAGCAAAAAAGACTTCTTCCAATTTCTCTCTGGTTCTTGGTCGGTTTTCAGAATCGTTTGAAGATTAAGAATCAGCGGGAAGAGAGGATCGTTTTGGTAGCAAAAGTTCAGAGTTTTGTAAAGGTATGGTTTTGGCTCTAAATATAGAATCTTGAAGATTAGATCTTCTTTTGGTGTTCTAGTTGATCAATTTGTAGTTTAGATTGTTTAGGAACCTTTGATCACAATTAATTTAGGTTTAATTGTTGATCAATTAGGTTTGAGTTGGAGTTTGCAATTGAGGGGCTGCAGTCTTTCTTGAAGGTTTGGCTTTGGTGCCGCTTGCTTAATAAGGTAAGGGGCTCTTCCTATTGTTTAATTAGGTTTATGATGTTTAAGGTTGAGTGTTTGTGGTGTTTTAAATGCTAGATATCATGTCTACTTGTTGTTAGATGAATATGTGATGTTTAGTTGTGTAAAAATTGTACTTTTCTGCTGTTTTGATGAGTATATGGTTGAAGAACATGTTTGGTTTGGGTTGGAAATCGTAAAGTGCAGAAAATTTCAAGTTTTAGGTTTTTCTTGTGCACAAGCGTATGCTTGTTCAAGGCAAGCGCACACCTGAGCTGGATGATTCAAAACAGAATGTTTACTGAGAGCACAAGCGCACGCTTTCTCAAGGCAAGCATACACCTGCTCAAGGCAAGCGTACACCTGCGCTGGCTGAATGAAAAACAGAATGCTAATAGTTACACAAGCGCACGCTTGACCAGGGCAAGCGCACTCTTGACCCAGTTTCTCATGAAAATATGTGTTTTAATACTATACTTGGTTTAGGAACGTTCTAATGGATCTAATAACGTTAAATGAACTTGAACAAGCCCTGATTAAGCTTCTGATGCGTTTAGTTCCGGCACCGAATGTACTCTTCAAGGGAGTTGAAGTTCGGGACCGTCGGAAGAGTATGATTGGCTTGTGCTTTGATGAATTAGAATTCATCAATGTACGTGTATGTGCTTAGGCCTTGTCCGTGTCTACAGTGATCCACGAAAGAGAGTAGTAGAGGTGATGGAGCTTACTTGAAAATACTTAGGTGGCTAGTTAACAACTAATAATAAACGTACGTGTGTAGTTAAAAGACTAAACATCGTAACATTCTTGGTAAGGCACCTAGCTATATCGCGATGTGTGGGCGGTCGATAAAGTGAATAACTCGCCGGCCTATAAACGGCTAAATAGCGGGGGACTTCGCCGAACGTGTACACTATCGGGTCTTAACCCGTGGCTATCGGTGTGATCCACGCGATAGGTTGCAAACGATACCTCGTGGTGGGTAGCACCATGCGTTGTGCCCTTGAGTGCCAATGTGACAAAGATAAGTTAAGTTAGAAACTTTTAGTCACGACATGTTGATGAACATGAAGTGAACCCTAGAATTGAGTCGGTCTCATAAAGGCAACTTAATAATAAATAATAAACCTTTCGTTGTAAGACTTGATTACATTAGCTTCTTTCTCTTGCTAAGTTTCTTTGTACTTACCTCAATTGCATATGTTGTTTTATGTGCTTTTGGGGTGAGAAGACGAACAGGTTAGCCTTGAGCTCGTTGAGGAGTTCGATGATGATTTGATGACGTTGGTGCTGTTGATGCATTCTATTACTTTTCGATTAAAGGTTGTACTATAGTGTGTTGTAGATTCTTTAGATAACCTGTTGTACTTTTATTCCAAGTTTGTAAGACAAGGGTTGTATCTTTCTTTTGTAAAATCGTACGTTGTAAGCTTTATCTCATTGTTTTAAACTTTTCCTTTATACCCCTAGTCGGTTTCTATTCTATTCTAGTAGCATTTATGGTTCTGCACGAGCCTTTTTAGTTTCCGTTGCTTAAATTTTGATACGACGACGTAGAGGTGGCGTATAATATTGAATTTATTTAATGTTATACGCGCCGAACGTTCTCTTCCGGATAAGGGCTCGGTATCCGGGAGCGGGGCGTTACAATAGGTCCATTAACAACACAGCAAAAACCATATTCCCATAGCTGAAATCAATTAGGCTCAGACTTGTGATCATCAAGAGGCAAAAGAGAAAGGGAAACTGCCATGGATGCATAATAACCCAGGCCATCAGGGTTGCCTAGCCAAGGTACATGTCCGGTTAGCTCCATGCCTCGATTCAGGAAATTAAATTAATCATCATAGCCTGTAATAGTCAATAAGTGGCGGTGATAGTGGTTGGTATGAGCCAAGAAAAGAAAAGAAGACGGTGATGAAGATACAGTAGACTTACCAACCAATTCTGCCAAATCCATTGAAATAAGCCAACTCCATCTTCGATCATACGGATATGCATGTGGAAATGTCAATCAGCTACTTTCCCCCTGTCAAACAAACCAACTCCACCACTTGAGTGTTTGACAATAGCTGAGCAACCGGAATCGCCGGTGGGTAGTGTACGGAGAGGCTGAAGACGCTGTTCTAGAAAGCTACAGAAACGGTGGCAATTTGATATTATAGAAACGGGTCACCTTGCTGGGCCTTTTTTTTTTTCTTTCCCAAAACAGGCCTAGGCCGACAAAATGAGAAAATGCTGGGCTGCAAACATTCTATCTACCATTATATATATATATATATTGTTAAAACCTCGTAAGAGAAGATTTTTGGCAATTATTTTGGGGCATTTGGTAAAGCCACGTGGAGGGAAAGGGTTGAAATCCTTCCTTCTTCTAAAGTAGTAGGATAAGATAAGATAAGAAATAAAAGGAAAACAAAGACAACGAGAGGACTTCGTAGTGTTATTTTAAAAGGTAAGAAAAAAACTACTATTAATTGTTACAAAGACTCTCACGTGTATATACACATTGGAAAGAATGAGTTGGCAAAGTCCTTATGACCCCATGCGGTTAGGACGCCGCAAATGCCATTCACGTGATTATTATAGGGTATAGATAATCATCCCGAATAATTATCTAACGCAGTACCTTTTAATAAAACAGGACATACACACGTGGTTTTATGGTGTAAAAACATTCATCGATTACTTCGTGTATTTATGTCGATATTTATCCATTTTGTCGTTTTTGCGTCGAGACTTAGTGATAATGCTGAAATTATCACGGTTGTTTAGCGGTGGATTATGTAGTGGATATATGGCTATAAATGTGTATGGAAGTGATGCAAGCCGGTGGTGCACAGCGGTGTAGTGGTGGTGCGTATGAACACTTGAGAGAGTAGAGATTTTGACAGAGTTTTGCTTTGTTTCTATTATTTGTGTATATCTATAATGGTTACATAGATCCCCTTTTATAGGAAGGATGAGAAGCTAGGGTTTTAGCTACAGACAAATAAGTACGATATCCCCGCGATGCGGCTCCGAGTATATATTAGGTCGTCAAAGGCATGGTCGCGTACGTGTCGTCTGTCTTGTCTCCTAGCTGATTCCTTGCTTACTCCTGCATAGGCTCTTATGGTCTCTGATGGACCTCGCTCTTGTAGGATCGCGGACCGGCCCCTGACCTTCTAAGGACCTCGCAGGGTTGAAGGCTCTTGGCGGGGACCTTTGGCCGGCGATTCCAATTTGAGCTATGTCGTCACGGACGTTGTGGCCTCGGGCCTAGTTTCCTAGCCTGGTGGCTGGAAAGGTTCAGACCGGGGATCCACATGTGGCATTACCATTTAGGCATATCAATGGCCCCTTATTCCGTGTCTTAGGCATTTTCGTGAAATGTCAAGCATAGAGTAAATAGTGCTCGCGGATTGCCGGTGGCTCTGTTTGAGCGTTGAATGTTGTGTGAGTCTTTAGTGACCTTGATGTCGTCGTGCGACTTGTTTTTTAGGGTCGCGCTATGAAGCAAATGGCCGTGGGCGCCACGCTATTAAGCGGATGGACTCATTGTACCACGCTATTAACCAGACGGACTTATCACGCCGTGCTGTTAAGCAGACGGACTTATCATGCCGCGCTATTAAGCGGTCGGACTTATTGAGCCGCGCTATTAAGCGGACGGACTTATTACACCGCGCTATTAAGTAGACGGATTTATTAGGCCGCGCTATTAAGCGGACGGACTTGTTACCCCATGCTATTAAGCAGATGGGTTTGTATTATACGGAGCGATATCCTTTGCGAGCCTATCTGGATTGAGCACCTTCGTGGTGACAGTTAATGCAATAAGCGGAGTGGGTTGTCCGACGTGGGTAGTGGGGTAGTTGAGAGGTCAGATCGTGGCCTAGGATAAAGACAGCTGCCTCGATAACTGCCCACGTAGTTACGTGTGCATTGATTGACGTCAAGTAATGATGACGATTTTCAACATTGAAAATTTGAAAACGCCGCCCGAATCTGGACCGCTAGAGCCTAGATGTATTGAACTGCAGCCGTAAGATCTGTGAACCTATCGCCTATATAAATCTCTCCCCTCCACATTGCAAACACTTTCGCTTTCTCGCATTCTTGGTTCTTTTTCTTCCGGTCTTAAGAGAAACTCCGGCAAGCATTTGAGGTTTCCGACTGTGGGTTGAAGCTTCCAGTTTCCGACCTGTTCATTCAAGCCAGGTAATTTTTCCGGTTATTTATCTTCTCTTTGCCTTCTTCTCGTTTTTTATCGTTGCTTTATGTAGATGCTATTTTTCTTCGACATTATTGCATTTGGTTGTGATTTTAGCACAGAAAGTTGTAATCTTCGGGGTGGTTCACTTGGGAATTTGGTTTAGTTGCTAGTTGCTCTCTTTTTCCTTTCATGGTAGCATTTTGTTTACTTTTCTGTTGAGAAAAAATGGAGGGGAAGGTGTCGAGATGGGTGAGAACATCTCTTCTGGCTTGATTCCCGTTATCCTAGGTGACTAATGCTCCGTCTTTCCCTCTTGTTTTCAGGATGTCAGATAGTGAACGCACCTTGGGGGGAGATGACCAGGAGGTTTTTGATTATGCTCCCAATGACGGGGAGATGATGATATCAGCTCTAGTGGGCCCGCTGGAGATGATTTATTGGACGAGCTGGCCGAGAGGGAGACCGCAATGCGAACTGATGATGACCCTTTCGGTTTAAATATCATCATATCTCCACTGGGGCCAAAACAGAAAAAGGTCGCAAGAGGGTTGCTGCGTCTGGGGACGTAGATGAGGTTAGCACTAGTGGCGCCGCGGACGATGGGGGCCCTAATATTGTCGAAGATGCTTCTTTTGTTGAGCTCATGGGGGTGAGCGAAGAAGAAAACCTATCTCTACCATGTCGCCTTCCCTGGGAACTTCCTTCAAAGAAGAAAACGAAGAAAAGAGTCGTCGCCGCGGTCGCTACTTTTGGAGAGTCGTCAAAGGGGAAAACGTTGAAACCCAATAATCCGGAGGCTCTAATCGAGTTTACCCATTTGGCCGAGTATGAGAAGGGTCTTGAGAAGGACTGGGCATGGATTCAAAACAACAAGAATCTCGATAAGACCCTTGAGCGCAGATTCAACATAAACCCCGATTTATATAGGTTTTCCCTTTTGACTTCGGGAAAGAGCAGGATAACTTTAAACCGGATGATGTTATTGCGCATTAAAGTAGTGGACAAAGACGTTACTGTACGTGTAATGGATGAGGTGACTATCATAGAGAAGTTATAACTTAGGCCATAATGGAGTGGTGATCATTGAACGGTTATACATCAAGGCGTAATGTTCGGAATGCTCATTTAATGGGGTGTAACCGCAGTATAAAGGACCGAGGATGACCCGCATCACGTCGGCTATAAGCGACCGAGGGTGACCTGCACCATGTCGTCTATTAAGGACGATTTGTACCACGTCGGTTATAAGGGACGAATGATGACCTGGACCACGTTGGTTATTTGGGACCGAGGGTGACCTGCACCACGTCGGCTATAATGGACCGATCGTGACCTGCACCACATCCGCTATAACAAGCCGATGATGACCTACACATGCTGGAGATAAGTCTTGCTGAAGTGACCTCATGAGACTTGATGAGTTCCACGTGTGGGGTGAAAGATGTCATGGGTTAAGTCTGTTGATAAAATAATGGCATGAATTGAGCAGACGAAATATGACCGTCCTAATGTAAATGACATATGTCCAGTGCATACCAACTTACGGAGTTTGATTGTGTTAATTTATTCTTCACTTGCGGGTCTTTGTAGTTTAGATGAGTTATACCCGACCTAGGGTTCTTATGTTGACTTGTAGTTTACACGATATATGTTTGTCCTGCGGTTCCGACCTGCGGGTCTCATCTTTTAAACTTTGCTATCATTCTATGGGTTTCACTTATTTAGATACTTTCCACCCGATCGGCAAGTCTTCATAATTTGGACAAGTTATACTCGACCTACAGATCTCGTCATATGAGACTTGTATTTTTCGATAAGCCTTCTAAGCATAGTGGCGAATTTTCCTGAATTTGTCCAAGTATACTGAGTTTGGCTCCAAATTAGATATCCTGACATGCACTCCTTGATGTTTATATGAGATATAACCAACGTGCGGGTTTCATGTTTTTTAAATAGTCTCGTACCGCTAGCTTATGTATATGAGTTATAACTAACTTGCGGATCATGTCTTGCATGTCACATGTGTTGAATCAACCCCGTCTTGTTGGTTATGATGAGTTATACCCGGCATGTGGGTCTCATGTCTTGAATTAACCCCGTCTCGTGGATGAATATTGATAAGTTATATCCAGCCTGCAGGCCCCGACCTACGGGTCTCGTATTTTAAATTGGTTTAGAGTTGTGGAAACATTAAGATGTGTTGTACTAAGGGTCTCATATCTTGAAATGGTTCCGATCTACGGAGACATGTACACGAGTTGTACCTGACTTGTGGGCCGCAACCTACGAGTCTCATTCTTTATGTGAGTTATTTTTCATAGGAATTTGGGTATCAACCTTTGTATGTATTATCATGTAAGACTTCAATCTTGAAATGGTCAATCTGACCATTTGAGATATAAACCAGTCATGTTGGGGAAATTTTATAGATGTAGCAAAGACCAATATAGTAGGAAGAGGCAAAACCCTGCTCAATTCACCAATATAATCGACAGCGGTTGAGGCTGAATCAGATCGGTAAAATAATAGAAATATGTTGAGCCCTGCCCAGCTCGGCAATACGAAAGAGGCTGAAATTTGTTCAACTCGGCAATATAATAGAAAGAGTTTGAGGCCTGCTCAGCTCGGAAATATAATAAAAAAAGACTAAAGCCATGTTTGGTAACATAAATAAGTACTTATTCTTAATGTTAAGTGACGGTTATATTTAGACATGTTTGATAACAATTTAAGAAATCACTAAATATATTAAGGGACTCTGATTTCTTATACAAAATTTTTAGCACCGGTAACCTCACTTATCGCTAGATATGGGCGGTTCTGAACCTTTACGTTGAATTGCATATGTTATTCCGCTTAGTCTTTGCTTGTTCTGAGTTCCGGCTGTTATAACAAGAAGTGTGAGAGTTGGAAAAGAAGTGTGAGGGAAAATATATGAAATTATTGTGTATATAGTGTGATTAGTTGGATGATGAAGAAAAATTGAAAAATTAAAAAAAAAATTCTAGATAAGTTGAAATATATATACGTTGAGAAAAAAGCCAGGCCGGGCCGGGCCGGGTCCGGTTCCGGCCGGTTCAACTTACAGTAAGTAGACACTGTAAGCTTTTGCTGCCATTTTATATTTCTTTCCGGTTTCTAACACTAATTAATATGATGGCTTTTTTTTTATGTTGGACATAAGTCTTGCTGAAGTGACCTCATGAGACTTGATGAGTTCCACGTGTGGGGTGAACGATGTCACCCATGTCAGAACCCCCCGGACCTAAGTTGAGATATGTATCATGGGTTAAGTCTGTTGATAAAAGAATGGCACGAATTGAGCGGACGAAATCTAACCATCCTAATGTAAATGACATATGCCCAACGCATACCAACTTACGGAGTTTGATTGTGTTAATTTATTCTTGACTTGCTGGTCTTTGTAGTTTAGATGAGTTATACCTGACCTAGGGTTCTTATGTTGACTTGTAGTTTAGACGATATATGTTTGTCCTGCGGTTCCGACCTACGGGTCTCATCTTTTAAATTTTGCTATCGTCCTATGGGTTTCACTTATTTAGATACTTTCCCCCCGATCTGCAAGTCTTCATAATTTGGACAAGTTATACTCGACCTACGGATCTCGTCATGTGAGACTTTTTTTAATAGATAAGCCTTCTGAGCATAGTGGTGAATTTGCCTGAATTTGTCCAATTATGCTGAGTTTGGCTCCAAATTAGATATCCTGGCATGCACGCTTTGTTGTTTAGATGAGATATACCCAACGTGAGGGTTTCATGTTTTTTAAACAGTCCCGTACCGCTAGTTTATGTATATGAGTTATACCTAACTTGCGGATCTTGTCTTGCGAGTCACGTGCCTTGAATCAACCCCGTCTTATTGGTTATGATGAGTTATACCCGACATGCGGGTCTCGTATCTTGAATTAGCCCCGTCCCGCGGATGCATATTGATAAGTTATACCCAGCCTGCAGGCCCCGACCTACGGGCCGCATATTTTAAATTGGTTCGATTTGTGGAAACATACAGATGTGTTGTACTGAGGGTCTCACATTTTGAAATGGTTCCTATCTGCGGAGACAAGTAGACGAGTTGTACCTAACTTGTGGGCCCAACCTAAGAGTCTCATTGTTTAAGTGAGTTATTTTTCATAGGAATTTGGGTATCAACCTTTGTATGTATTATCCTGTAATACTTCAATCTCGAAATGGTTAATCTGACCATTTGAGATATAAACCAATCATGTTGGTGAAATTTTATAGATGTAGCAAAGACCAATATAGTAGGAAGAGGCTAAACCCAGCTCAATTCAGCAATATAATTGAAAGAGGTTGAGACTGGATCAGATCGGTAATATAATAGAAATATGTTGAGCCCTGCCCAGCTCGGCAATACGAAAGAGGCTGAAATTTGTTCAACTCAGCAATATAATAGAAAGAGTTTGAAGCCTGCTCAGCTCAGCAATATAATAAAAAGAGACTAAAGCCATGTTTGGTAACCTAAATAAGTACTCATTCTTAATGTTAAGTGACAGTTAAATTTAGACATGTTTGATAACAATTTAAAAAATCACTTAATATATTAACGTGCTCCGATTTCTTATTCAAAATTTTCAGCACCGGTAACCTCACTTATCACTAGATATGAGTGGTTTTGAACCTTTACGTTGAATTTAATATGTTATCCCGCTTAGTCTTTGCTTGATCTGGGTTCCGTCTGTTATAACCATAAGTGTGAGAGATAGAAGAGAACCGTGAGGGAAATGTATAAAATGATTGTGTATTTATAGTGTGATTAGTTGGGTGATGGAGAAAAATTAAAAGAAAAAATCTAGAAAATTGAAAATATATAGATGTTGAGATCGTTCTGTAGCACTAATTAATATGATTGCTTTTTTATGTGGATCTTTCCGTAGACCGCTTACCGATTCATTGGTGGAGATGGCATTGTTTTCTACTTCCATGGTAGAAGCAATGAACATTTCACCTTAGTCTCTGATAGCAACCTCCAAATCAGTACCCGATTCATCGGCCTCCGTCCACCTGGAAGGAACAGATATTTCACATGGATTCATTCCTACACTTTCTCTGTTAAGGCTACAAGAGCAACCAAATGGGACGAAGAAATCGACCATCTTAAGCTCTCTTATGATGGCCAATATGTATCAGATTATGCAGAAGCACTCTAATACAAAAATTCTTTTTCTTTTCACACAAACCTTCCTTAAAAATGTTCACGGGGCGAATCAGATACAGTGGGGGAAAAAAAATCTAAGGGCATTAAGACATTAAGGACACACATTCACCTTATTATATTTCAAAGGTCTGTTCGAGATTACCATTTTGGCACTTGAAATAAGTGTAAGTTCTAACAAGTTCGGCTGTGATGGATGTGAAATACTTTGGCACGCAAACATGGTTAAAATAATAAATAGCAAAATACAGACTTCTTTGTCCTAACCAAGGGCTTGTCAAACTTGTTGCTCATCTCTGCTCGCCCTTCCCTGCTGCCATGTGGCTCATGTCCTTTTACAAAAATGTAACACGGACTGGGTTCTGAAACAAACAAACGTGCAGTAAGTAATGCAGATTTTTATCACCCCTGATAATTGTAAAGTATTTGATGTTCTTATAGATTTGAAATAAGATGGAATGTTAACAAGGAAAAAAAAAACACTTCCATTTGGATCGAGTATTGACCTGTAAAAATGATTCATTTTGTACCTATGAAATAAGATGTGTATCCTAAGTATCAGGTGCGTATATGTAGCGGATATACATGACATATTACTCAACTATTAAACAAAAGTATACATGCATCATAGAGCGTAACCATATCATCTTTAAAACCGGAATTCCGTTTCAAATAAGCCTTCCAAGTTCCAACCATATCCTATCCCTTGGTTTATTTCAGGCTAAAGTTGCATTGCACTCATCTTTTGCCTACAAAAAAAAAAAAAAAAAAAAAAAAAAAAAAAAAAAACACATAAAAATGCTTCTATCAAATTATAATCATCGTACTCCTTTCTTTTTCTTGGACTTTTATTTACTGTAGAAAAGAATGATTCAATATTAGTTTTTGTAACATGAAGACATGGTTACAAACAAAAAAAATACTCACTTGTGCCCTCCCTCCGCTTATGCATGGAAATTTAGAAGGCAAGAGTTGAGATTTTCTGTACAAAAAATATTGCGTTTTGTATGTCAACAGTTGCAACTATGCTTAATAAACCAGTGTCTTGAGCTAAGATCAACATGTGACGATCGCAATCCTCAACAGACATGTTCTGATATCATGGTTCATAACTAAAAGGTTAGCATGCTCGTGGATGAGTCTTATAAACACCACGGCAATAAATAATTAAAAAAGAGAGCCAATGTCAATTGCCCTTCAAGAGGACTTAAAACTATATCCAACGTCCAGATTCTTTATTATTAGAGGTAAGTGCTTATTTATATGGAATGGTGAACGTGCAAATGGGTTAAACAATATAATGGACGTACGGTCCTTGATCCAAGGATGTCAGTCTCAAGCAACTCAATAAGGCGTTGTCAATTACTCAGCCAATAAAGAAGATAACACTCTCCAGAGCCAAGTGGTGCACGTTGTCTCTGGTGTTAGGATTCGATCCTAACTAGGGTTTTTGAGATGAAATTTGGGGATAGAGGAGAGGAATTAGGGGGGAGGAACAGGAAATCAGGGAAGAAAGGGAAAAGGAACGCAGAAGAGAAAGGAGAGATTAGACAGGGAGAGAAAATAGAGTTTATTGATAACAATTTCGGTACATATTACATCATTACAACTAGTATTTATACTACTCCTTAGCTAAACTATGCTAGTTAACTAAGCTCAGCTCGATTCGCAACTTCAAAGGTTCAGGTTCCTAACATCTCCTTCCCCTTTAAAACATCCTTGTCCTCAAGGATATAGAATGAAATGGCGAACTAGGATCCCAAACATCAATGGTGCAGTAATAATCATCAACCTTCATTGCACAGGGAATTAGTGTAGCTATTACCACAAAAGCAACTTTTCCTGATCAAAATCAGTAACATTGCCACAAGACAACCTCAAATATCTAGCCATCTCACTCATTTATAATGTCCATTGGTATTATCCTCTTTCCCAACCTCTCAAAAACATCCTTGTCCCCAAGGATGTAGACGAAAATGACCCACACATAGTCCCGGATCCCACACAAAATTAGCACACAAGGGGAACAACAAGCAAAGCCATGTACCAGAACTGCTCACCAAATCCAACCCATTTGTCAATCCATCTAAAAACAAAATCAAGCAACATATGACTTGAACAAGAAAAAATTTCAGCACCAAAATTCTGAACCTTTATCACCAATGAATACCCAATTCTGGACTTCCCTGTTTAAAGCGTTACTTGCCACACATGGACGCATTTCAGAGCACAATTTCAGGCAATGTATCCATTTATTGTGGCCTGTTAATAGCTCCAAGTACATCAGAGTTTTAGTTACCAAGTTTTTGGTGAAAATATCCTCTTGAGCAGTTGGGACGGTCGGAAATCTATTGGAAAAACTGCTGGATTTATTCGTACTTCAAACAAATTGTGCAAAACCAATAGTCCAAGCATGAGCCACTGATATGCAACACCACTTATAGGTTACCGGAGGTGTTAAGAGCTCAAGATACTGGGGATGAACCCTTTTCTTCCCATAGCCCAAATACTCATACACCATACACATCAACCAAAACAACCAGAACATCATACATTACTCCAATATTCTGTTTCTCATACCTCCTAGGACCATGCCTCAGTTGCTTAGAATGACTTCTTCCATGGGAATCACCATCCCCACTAATCCATAAAATACCATTCCAAAGTGTAGCATTGCCACTCCATAAAACCTTTTTCAATTTAATCCAAACACCATTAGGCTTGAAGTGATGACAACCCATATGGTACCAAGAACCCCCTGGATCAAATACAAACATCGATGTCTCACCCAATGCCTTCAAAAAATGCCTGACACACCCTCTTGTTGCCTCACTAAACCCCTTTGCGATTAAACCCACTCCCGTAAAAATCGCCTCAAACAGGTCCTTCTCCCCATTGAGTAGCAAATTCACAAATGACAAAACAGAGCCAGCCTTGATTCCAGAAAATTGGTCAGGATGTTGGCTACCATTAATCAATTCGAACGCATCACAACCATTATGGAACCAAGAACTACCACCCGGATCAAATACGACCATTAGCACTTTACCAACCCATAATTGAACATTTAAATTGCTGGGCATTTTATCGCAATTTTGCTTCACCATTTGATTTGATGAAACCCCAGCCCTTATGGTGCCAAGAAATGATGCCCGGGTCGAACATGAACACCCCCATCTCACCAAACATCATTTTCGATGAGCTATTGGCTGAACCATCTTTCGTTTCATCAGCTTTAAAGCCTAAATCTCTTGTAAAATCAACCACGGATGGCTCCTATTTTTCATGTCCCTCTAAAAATTGTTGTAACATTTTATCGAACACGTGTTGGGCATTCTTCAAACCTTCAAGCTTCAACGAATGAAACTCTGGTGCAGCCTCCCCATAGCTCAGAATTTTCAGCAAACCAATTGTTGGTAGAACCAAATTTTCATTACTGTCATTCTCATCATTATGCTTAATCGAAATTGGGCCTGGCATTTCGTCAAACAGTTGTCGGGTATCCCTTAAACCTTCAAACTTCAACGAATGAAGCTGTCCCACCACATCAAGCAAGCGATTCCTAGCCTTAGGGAAAATGAAAATAGCTTCAGGTGTACAAGCTGGCAGAAACATTCCGCCAATCACTTTGTCCCCTTCAATAACCGTTTCCGTAGCATTAAATTGCTTTGTATCAATCATACTGCTAAAATCCTCGTTGGTTTCTATAAGACCGGGAACACCAAGCACACCATTATTGTCCTCATGAAAAACACCCTCAGCACCTTGGGGTTCAGCACTATTCACAGATTCTGGGTAGGACATTTCTTCAAACACCTCATCTGCATCATTTTTCCTAGAGTTTTCTTTCCAAGAAAGCATGATTTCTTCAATTTCAGCCTTACGAAATGCATCAGACAATCTACGTGGCCTCCATTTGTATCCCAACACTCTTACCACAAGATCCATTTTCAGTCCACAAAGAAAATCGTCAACATACCATTCTTCGTCACCGATATAGTTGACTGCCTCCAATTTACTCCTCCAACTGCAGAATTGATCGTAATAAACTTGAACACTCATATCTTTTCCTTGAATAGGCTGAGAATCGAGAACACAGCTCCATTTTGGCGCCATTTGAACACAGTAGATCGATAAAGCCATGAAACCGGGTTCCAGTTGTAAAGCTTGAACAGGATTTGGTAAAAAAAAATATCAATCGAAAAAAAAATCAATCGATCACAGGCAGCAAGCTCTGATACCAGATGTTAGGATTCGATCCTAGGGTTTTTGAGATGAAATTTGGGGATAGAGGAGAGGAATTAGGGGGGAGGAACAGGAAATCAGGGAAGAAAGGGAAAAGGAACGCAGAAGAGAAAGGAGAGATTAGACAGGGAGAGAAAATAGAGTTTATTGATAACAATTTCGGTACATATTACATCATTACAACTAGTATTTATACTACTCCTTAGCTAAACTATGCTAGTTCACTAAGCTCAGCTCGATTCGCAACTTCAAAGGTTCAGGTTCCTGACATCTGGATCACTTTTCACTAAAATGATATAATCACCAAGGTTCAACCACAAAAGAAAACAGACATGCCCTGCCCCCCATTACTACTCTAGTTGGAACACTTTGTTCCGACCCCATCAATGACCTATGCTTAAAGAAGTGTCTATAATACAGTATGTATAGTTGGCTGAAAGCAAAAACTGTGTTCTATGCGGAAGGACAACAGCAAGAGAGACATACACCTCAAATGCAAGGAAGTGAAGTGTGTGCTTTAACATGTCATGCTGCAACACTTCACGCAGTGGTAATATGCAGGAAAATACAAATAAAATTTGATACTGAAAGTGAAAAAACACTAAAACAAAAATGCGCCCAAAAAATATAATTCCAAAATGCTAATGAAAAGAAGAAGTCATAATAATGAGCATACCATCATCTATTAGGCCATTCAGTCTGACAATAAAACAAGGCTTTCCGATACATTAATGGCCTCTTTGATGGCGTCGTCGGTAGAGTCCAATGCGAGCCTTTCTATTGCACACGAATTATCAAGGTCAACTGCAACTATATACTCTGGTAGCGAATCCAAATCAGCTACAAATATAAGTCTTCCACCACCACATAATCCCATGGCGCCAAATCCAATGCAGTTACTAGGATTAAAGTTGGCACATTCATAGTTGAACTCTTCCCATTTGATCTGTCCACCAGATTTCTTTTCCAACACTAATAGGCAGATCTTTGTAAAAGTTGAAACGCTTTCAGGGTCTTCACTACATAATACAATTGCAAGAGAACCATTTTTTACAATAACACAACTATTCCATGTCCAATTAAGCTGGAAATAAGTTTCAGGCAATTCTATCCTGCTAAATAATTCGTCTTTCAAGTCGAAACATACCAAATAATCATCTGCTTGTATATAATCCTCTACATTAGTTAGGCGAGCACTGACCCAATACAAGCACCCTTGCATGAAGGTGCCCCCGTCCATGATGGTAGGAGAAATAGAAGGTGCTAATTCAGTTGCAACTGACACATCTAGAGCCTTCCATTTACCACGCTTTAAGCTGTAGACTTCAACTTTGTAGTACACGTAAACAAATTCTGTAGTATCAGCAGGATGTTTAATTATCCTAAGCAACTTATAATCATCCTCAAGCTCACAATACCCAAATCCAATATATATGGAATTAGTCTCCCCAATCAAATGTACATAACAAGAAGACTCTACACCCAACTTCTTGTACTTGTGAATGAATGGATTAATCACATAAATATCATGTCCTCTATACATTAGATGAGAATCCGTTACACAAATCAATCCGTTACAAGCACCGATGAGTTGTAGATTTGTAGAATGGGTTTCAAAAGGAAACTCGAAATCTTGATGACGGATAATGAGTGGATTATCAGAGATAACAGTGACCGAAGGTGAACGATGATGGGAAAAGAAGATGTAATAACTGGAAGGATTAGAAATGGAGCGGGAGAGGTGGGCGGAGATAAAGGAAGGGCTTTTGATGATGAAACACCATAGCTTACACACACAAATTGATTGTAATAGGGTTTTGACAGGAAGCCTTGAAAGGATGTCAAACACTAATCCATCAGGAAGATCATCAAAGGATGTAGTATTGTAATTCAAATTAAGAGAAGATCCATTCTTGTAAGAGCAACAACACAAGTCCATCTCTGATAGAATAGAACGGGGTTAAAAAGTAAAGTTAGAACACTAAAAGGATGAAGGATTACATTACATGCATACCTTGAATTCAGATTTGCAAAGAGAGAAAAATCAGTTTGATGTTGCAAGTTCCTACCTCCAAAAGTACCCTTAGTTTCATATGAATAAAATTTTCACCCATTCCATGTCACAACTTCCCACCTTCTTGGCTTCTTCCCCCTCCTATCCTGTTCTCCCCCAACCTCACATTGATGATTGGACACCCTAATTCTCCTTTATTGATAAACCCAAAATGGACGCTTGAATTTTCAAATCATCAGCATTAAAAAAATATCATCCACCATACAAAAAAAAAATTTCCAAATGCAAACTAAACCCAGCAAGAAAAAAAATATCCTATACTGTTGATGTTTTTTTAGCCCTAAGCAACAACCCACAAATTGACTGATTAGAAATCCTGTAAGATATATGAGAGTGTTTTTCGGTGAAATTTTTTAGGCCTCTCTTAGCTGGCGAAATTTAATGTGTTTTCTTATTCAAGATTTATTTCAAGAAAAGTTCGGGACTGGAAGAATTTGTAGTTGCAGAGGGAAACGGAGCTGAAAATAGAAGAGGATAGTTAAGTAATTTTCTGTCAAACGACTCAAACCTAAAAGGGAAAATTCTATCCTAGGGACTCCTTATTAGGGAACTGTCTACGCCAAGTAAAGATCCGACCACACAATTTCCACACACGCACTGTGTATTCCACCTCGGAAACTCGTAGCCCGATCCCGCCACGTAAAGCGATCCCACTTGGGAGTCCCTACTGATAGAGAACGACCCACCTAAAAGGGCTTTAAAAAATTTAGGATCTCATATTTGTGTTTTTTTCCAGTTTTATAACAATTTTGAAATTTCCGTCTAAGTTAACGTCAAATTTGACGGAATATTTGAAATTGTCCTAAAACTGAAAAAAAAAAAAAAAAAAAAAAAAAAAAAAAAAAAAAACCACACACAAATATAAGGTCTTAAATTGTTATTTTAAAATATAAGGGTCAATTTTGACAAAAAATTAAAACATGAGATCCTAAAAATGTCATTTTTTAAAAGAATTTTGACACTTTTTAGGACCTCATGTTTTAACATTTTGTCAAAATTGACTCTTATTTTTTAAAATAACAATTTTAGGACCTTATGTTTGTGTTTTTTTCAGTTTTAGGACAATTTCAAATATTCCGTCCAACTTGACATGTTTTGCCGTTAACTTAGACGGAAATTTCGAAATTGTCCTAAAACTGAAGGAAAAAAAAACACAAACATGAAATTCTAAAATTGTCATTTTAAAAGATAAGAGTCAATTTTAACATAATAATAAAACATAAGGTCCTAAAACTGTTAAAAGCTTAACCTAAAATTATTGCACCGGCCGTAATTTAACTACCTTGGCAATACCGATGATAATGATCAGTGCCCAATGCAACTAATGAAGCAGAGAAGATATTATGATGATGATAATAATAATAATAATAGTAATATTAATCCTTTTAAAATAATAATAATAATTTCACGATAAATTGTCACAATAAAATGCTACGATGCTTTTACCTCTCTGAAATACGAGCATTACAAAAAAAAAATTGTTTGACACGAGTCATATTTAAAACCCGTTCTGAGGCATCACTTTTGAAGTATCCATAGTCATGAACCGCAGGGCCGACCTACCTATTACGCGGGTCAGGCGGCTGTCGATGGCCCACCGTCAGGACCCAAAGTTACATGTTTTGCTTTAAAAAATTGTGTATATACAATCTCAACCAACCAAATATAATGTGTTGAAAAAATTACATGGATAGATAAAGACTCAAATTATAGGCCCACTCAAAATATTGTGTTAAAAATTTATATGAATTGATAAAGACCCAAATTATAGGCCCCGATTTATAATAACTCAGATGCATCAAGTCGAATTTTATAGAAAGATCCGTTTCGGTATGGGTGTTTAGGCTTTTCGGTCGCCCTGCCCCCCACGAGCCGGCTACGCTCGCCCCCTCGACCCACCGCGACCTGACCGGGTGACCGAATTTTTGCACATTTGAGCTTTGACCAAAACGTATTTTTAAAGAAAATAGGAAAAAGCTTATAAAACATTGCAATGACACAAATACCACTAACTTTTATCCCCTAAAATCCTCGATTTCTGCCGCGAATTCCCTCTAAATCCCCCCAACAACTTCTTCGGATTTCATCCCCTCCTTTATTATTGTGAACTTCCAAAAAATACAGCACACATGTCCAAGGAGCTACCCCAAATTCAAGCATGTGATCTAAGAATCTGCAAATTTCTTCAACACTCACCGGAACCTTCGAAGAAGGGTAACCTAGTTTGAACCCCAAATCTGCAAATTTCCCCATTGACGAGCAACTGTTGAAGAAGAACTTGAAGAAGTTGTTCGGCCGATTCCCTAAGAACAAGAACTTGAAGGAGCTGGTCGTGTCTGTCAATATTGGTATGTGTATGTAGATTTAATTCACCTGACCCTATGCATTTAAACGAGTTTGATGTGGGTTGAGTTTAAATTATGTTATGTATATGATTTTGGAGATTAGGAAGATGCGATTGTGATTTGTTATGGTGTTGAATAATGTAAGATTAGTTTAAATTATGCGGTATAGACAAATTGTGTAACCAAATTTGTGAGCTTAAACAATGACGGTCATGTGTTTAGTTAATGGTGCCGAATTGAATTTTTTATTTATTTGAACTGAATTCCAATTGATTTGTGCTTTAATTTGATTGATACGTTTTGTTTATTTTGTTGGTTATAGTTATTGGGTGAAAATGGAGATGTGTTATGCATTTAGCTCGGAAGATAGGACAAGAAAATGCGAGACAACAAACCGTTGTGCAATAAGTAAAGTAAATGAAGTACATGAATTGCTTGACGCAAGCACAAAGAAATGTTGAAACAATGTTGTTTTGGACATTTAATCAATCTTTCGGATTTCAAAGCCAATCAAATTGTCTATCAATTAGTATTGAGGTTGTTAAGTCTAAAAGTCAGAATGTTTTTTGGTTTAAAGATTGAGTCAAAAAGATACGATTTAGTTTAGAAGAGTTTGTGCTTGTTACGAGATTTTTGGTTGGCAATGATAGCATTATGGATAAAAGTGTAGGAAAATAGTCTCAGTTAGTTAAGAAGTATTTTAAAAACAAGGTGTCAATTTATAGGAAGGATGTGTGGGAAAAGATTAGGCGGACTGGGAATGGTTTAGACCGTTCCAAGTTTAGGTTGGTCGTTACCTTGACATATGTTGTGTTGGCAACAGAAGAGAAAGGCGCGGTGGATTGATGGTTTTTTGAGTTGGTTGATGATTTGGATGCTTTCAACAAGTATCCATAGAATTTATCTTACGAAAGCACGCTCCATTTTTTGAGGAGGGACCTAAGTGTTGTTTTAAAAAAGGACCCAATCCAATACGCTTTCTATGGTTTACCACATGTTGTAAAGATATGAAAATGCGAATTCCCTTGTTTTACTTCATAATTTATATATAGTTACATTGTTACGTAGGTTGTTAAAGTTTTTGGTTATGTTTGATGCATCACTTGTATGTACAACATCGTAGGTTTGGGCACTTACAGCAATTCCCGCTTTAAGGAAGTATTCAGTGATTGTTGACGAAGCTGCACTCCCATGGATGCTGAAGTGGGGAGAGGCAAAAAGGGTAAACTCGGTTTTAGTTGAAATTCTTCTTGAATCGGCAGAGGAAGTGATGTTTAATTTGTATGTTAAGTTTAGTTATTAGTGTATGGTTCTTCACATTATTTATGAGTAGAAGACAATGCTGGTGGAAGTGTTTCCAAACGAAGGTGAAAACAGAAACCTTATTTTTGTGGGTATGATGCACGAGGAAGGTAATGAAACTACTATTGACAATGATGAGGATGTAGTTGAAGGTCCTCTTGTCCCACCGAAGAAACCCTCGAAAAATGTACCCGAGGAATCAACGGGCGTTGATTATGAAAAGTTGAAAGAGTTGGTGACAAGTGTAGTGAGGGAGGAGAACAAATCAATTTACTCCTTATTGGATACGATCCAGCGTAAAGTTGAACTTTTGGAGGCTCAGTCAAGTCGTAGATGTTCTTGTGAAAAATGTAAAAATGACAGTATACATGTAAGTGGAATGGAAGGTGGGATAGAGGAGGATAAAAAAGATGCAGAGGTAAGCGAGGTTTTTATTTTTTCAAAATAAGAAGCGAGGTTGGGGAAGGTGATGAAGAGGTAAAATGTTGGATAGAGGAGAGAGCTAATTTAAAGGAGGGGGAGGAAGCATCAGCAAATGTAAATGACGGGGAAGGTGATGAAGAATTAAACGTGGTTGAGGAACCTGATGCCAAGGTGGACGAAACTGTCAAAGGAACCCGAAACGGTGAAGGTATAGTGTTAATTTTGTCCATTATGTTGTTTAATGAGAGAATTAATTCATAACATTTTGTTTCTTGAAATTATGATTAGGAAATGTCGTAGGAGAATAGAGAGAGACAAGGAGAATGAAATGGAGGATGAAGCAACTGCAAAGGTAAACGAGGTTGGGGAAGGTGATGGATAGGTAGAAGGTGGGATAGAGGAGGAGAAAGCTGATTTGAGGGACGGGTGGGGGGAAGGTGATGAAGAGTTGAACGTGGTGGGGGAACCTGATGCCAAGGTGGATGAAACTTTCGAGAGAACCCGAAACGGCGAATGTATAATGCTAAATTTGTCCTTTATGTTGTAATGTTAAATTTGTCTTTTATGTTGTTTGATGAGAGAGTTAATCCATAACATTTTGTTTATTGAAATTATTGTTAAGGAAATGCCATAGGAGAATTAAAGTTGTTGTGCCAATAGAATCCAATAGACACCCCACACACACAAACAATGTTAAATCCCAAGACCAGGGGGTAGATCCATAATTTTGAGAACACTGATAGGATATTTGTGAGATATTTTTATCTTTTAAAGGGTTTATTGTTAAAAATGATAATTTGAAGGTAGAAATATGCAAACATGATAGTGGAATTTTTTTTGGGTAAAAATGACAAATATTTATTCCACTATAATTTAAATTTTCTCATATTTAATTACAAAAATGAATATATCTTTTGATCTGAACGTCAAAAATCGTAATTCTTTCTCCATATTTTTCTTTTTTTCGTTCTCTTTATATATACATCCAATTTGATATTTTTTCGATATCATTTCGAGGCAATTTTTGTCAAAACAACGAAACAGTGGAAAAGTGGATTTGAAGTCAATTCCACCGTATGATTGGAGTAACTAATAGTGAAATTGTCCTTATCACCCATTTTGAAATTTGTTCAACTCAGCAATATAATAGAAAGAGTTTGAGGCCTGCTCAGCTCGGCAATATAATAAAATGAGACTAAAGCCATGTTTGGTAACCTAAATAAGTACTCATTCTTAATGTTAAGTGACAGTCAAATTTAGACATGTTTGATAACAATTTAAAAAATCACTTAATATATTAACGAGCTCCGATTTCTTATTCAAAATTTTCAGCACCGGTAACCTCACTTATCACTAGATATGAGCGGTTTTGAACCTTTACGTTGAATTTAATATGTTATCCCGCTTAGTCTTTGCTTGATCTGGGTTCCGTCTGTTATAACCATAAGTGTGAGAGATAGAAGAGAACCGTGAGGGAAATGTATAAAATGATTGTGTATTTATAGTGTGATTAGTTGGGTGATGGAGAAAAATTAAAAGAAAAAATCTAGAAAATTGAAAATATATAGATGTTGAGATCGTTCTGTAGCACTAATTAATATGATTGCTTTTTTATGTGGATCTTTCCGTAGACCGCTTACCGATTCATTGGTGGAGATGGCATTGTTTTCTACTTCCATGGTAGAAGCAATGAACATTTCACCTTAGTCTCTGATAGCAACCTCCAAATCAGTACCCGATTCATCGGCCTCCGTCCACCTGGAAGGAACAGATATTTCACATGGATTCATTCCTACACATTCTCTGTTGAGGCTACAAGAGCAACCAAATGGGACGAAGAAATCGACCATCTTAAGCTCTCTTATGATGGCCAATATGTATTAGATTATGCAGAAGCACTCTAATACAAAAATTCTTTTTCTTTTCACACAAACCTTCCTTAAAAATGTTCACGGGGCGAATCAGATACAGTGGGGGGAAAAAACAAGGCTTTCCGATACAATAATGGCCTCATTGATGAGGTCGTCGGTAAAGTCCAATGCAAGCCTTTCTATTGCACACGAGTCATCAAGGTCAACTGCAACTATATACTCTGGTAGCAAATCCAAATTCTCTACGAATATAAGCCTTCCACCACCACATAATCCCATGGCCCCAAATCCAATGCATTGCCTAGGATTGAAGTTGGCACATTCATAGTTGAACTCTTCCCATTTGATCTGTCCACCAGATTTCTTTTCCAACACAAATTGGCAGATCTTTGTAAAAGGTACAACGCTTTCAGGCTCTTTAGTACATAATACAATTGCAAGACAACCATTTTTTACAAAAACACCACTATGCCATGTCCAATGAAGCAGGAAATGAGTTTCAGGAAATTCTATCCTGCTAAATAATTCGTCTTTCAAGTCGAAGCATACCAAATATTCATCTGTTTGTATATAATCCTCTACAATAGTTTGAACTTAGGTTATTTTTATTATTGCAGTTGATATCTTTATAAACACTCTGTAATCTTCTTATGGTGTGTGTAGGATTATTAGTTTGAACCAGATTAGCATGAAATGTTTCAAGTAGTTGATCATATATGAAGCCAGAATATTCAAATGAATGTCCCCTTCAAAATACGGTGCCTGCCAGTTCCAATTCTAGAAGTTGCAATAGAGTGAATCAAGAAAAATGCAGTCCACAAAGGTAGCATTATTTTGTTTCAAAGCAAGAAAAGCAATTGATCAGTAAAACGCCAGAGTCCAGTGCATCTAAAAAGGGGCTGTTAAGATTGCTGTAAAGCCAAAAATGCATAATTCGCTTACGGTTCGTACGATGTAAATCTTTGCAAATGTAGTGACATTACTTTCTGTTGAACATAAAAGATCCAGTTAAAAAATAACATGCAAATATATGGAATTGAAACCCAAAATCTGGTATACTGAATATTTAAACTACACAAAAAACAGATTAAAAGGAGACAACACTTTAAAGTCAGAACCAGGCATCCATCTTAATTACTTTCTAATTAGATTCAGAAAATCACATAAAACTAGTTCCTTTTATACTCCCATATGCTACTGCAATGTGCTGATATCAGATATACGTGTTCTCTTCATGTTCCGATATGCTGCTCGCCTGTCACTGCATCAAACAACAACAATCAAGTTAACACAACGATAATTGGGAAGTGGCAGGCTTGGGGAAAGATATTCTGAAAGTACCAAATAACATTTGATATTAATGTGAAAAATCGCTATAAACGGACTTGAGGAAAGAAATATATATGTACAAAAATACTAGTGGAAAAAGAATACCATCAATAAGGCTTTCGAATACATTAGTAGCCCCATTAAAGATGTTGATAAAGTCCAATGCCAGCCGTTCTATTTCACCCGAGTTATCAAGGTCAACTGCAACTATATAATCTGTTGGAAAATCGCAATCCAATTCAGAAAATATAAGCCTTCCAACACCACTAAATCCAAAGCACTCTTTGGGAGTAAACCTAGCACATTCATAGTATAACTCTTTCCACCGGACCTGTCCACCACCAGCATCATTCTTTTCCAACACTATAAGATGAATCCGCACGGAATTAGTCAACTTTGCAAAAGGGGCTTCGTAATATACTACAACCGCAACAAAACCATTTTTTTTCCAAAATACGACGACCCCATGTAGGATCAAACTTGTGGTAAATTGAAGGCAGTTCTATGTTACTAAATACTTCATCTTTCAAGTTGAAGCATAACAAATATCCATTTGGTAAGTGCCAATACAAGCAACCCTGGACATATACGGAACACGCGTAAGGCTGTATTTCAATTTCAAATGAGAGCTCCACGCACTTCCATTTCCCACTCCTCAAGCTGTATATTTCAATTTTTGTGCTAAATTCGAGTGGTTTAGTTGTATTACAAACACGTCTTATAATCCTAAGCACCTTATAATCATTCTCAAACTCAGAATACCCAAAACCGACATCTATGTAACCGGCAAGTAATTTAATCTCCCTAATAAAATCTGCATAGCATGAAAACTCTACATCCAACTTCTTGTGCTTGTGAATGAATGGATTAATCAGGTAAATATCACGTCCACGGTAATTACAGTCGTAATCCGTGAAACAAACCAATCCGTTACAGGAACCGATGAGTTTTGGTGATATAGATTGTTTATCAAAAGGAAAAATGAAATCTGGAAGATGGGTTAGGAGATCATGATTATCAAAGACGACCGTAATCGGAGGTGAATCATAGCGACCAAGGAAGATATAATAGTTCAAAGGGTTAGAAATGGAGCGTGAGAGATGGGTGGAGATGAAGGAAGCACTATTGATGATAGAATACCATAGCTTTAAGAATATATCAACCACCAATCCATCAGGAAGATCATCAAATGATGTACAACTCCAACTGAGAGCCAATTTTTTCTGAAACGACAACAAACCAGATTCCATATCTGATTCTTCTGTAATGAATAGTTGTTCTTTCAAATCGAAGTTAAATAAGGATTGATAAGATGAATGGAATTTAGCCGTTTAGACTTCCGGGAAAAGAGAAAAAAACCGCTTTGGCTATAAAAAAAAATACGATTTTCAAGAAAACCCTTTGATGTTCCAACATTTACCTAGAATTGAATAACAAGGCAGATTTCAGGGGAATGATAATTAAGAGGAATGCCCTTAATTGATCTCTATATCCGTTTGTCATTAACCAAAACAGAATACCAATAGTTAGAATCGAGCTGAAAAGAAAAACAAATTGGGAATAGCTACCATTGATCTGGGAGGTGAAAGGAGACAAGATTATTTTGTGCGCTGCATAGATTATTTTGGAACGGAAGGAAGACCCACCTAAGGAAAGGGGAGGAGAGGGGAGGAAGATCGTAAGAATGAATGAATATACATTGTCACTTATATATATTTCAAAATATAACTCATTCGATAAAATTTCACACAAATTAATAAAGTGGTTAAATTTCATATATTTAAATGTTAAATGTCTAAAAAAAATGTTAGAGAGCGAGTCTTTCGAACCCGTTAGGGGCAAAAGAAAATGTTAAATGCCTAAAATACCTCGATTTGTCATTAATACGATTGTTGTTAAATAATAAAAGTGTTTGGATTGATAATAAATTATGGATAAGATAAAGAAAAGGGTAATAAATATTGCATTGATAATGTATAATCACTTATATTGTGAGACAAATAAAAAATATATATATAATTATTTGTGTGGTTGCTTGTGTTTTGTGTTTTGCACGGAAGTGGCTATTTTGTATCAGATATGTGTGAGATAAATGTATGGAGAAAAAAAAAATTGCCGTTGACATGTTGTGCATTTAAATTTTGAAATTTCATGTGTCGTGTCATCTGACATCTCCTATACTTGTAACACATCTCGCTGATGTGTTGTGCCTTTAAATTTTGAATTTTTTTTTGTATTGTGTCGTCTACATATCCGTGTATGTGTTATATAAATGTGTAATATAAGATTAAAAATAAAAAAGAAGCATTGCCCCCTAAAAAAAACGGCTTTGTTTTGCCACAACAAGTGAAAGGCATATACTAGTTTCGTCCCAAAATATAAGTCGTTTTAGGTGTTTTCACACAGATTAAAAAAGAGGTTGAATGACGTAAATTTCAAGTAGAAATAACTAAAATATCCTTTGACTATCATTAATGAAATGATTATAAAGTATTGAAAAGTAGTTGGATTGTTAATAAATTATAAGATAGAAAAAATAGTAATAAATTCTTTATTGGTAATGTAAAATGAATTATAATTTGGGACAATCAAAAAGAGGTAAAGTGACTTATATTTTGGGAGTATTTTTTACAAATGTAGTTGACGTGCGGTGTCTTTAATTTTTTGATTTTTTTTGTGTGGTGTCATGCCGCGTCCGTATCGGTCTATGTGCCTATAAAGGGAAGGTTATTGAGTGCACCCGCCATATGCGGAGTGCATATGTGTGGCAAAATCTTAATATTTTATTTTTAAACTGAATTCAAACTGTGTAGTCCAGATCATTACTCCCGTCACTTCGATGCATATGGAGATACTAGGCAATATATATACACACACACACATACATATATAGGTACACACTTGCTACGTACGTACGGGAAGTTTTTGCACGATATCTCTATTTGTAGATATTCGACAATTAAATAAATCTGGATCACACAGTTTAAATCTTGTATTGAAATAGACGGTATATATCGTGCCACACGGCTTCCGTCCGTATACATATATATATATATATATATATATATATATATGTGTGTGTGTGTGTGTGTGTGTGTGTAGACACACAATTGCGAAAGCACTTGCTACGTACTGTAGGTTTGTACACGGTATCTCTATTTATAGAGATTTGACAATTAAGCAAATCTGGATCACATAGTTTAAATCCTGTTTAAAAATAGACAGTGTATATCGTGCCACACAGGCTCCATCCGCATATTTATGAAATCAAAAATAATAGTATAAAATGATTATAATAGACTCTTCTATAGAAGATACTAGACGATTGGTAAAATCCTATGATCTTGTCCAAACGGACGGTGTACATTAGACCTAATCAGGAGGTGTGTTTGGCAATCGTTTGGATTGAGCTTCTTGAACTACCAAACCTTTTGTTTAATAAAGATTATCTATGTCGTATAGCAACTTCGGGGGGGAGACCACTTCAAATTGATTCAGCCACTGTAGATTTAAAAAGTCCTTCGCTGCGTACATGAGTCATGGTGGAAGTTGATCTATTAAAGCATCAAGAAGATAAATGTGGATTGAAGATGATGATTCGGGTTACGGCGGACCAGCTTTTTTTATGAACAATGTCCTGAATACTGTCCAACTTGTAGACGCATTGGGCATCACAATAATGAATGCCCTACTAAGAACCCTATCTTGGGTGCTAGGGCAAGGAAAGTGAAACAACAATCTAGAAAGGAGTACATGAGGAAGGATATGCAAGGTGTGCAGACTTTTAAAAACCCATTACTTAATAAGGATTTGTTACGCGCCTTTTTGGCTCTTTTGAATTGCAATAACGATAGCTCTACAAGGGTGAGTGACAACCAGGATGGAGAATTTTGTCATTAGGTTGCGGGATTGAAAAATGATAACAAAACATGTGTAAAGTCCCACATCGGTAAAATAAGAGAATGCTCACCCCCATATAAGTGTGAGACATAAAGGTCTTGTCAACTCGGGTTAGCCCTTTTAGACCAAGCGAGGACGACGGTCTAAGTAGTTACCAGGTCCATTATGCCCCAAGTAGCGCACCCAGGCCCGCAGTTTCTGGGGCGTTACAACATGCAAGTCATTAGAAATCATAGGTGTGGCGAACATTTCAACATCAAGTCAAGAACGAGTGGAAAAAGCTGTGAACCGGAACAAAGAAGAAAACTCAATTGTCGTGTATCATGACAATGCTGAGGTAAGTGAATTTTATGATGACGATTTTGCAATTGATAAGGAACTGCTAAAATACCGTCATATGGTTGAGGAGTTTGAGCATGAAGATTGCGACATTGTGCGTGGACGGGTGTGGGCATTCTGGTTCGGCTTACTAAGAAGAGAGAGGGTGGAAAAGACAACTGGAGTACCTTACCTATGCTTTCTACAGATGATTATTAATTTTGTTGTGGCGGCTCATTCAGATGCCAATACTAGGCCTTTTTTCCTCTACGCAGGGACGGACCAAATGTAAAAAAGGGGGGGTCCACGGCCCCCACTCAAATTTTCGTGCGAAGTTACTAAAATACTCCTCTAATAGTATTAAAGATCATGTATATATATTATTGAAGAGAGTTTGAGAATGTGTTAACACAAGAGTAAACTTCAACTTAGTTTTATTCATTGAGTAAAGAGATGTATAAATAGATACAATTGAGATAGAGAGACTAGCTAGCTAGCTTGGGCGGCCACTTGAGTATGTAGATGTGGGCGGCAAGCATGCAAAAGTAAAAAGTAAAAGTTATGTCTATGACATAAAGTAAACTAGAGTTTGACATATTAATTGTTTATATGAATCACAATTAATATCACAATTAATATGTCTTTTACAATTAAATAAGGTGTACAAAATATTATGTACGAAATCCGAGGCTCGGCGAGTCCGCCGAGCACCCCGCCGAAACCTCGGCGGACTCAACTCAAGTATCCGAGTAATATTTCTACACACCCCCTCAAACCGGGCCGTATATGTTGATGCGGCCAAGTTTGCTACTTAGTCCGCCGAACATAAGAGGTGGAATAGCCTTGGTAAGAATATCGGCATTCGATCCATTTGAGGGAACATACCGGAGTTGAATAATCTTGGCATCAATCTTCTCCTTCGAAAGTGTCGTCAATGTCCACATGCTTGGTTTTATCATGATGGACCGGATCTTCTCGCCATGCATAAGGTGAATTATTATCACAACAGATTGTGATAGGTTGCGATACGGTTCTTTGAAGTTCGTCGTATCCTTTTTAGCCATAGAGCTTCACAAATGCCAAGTACAAGTGCCCTTAGTTCGGCTTTCAAAGATCGCTTCTTGACACGATAGGTTGTTTCTTGCTCCTCCAAGTAACCAGGTTCCCCCATATATATGAGCAATAACTGTGGTAGACCTCCCGTCAATGTGACATCCGGCCAATCAAGCATCGGTGTAGACCTTGATTGATCTATCGGTAGACTTTGTGAAGTGCGAGGCCTTGGCCAGTGTGGATTTTAAATACCTCGTATCCTATTCATCGCATCCCAATGTTGCTCAGTAGGGCAATGCATGAATTGACTGACCCCATATGCAATATCAGGTCTTGTATGGGAGAGGTAGATGAGTTTCCCTACAAGCCTTTGATATTGTTCTTTCCCCGACAAAGCAATGTCACCATGTAGCAGGGTATGACCTGGGTCTACGGGGGATATAGCAGGTTTGCACCCCAAAGATGCCGGTTTCCTTCAAACGGATCCAAGTACATATTTCCTTTGGGAGACGAAATGCCTTTTTTGTTTCTTGCTACTTCCATGCCAAGAAAATATTTGAGAAAACCCAAGTCTTTCACCGAAACACCTTTGCCACAGAGTCTTCAAATGTTGGATCTCGGTAGAGTCATCTCCAAGTGAGGATGATATCATCCACATAGACAATAATAATAGACCTCTTTCGGTTGGTTGTCTTGATGAACATAGTGTGATCGAATTGCATTGGTGATATCCAAGACTTTGACCACAAGTTGTTAACTTTCCAAACCATGCCCTTGGTGATTGCTTCGGAGCCATATAGAGATTTCCTCGGTTGCACACATTGCCTTGAGTATGAGGATTGACAAAACCAGGAGGTACATTCATATAAACCTCCTCGTAAGGTCCCCATTTAGAAAAGCATTTTTGATGTCCAATTGGTGAAGAGGCCGGTCAAGTTGGACGGTAGAGAGATCGAACCCCCGACAAGTGTTGAGTTTTGCCTTTGGTGCAAAAGTTTCCTTATAGTCAATGCCATAAGTTTGAGTGAATCCCCCGGCTACCAATCTAGCTTTGTACTTGTCAATAGTGCCATCGGCATTGTATTTGATAGTGAATAACCATCCGCAACCGATCGTCTTCTTGCCCCGTGGGAGAGGTGTCAAATCCCAAGTATGATTATCCGGAAGTCTGTCGTCATCTCGTTTTAACGCAGACCTTCCATTTATCATTTTGAAGGGCCTCCGAATATTTTTAGGAATAGAGTGAGAGTCCAGGTCCTGTGAAAACATGGCAAAGGCAGGAGATAACTTATCATAAGATAAATAAGAATGAATAGAGTGATCAGTGCATGATCTCTTTCCCTTCCTAAGAGCAATAGGCCTATCATCAATGTCAGCAGGCTGCTGAGGATCTGTAGATTGCTGAGTGTCAGTAGGCTCAGGATCGGCGGGCTCGGGTCGAGACTCTTGTTCGGGGAGGTTGCCGAGGAGTATTAGGTCGTAGAGAGTCGGTAGGGTGCGAGGGTTAAGAGTTTGCTGAGGGAAGGGGTTTAGGTCAATTTCAATCAGGTTTCCATCAGTGAATGGCTCGTAGGTTTGTAATAAGGGGTTCTTTCAAAGAATTTTACATCCATAGAATTGTAAAATTTCTTTTCGATAGGGGAATAACATTTGTAACCTTTTCTCGTCCTTTGCATAACCTAGGAAAATGCACTTGTGAGCTTTAGGATCAAGTTTACTTCGTGTTGAGCATTGATATACACAAACACAAGTACAACCAAAGATCTTTGGAGGCAAATCGGGAAACAAGATGATGGCGGGGAGTGTGTGGTCGTAGGGTTTGGAGTGGAGTTTTGAAACCTAACACTCTGTGGGAAGTCCGTTGAGTAAATAAGTTGCGATCAAGTATAGCTTCACCCCACATATATTTAGGAACATGTGTGGTGAACATGATTGATACGGCCATTTCCGGCAGTGCTGTTCTTTCTCTCAAAGCAACCCCATTCTCGCCGAGGTGTTTCCACACAACTACCGATATGAACAATTCCTCTATCCGTCAAGAAGGTACCGAGATTAGACTCATAGTATTCTAGAGCATTATCGTCTTTAAGATCTTGACCTTAGTATCAAATTGAGTGGAGACCATATGATAAAATTCTTGAAAGATAGGGCCAACTTCGATTTGTCTTTCATTAAAAAAACCCAAGTGTTCCCGGTATGATCATCAATAAAGGTGACGAACCACCTTTTCCCCGTTATACTTTTCACCCTGAGGGTCCCCACACATCACCGTGTATTAAGGTGAAGGGTGAGGAATGCAAATGAGGTAACTTAGCATACACAGATTTTGTAAGTTTAGCAAATTGACAAATATCACATTGAAGGTCATTCGGATTACATCCTTTAAACAATTCAGAGTTAAAGATTTTAAGTAACCAAAACTTGGATGTCCTAATCTATAATGCCATAACATGATATTGTCTAAAGTCCGGGAGCAGGCCGAGGCAGATTCGGTCTTCGGTCTTCTCGTCTTCGGCAGGTTGACCGAAACAATCCGGCGCAAGGTTTAGCCTTCCCAATCACTTCCGTGAAGTAGGATCCTGGAATGTGCACCGATTTTCCTTAAAAACAACAAGTCCAATTCAAATCTTTAGTGAGTCTACCGACAGATATAAGATTGCGAGTCTAAGTTTGGAACAAATAGGACATCCTGTAGGCATATCTTATTAGTGAGTTTAACATTTCCAACACCTTTTGCACGAGAGATAGATCCATCGCAGCTTTAATGTTATGAATTTGGTGACAAGGCATATAGTTGGTTATAAGGTTTTTATTACCGATCATATGGGAGGATGCCCGCAGAATCAACAATCCATGTTTCATTGCTAAGGGAAGAGTAGAATTTACCCGTATGAGTATGAGTAGCAACATCGTAGAGTGACTACCTTCCTTTTGTTGATTCAGAAGGCTTTGAATGCGCAAAGAACCGAGCATTCATCTGGTTGTCATTCTCCTCCTCACCGATGTGTCCGCCTTGACTTTCCCCGATAGGTTTTGAGGTTTTTGAGGAGTTAGGCTTGCCATGGAGCTTCCAGCTAGATTGTCCTTGGTGTGATTTGTGCGTTTGCGGTGATCACGGAACGCGGTTTTCCGAGTTTTCTCGTAGGCTTCTTGTATGTCTCGGCAACCTCGGCCTTCCCGACGGTCGGCAGGCAAAGCACCTTCGATAGGGTTGTCGGTAGGGGATTTCGAAGCATGACTTTTCTCCTACTTTCTTCATGTTTGACCTCAAGCAAACATGGATTTGAGATTTGGAAGAGGTTTGGTGGCAAGAATTCTTCCTCTAACATCATCAAGAGTAGGATTCGATCCGGTGAGGAACCCGAATACTCTCTTCTTTTCTATGATGTCTTTATAAAGAGCAAACATCCTTGACATCATTCCAAGAGTGAGTTTCTAACATATCTAAGTGTTGCCAAGCCTTAGATAGTTGATTGAAATATTGAGTTACGAGACATATCCCCTTGCCTCGCAAGTTTGAATCGAGCTTCTAGTTCATATACCTCGATGTATTATCCTTCTTGGAGTAAAGATCTACGGCATTATCCCGCATTTCTTTGGCGTATCATACATCATAAAGTTTTCACTTATCTCTTTTGTCATTGACCTCGTGAGGATGGTCATGAGTTGATTATTTGTTGTGTCCCATGCTTCAAAAGCGGGGTCGGTTTCGGCAGTGTGGGCTTTGTTCCGGACAAGTATCCCATCTTACTTTGTCCGAGAAATGTACATTTTCATAGACCTTGACCATAACGAGATAGTTGTTACCATCAAGTCTATGGTTTGTATAAGAAGAGGAGTTGTCGGTACTCCCAGGTCATCCGAGGTGCCGAGAGTCGCCGAGGTTGAAGTAATGTCGGATGTGGAAGACATTCTTCAGAAATATGAGTTTTGCAGCGGAAAAAGTTAGAACACAAATGGCTCTCTGATACCATGAAGAGAGTTTGAGAATGTGTTAACACAAGAGTAAACTTCAACTTAGTTTTATTCATTGAGTAAAGAGATGTATAAATAGATACAATTGAGATAGAGAGACTAGCTAGCTAGCTTGGGCGGCCACTTGAGTATGTAGATGTGGGCGGCAAGCATGCAAAAGTAAAAAGTAAAAGTTATGTCTATGACATAAAGTAAACTAGAGTTTGACATATTAATTGTTTATATGAATCACAATTAATATCACAATTAATATGTCTTTTACAATTAAATAAGGTGTACAAAATATTATGTACGAAATCCTGAGGCTCAGCAGAGTCTGCTGAGCACCCTGCTGAAACCTCAGCAGACTCAACTCAGTATGCTGAGTAATATTTCTACAATTATTTTAGACAAATTCTAGTGTAATTTCTTATTTAGCTCAACTGGTTAGAAGAATTACTACTATACTTGAGGTCACTTGTTCAAAACCCGGTTGTATCATTTTTTTTAACATTTTTTTCATGGGTCCGTCACTGTCGCTACGTACACTATCTTTTGATGGAAGGGGGCCAAATGTTGCTAAGACACTTGTGTAAGTACCAATCAAGATTACAAAGGAAATGAATATGCAACAAATGCCATCAATGTAAAACACAGGAGAATTTGAGGAAAATCCAACATTACAAGAAATGCTCAGAGAGGTTAAGGTGAAGAAAGGGATCCCTGTGAGGAAATTCAGTATTTTTTCCTCTTCGTTGATTTTTCTATGTGGGTTTTGCTGCTAAGAGGTTTTAACGAGGCGGGATTAGGTGATGAGGTGTTACAAACTCTACTAAGGTGGGTTGGTTCACCTTTTGTGTTTTCCTTTTCAGTTTTTTTAATAAAAATAAAATAATTCTCCAAAAACAAAAACCAACTTGGATGGATCATCAACAGAGACTTTCTACAACACATATAGTTGCAGACAAACCAGCTTGGATCAATTATCAAAGAGGGACTGTCTACTGCACATAATTGCATAACATCATGCAAACACTTTTACACATAATTACAGACAAAGAAGTTTCGATCGATCATCAAAGAAAGTTTGCATACCACAAACTTCCCGAGTCTGCAGGTCAGTGCAAATTTTTAACTGAGGACTGCATGTCAGACTCAGAAAGTTTGAATACCACAAACTTCCCAAGTCTGCAGGTCAGGCCAAATTTTTAACTGAATACTGCAGGTCAGACTCGAAAGTTTGCAAAGGAAAAACTTCCCAAGTCTGCAGGTCAGGCTAAATTTTGAACTGAGTACTGCAGGTCAGACTCAGAAAGTTTGCAAAGGAGAAACCTTCCAAGTCTGCAGGTCGGGCCAAATTTTGAACCGAGTCTCGCAGTCGGACTCGAAAGTTTGCAAAGGACAAACTTCCCAAGTCCGCGCAGTCGGCCAACATCAAGCATACAAAGCACATAAAGCTCAAAATCAAAAACCAAGTATGCCATCCACTACACTAAGTAATGTATGCCATACCGGGGATGCACGGGGTACCGGGTAAGTAAGTACTCCAACTCAAAACAAAACTCAAAGTAGAAGTGCTTAATAAAAGTACAAGGCGAGCACCACAAACATAGGGAAAACACACAAGTTTTTCCAAAGTTTTACGAACCACACTTTAAAATGAATACAACATAGAGTTCACTTTTCAGCAGCAGGATTCTGCTGCTCTGATGAAGGAAAAGACGTCACTATGATGTATGAGTAATAGAATTGTTGTCATGTCTATAATGTTTGTATCATTGTGAGGGTGAAGAGCTAGAAGAAATTAAGCCTTTTATATTTATTTTTATTAAGCATCAATTTTATAACAAGATAGAAATATTTAAATAGAACACTAAGCCGATTTTAATAGCTCCGACTATAAATCATCTATTTCTTTTTTGTTCATCTAGTCATCATATTATTTTTTTCAACTTCAAATGTTTATTTTTCTAGATCAGAAGAGTAATTTTTCATTTTCTAGATTTTTTGTTTCAAGCAATGCATTCAAAATCTATAGGAGTTGTCTATCTTTGTCTATTGAAAAACTCGTATGCTCGATGATAGTGTCCTTCTGAGTTGGTGAATATAATTCTTGTTGAGTTGTATTTGGATCTGAGCTAGCCGCATTTGGCATTTCTTCTATAATTATGTCTGAAAGGTTGTCATCCATTTTATCATTACTATCCTGAGCGGCTTGTATCATCCTTTGAGTAGATTCCTGTAGATCTTTTTGATCCAATAGTCACTTAGGCTCAACAACATTATGCACTTCTTCCGGTACTGTTTCATAGCTTTGTGAAATATCATCATGCTCAACATCTGGTTTATTTTTGTTTCATCATGTGATTTTTTATGCATAAGAATAGAATTATCACTCTTCATCTTAATATTTGAATGACCTATTTGAAAGGTTGTATCAAACACTTTCGGCCTGAACTCTTTAGTTTTAGATATTGCATTCTTAGTCTCATAACACGCATATATATCATGTTGCGAAGGGGACTATTTGTCATAATTAAGGATACGGCATGCACATTTCATGTGATTGAATGCCTTGGGGCAAAGCCCTGTTAAAGGCCTCAATCATCATATATAAAGATGTGAGCTCTACTAAGGGTTCGAGGAGTTGGGGTCTTTAGCCTCATGATGAGTGCGTCTCCAACTTACAACCTTAAGACACCCTGAGCCCTCAGTCCTTTGGAGGTTAACGTGTTTAAGGCATAAAGCCCTCAACCACAATGGACTCTTCGCGCTTCCTTGAGGTCTTGGTGATGAGCTCTCTGATAACCCTTTGGCATGACAAAGTTGAATCTTTGAGAATTTCAGGTAATAATTTTAGGTGTCGAACCGATAAACTAGTAGTCATTATCTTTATTATTCTAATGTTGGGTGTCCGTCGTATAAACTAGTCTAAACGTTTATAGGAGTGTTGTATGTGTAACCGTTGTATCACATTTTTCATTAGAAACTTTTTATCAATTTGACTAAATTCTACATTATTAATGATTTTTTAACGGATACGAAAGAGACACACGCACACTTTTGTCTCCACTAAAACTCAAACTCGAAACATCTAGCTTAATAACCGCAGCACTAACCGTTATGCCGATGCCATGTTGGCCATTATTAATTACTTCAAATTATGATTATAACATAAACGATATGTTCATAGTACCATTGAGAAAAAGTGAATGTTCATAGTATTTCTTAAGACTTAAATAATTTATACAAAGATGCGCTAAACGATATACTAAGGGGTTGTAACCACTGCTTTTACTTTCGGCATCTATAATTTGATTATTTTCTCAGATGAAAAAACGTCAGTGCTATGCAAAAACGAACGTCAGTGGACCGACGTTTCTAAGTTGTAACACTTTTATAACGTAAACGGATGTGCCACTGATTTTTGTTGTTGAACACCAGTGACCTTGGTTTTCAATAGCAACGTCAATACCACTGACTTTCCCTTCATAAAAAATCATCATGGTGTCAAAGTAATTTTTTGTGGTGCCAGAAGTAATGTGACGCCAAAAGTAAAAATATGAGTGCCTTTAGAAGCCCCTGTACTAATTGGCGCTAAGAAATAGGCAAAAATTAAATGGGGTTCTTTTCTTAATGAAAAAATTAAATAGCTAATAGCACATCGTTTATGCAGAAAAGAGTGAACGGAAGAAAATGGTGATTATTATTGACAAAGCCTCAATAAGAATTGATCCAATGATAATTACCGTGATTTTTAATTCGGAGGTTCCGGTTTGAGTATCAGTGGAGATAAAAATCCGTGTGCATATGTAGTTAATGTGATTTTTTTTTGAATTTAAAATATGATTTCATGCACTGTCGGTCATTCGACTTTAATTCTACTGTAATGCATAAATCATCTGAAGAGCCGTAATGCATAAATCATCTGAAGAGCCGTAACCCTTTGGTGCAATTAGAGGACATTTTTTAGTGGAAATTAAAGGACAATTCTAAAAAAATACTAAAACACATTTTTTTAAGGAGTTATAAAGACACCCCCAAATTACTTCCGGCACTCATTTATAGAATATTTTTTCGGACGAAAAAAAAGTCGGTGACACCGGCGTTCTTTGTTGAATGGCAATAAGAAACACCGGACGTCGGTGTTCCTTGTGGAGCACCAACGTCAGTGACACTGACACCGACGCGGTAGATTCACAAGCGAACACCGCATGACACCGACGTTCCATATGTAAAAAATCACCGGATGCCCGAAGTAATTTTTTATGATGCCGAAAATAAGGGGGTGCCAGTAGTAAATAGGGGGTGCCGATAGAATTTTTTTTTTTTTTTTTTAATTTTATTTTAAAGAACACCCCTTTTAACTTACTTTGCTTTCTCCGTCTGCACTAACGTTGGTGCTCCACAAAGAACACCAATACCACTGACGTTCCTTATGTAAAAAATCATCGGATGCCCGAAATAATTTTTTATAATGTCGAAAATAAGGGATACCAGTAGTAAATAGGGGTGCCGATACAAACTTTTTTTTATAATTTATTTATTTTAAAGAACACCCCTTTTAACTTACTTTGCTTTCTCCGTCTATTTATGAGCACCAATCAAGGGTTAAGTGTGTGTCTCTTCGCAGTAGGCGTTGCGTATCATTTGGTGTTTTTTTTTTCGATCTCATCAGGTTTTCATCCGATGATGTTTTGAATTCATTCTTTTAAGGTTTTTATCTGATTGATCGTTTGCTGCGTTGAATAGATTATCCACACATGTTTTGGGCGCCTATCGCTATAAATTTTTACAACATCTGTTCTTGACTTTGAGGTGGGATTTCCATTTCTATTTCACAAAATTATAAAGCTTTCACGTTTCAGTACCTAATTACCGAAGATAGGTATCGAAAGCTATTTCAACACATTCATATAGATAGCCATTTATTTTATTATAAGATCGAGAAGCCCAATTGCCCATCTTTGAACTTAATTGCCAAGAATGCTGATGATTATATTATTATTATTATTAACAGCTAATAGAAAAACAAAAGGCCAATTAAAATAAGATAATAATAATAATAATAATAATGATAATACCGTAATAATCTTCAGCCGAAACCTAAATTCGTCTTCTTCCACAAGGTATTGCCGCCGCCAAAGCAACACAAAACCCAGCGACACCATTAAATTAATCTAATGATCTATCACGCAACCTCCTCTCCTCAAACCACCCAAGATTCATCATACATCAAGAGGGATACAATAACAGACATCAAGTGGGATACAATAACAGGAGAGCAAAGCTAATTCATTACAATGAATATAGCAATCAAAAGTGACGATGTTCATCTAAAAAAATATCTAGTCCGTAATGGAATCTTGTGGCTGTAAGTGCGAAAGGGTGAAATTGAATAAAGGTTATAAAAGAAGATCGAATAACTTGAAATATTCCAATTCAATTTTTTTTTTTAATTTAGAACATTCTCAAATTGATCTGTAAGCTGAACGCAATTCAAGACACAAAATTCAAGGATGCGATCGTCTGAATAAGTTATATGACAGATGCGAAAATTAATCGACAATCCTTGGGTATCATGGATTAACGGGACTTTACGATTCTTAAACATAACGAATAATTTAAACATTCGAACAACATGGATAATAGGGTGGCTCTGATACCACATGATAGAACACGATAGATCTAGAGTACCTGAATAAGCGGAAGCGAAAGAGATCATCATGACCGTTTCCCTATATCCATTGTTATTCGATTTCTGCTCCGTTGTGTCATCACGATCCAAGCCCTGGAATAGAGAAGAACTCCATATACACAGTGACGGTATACGGTGCCTCTAGGTCTTCTGGTCTGTGCCTAATTATCTAAAATGATTACCCACCGATGGTACACAGGCAGTCTTTATATAGGCAAGACAAGGGACCTAGTGCATTATTAAATAATCATATCAAAGAATCCTAGCCATCATAGTACTCTCTAATAATGCTATTTAATAAACCAGATAAATACAAAATAACCATAACGTGATAACTATAAGGGCCACATAATAATATCTATATTTATTAGATAAATAAGAGATAATTCCAACAAATATAAGCTCAATTTCTATTCCGTCGGCCATTGAAGCAGATGAGTACAAACAAGTCATTTTGAATCAATCAGGAAGGAGCATGGACCCGAGCTATGATGTTAAATGGAATCCTCCACCCCCAAGCTTTCTCAAGTTTAATATTGATGCAGCTTTTAATGATTCTCAACGGCGATTGGTGGGATTCTTCGTAATAGCACGGGCGAATAATTCGAAACTTCTCTAAGAAATTGCAAGGAAAATATGATGTTCTTGTTGAGGAGGCTTTAGCTATCCTTCAGGCTTTGTCTTTCGCACTCACATGAGGCTTCTTTAATGTTATCATTGAAAGCAGCTCTCTCACTCTACATCAACGACTTCAAAATCACGTAGATGACATGTCTTCGGCTGGAAGTATTTTAGATGATTGTAGAACACTTATGCCAGCTTTCATTTCCCTGTCTTTCTCTTTTGTTAAAAGGCAATGCAATATACCTACCCATCTTCTAGCTATGGAAGACCTCAATCTTGTTGGATGTCTAGAATATGGTTCTTCTCCACCCGCTCATCTTATTCATGCTTGTATGTCAGACTATGATTGATTTTGAATAAAACACCTTTTACCCCTAAAAAAAATATTATTATTCGTATCACAGTTGATCTATTCGATGTCAACCCATGCCGGTACACCATACCATTTTCACATAATCGAAAGTAGAATGTATGGGCAAAATGTGATTTTTTTTCTTGAATTTAAAATGTGAATTTATGCACTGTCGGTCATTCGACTTTAATTCTACTGTGATGCATAATTACTACCTCCGTTCTAAAATATAAGTATTTTTCATACAGATTGAGAAAGTGGTTAAATGTCGTAAATTTGAAGGTTAATGTCGAAAATGCCTCTTGACTATCATTAATACAGTAGTTGTTATATAATGAAAAATGATTTAATTGATAATAAATTAAGGGTAAGATAAGAAAATAAGTAATAAATACTGTATTTATAATATAGAATAACTTATTTTGTATGATATATCCAAAAGTGTAACACGATTTATATTTTGAAACCGAGGCAGTATTCTGATAAGACGCAAGTAGGCCTGTAAACGAGCCGAACCCTACCGAACCCTGGAGTAATTCGGCTCGGCTCGAACATGTTCGAATACATGGCTCGATTCGGCTCGAAATTTTCGAGCCAAAAGTATCAGGATTCGGTTCGGCTCGAACTTAAAAAAAGGGAAAAAATTCGGTACTATTCGGCTCGAACAGTTCGAATAGTTCGAACATGTTCGGTCCGAAAATTCAAAAATACCCAATAAATAATTCTATTTCAAAAATACATGTCTTAAACCAAAATAATACATTACATGTCCCAAAATATAACATAATATGTCCAAAATGTTCAAGGCTCTATTCCAAAATATAACATAACATGTCTAAAAATACCCTGCAACTCTACGAGCCGAACATGTTCGGCTCGTTTGTCCGAATACCAATTCTCAAGGCCCTATTCTACGTTTGATGATACGAGCCGAGCCCCGAACCGAACTTTTTCGAACCGAACACGTCGAATCGAATCGAACTTTAAGGCTCACTTACAGGCCTAGACGCAAGTCACGCAACCTTTGGTGCAAATAAAAATACAATTCTAAAAAAATAAAAAACAATTTTTTTTTAAAAAAGAAAAGAACACCCCATTTACTTTCAGTCTATTTATCAGCACCAATCCAGGGTTACGTTACGTGTGTGTCTCTTCGCAGTCTCTTGCGTCACCGGCGGTTCCTCTGCTCTATTCTCCATTGAGTACCCGATTATCAACTCTTGTGGTAGGGTTTGGTGAATGAAAAGGGCGACTTTCGAGGTCAAAGCCAGGCGTTCGTATCATTTGGTGTTTTTTTTCGATCTCATCAGGTTTTCATCCGATAATGTTTTGAATTCATCTTTTAAGGTTTTTATCTGATTGATCGTTTGCTGTAATATCGTTTAATAGATTATCCACAATTGTTTTGGGCGCTATAAATTTTTAACTTTCTGTTCTTGACTTTGAGGTGGGATTTCCGTTTCTATTTCACATAATCAGTATATATATATATATATATATATATACAACTCTAATTTTTGTTCGTCCTTACACAGAAATATAGAATCAGAAATGGAATTGGGTTTGCTATCTTATAAAAAACAATTGTCTTTTAATTGGATTTATAATCACTCGTTTGATGATCTTCCGGATGGATTGGTGCTTGACATACTTTCAAGGCTTCCTGTTAAAACTATAGTACAATCAACTTGTGTATGCAAGTCATGGTATTCCATCATCAAAAGTGGTTCCTTTATATCCACCCATCTGTCCCGCTCCATTTGTAATTCTTCTAACTATTACATCTTTGTTTTCCGTGTTTCTTCAACTTCGGTGCCCGTACTCTCGATAATCATCTCCTAACCCGTCATCCGGATGTAAATTTTCCTGTTGAAACCCAATGTACATCTAGAATACTCATCGGTGCTTGTAACGGATTGCTTTGTTTAATGGATTCTTATGCGAAGTATAATGGACGTGATATTTATCCGATTAATCCATTCATTTACAAGTATAAGAAGTTGTTAGTACAATCTTCATGCTATGCGAGATTTGATTGGGGAGATTGATCACAAAACCGGTTACGTAGAAGTTAGTTTTGGGTATTCGAGGTCGAGAATGATTATAAGGTGGTCGGGATTATAGATCGTTATGCCGATACTACACGACCTTTCGTTGTAAAAGTTGAAATCTATAGCTTAAAGAGTGGGACATGGAAGGCTCTAGACGTCTCAAACAATATGAAAACGAACGTTATGTTTCTCCCGTTTTCATGCACGGTTGCTTGTATCACCTACGTAGAAAGGATGGATATTTGCTATGCTTTGACTTGAAAGATGAAGTATTTAGCAAGATAGATTTGCCTCGTAACTTACCACAACCTTTCTTCTACATGGCATAGTGATATTTTTGCTAAAAATGGTTCGTTGCGGTTGTATTATATAAAGACCCCGATATGTTTTTCCCTTGCACGAGGATCTCGCGTTTTAATGATGGAAAAGAATTTTGGTGGACAGGTGGAGTGGAAAGAGTTCAACTATGAATATCAATATCCCGACTTTAATCATGGGCAATGCATCGGATTTAGTGGTGTTGGAAGGCTCATATTTGAAGTGAGTATGGGTTCTACAGATTTAATGGTTGCGGTTGACCTTGATAATTCGTGTTCGTTGAAAAACTCGCATTGGACTTCACCGACGGCTTTGACGGAGCTACCAATGTAATGGAAAGCCTTGTTTTGTTCTCGACCGAATTGCCTAATCGATGGTATGCTCATGAATATGATTTCTCTCTTTTTCACTAGCACTTTGTACACTTTTTCTTGCTCATGTCTGTTTATATTGTCTTATCACTTCCATTATCAAATTTGACTTGTACTTTTCGCATGTTTACATGTGAAGTGTCACGGCACAACATCCGCAATGCTTCATTTCCTTGCGAAGGATAGATACCGATTTTATGCCATCTCGCAATCGTTTTTGTTTGTTAAGGAAAAGAGGGTGAATAGGAGTATATTATTACTCGAATTTGTGTGATGGATGCGAGTGAAGGGGGAAGGTAGAGCGAAGATGGTTTTACAAGCCTTCGATATCGTCAAATTACAAAGAAAGATAATAAGAGTATAAAAGGGACTAGTTTATGTGACCGTCCGGATCTAATCGAAGATAGCCGAGTCGACATGATCAAAACTCGTCAAGAAGGTGACTTAAACTCTACATTTTGGTGGAACCAATCGAAGACTCACCGAGTGATGGTCACCGAGACGTGTATTCAATTCGTGCATCGCAGGGTGGAGTCTACCGAGCTTCGTCGACGGGGTGACTATCGCCAGGGTGATAGTCCGTCGAGTACTTGGATACAAGCAGGTCCCACATCCGTTAATACGTTATGTGACGACCTATACGGTGTCATTAAAAGGAGGACACGTGTAGGGGTATTTATGGTGCTTCGACAAAGATTCCCGGCGGCTAGGGTTTAGGGATTTGTGCCTATAAATACGCTTGTTGTCTCATTATCCGAGTGTGTTGAAATCGTAAAATTCGGTGCATAATAAAATATCTCTTTTTCGCCCGTGGTTTTTTACCTCTCCCACCGAGGGGTTTTCCACGTTAAATCTCGTGTTCTTCTTGTTTCGTTATCTCCTTTGATTGTTTATGTTTGATTGCTTCGTTTTCGTTTCTTGCATCCGAAGTTATCTCCATCCGTTTTATAACAAGTGGTATCGAGACAGTTCGGAGAAAACAATCTGTACGATCAACTTCATCTTCACCAAGGCCTTCAGCAAGGTGCTAGGATCTGTGATAAAGTTGTAATCTTTAGCAAGAAAAGATGTCAGCAGTAAACGTAAAAATCGATAAATTTACAGGAAGGAACAGTTTTGGTCTGTGGCAAATCAAGATGCGTGCACTTTTGAAACAGCAGGGTTTGTGGAATCCTTTATCTGACAAACCAAATACAAGTGCAGCAGATTATGCCAGTCTGGAAGAGAAAGCACATTCAACCATCATGTTGTGCTTATCTGATGATGTTATCACTGAGGTTGCTGAGGAAGACACCGCAGCCAAGTTGTGGAAAAAGCTTGAAAGCCTGTATATGACCAAGTCACTGACCAACAAGTTGTTGTTGAAACAGAGGTTGTTCAGTTTGAAGATGCATGAAGGGAGTCCACTGAGGGAACATCCGGATTCAACCGAACACAATATTGCTTGATTTAAAGGAATATTGATGTTAAAATTGAAGATGAAGATGCAGCCCTAATCCCGTTGGTGTCACTACCGGCATCATATGAAAACTTTGTGCGTCTTTCATAGTTGGAAAGGATACGATAGCTTTGGAGGATGTGAGGTCCGCCTTACATGCCAGGGAGCTTAGACACAAGGTCTTTGGAACAGACGGTCAAGCCGGGCTAGTAGCTAGCAAAGCAATAGTGGAAAAGGATATGGACGAGAAGAAGATAAAGAAGTCGGGTCCAAAGGTCCTAAGTCTACCGATGTCCGTAATTACCGTAAGGAGCGAGGGGACATTGGAAGTCCAATTGTCCAAGGAAGAAGAAACACGGGAAGGCAATTCGGCACAAGCAGCCTTGGCTACCGAGCAATCGATGAGGATCCGGTTCTAGTTGCGGGGGATTCTACACACCATAATGATGTGTGGATACTTGATTCTCGGAGCATCCTATCATATTTGTCCAAACAGGGAGTGGTTTTCTACTTATGAGCGGATAGATGGTGGTCAAATTTATATGGCCAACAAAGCAAGGTTTGCAAAGTTGTGGGAATTGGCTCGGTAAAGTTAAGGACGAGAGGATGGTAAATTTTGTACACCGAAGGATGTAAGACATGTTCCACGAGATGACCAAGAATTTGGTATCTCTCGCCCACTTGGATGCAAGGGTTCAATTTCAAGGGTGAAGGTGGACGGTCGAATGTCTTCAAAGATTCGATTGTAGTCCTCAAAGGCATCAAGAGGGGAACCTTGTATATATTACAAGGATCTATCGTATCCGGCTTCTTCGCCGTTGCATCCTCGCAGGTTCACCGTCTCGACAGACTCATTTGTGGCACGAGACTTGGTCACATGGGTGAAAGGGGTATGCGGTGTTCTTTTTTCAAAGCGAGGTTTTCTTGGGGGATATAAGGTCAAGAATCCGGACTTTTGTGAACATTGTGTGTTTGGGAAGTTGCATAGAAGTAAATTCTCGGCGGGGTTGCACAATACAAAGGCATCACTTGATTATATCCATTCGATACCGCTGGGTCCATCAAAAGTTGAGTCATTGGGTGGTCACAGATATTTTGTGTCATTCATAGATGACTATTCAAGGATGACTTGGGTGGTGATGATGAAGAACAAAAGTGATGCATTCAATAACTTCAAGCAAAGTGGAAGGCCCTAGTGGAGAATCGGTTAGGCAAGAAAATCAAGAAGCTTCGTACGAGATAATGGTCCGGGATTCTCGTCGGACGGATTTTGATTCATTTTGTGCGGTGAGGGTATTGCCGACATCATACTGTAAGGAATACACCTCGGCGAATGGTGTAGCCGAAAGGATGAATCAAACTCTTGGAGAGGGCAAGATGTATGCTTTCTCAATTTGGTTTATCAAGGAGATTTTGGGCGAGAGGCTATTAAGACAAACTTGCTACTTAATCAACGGGAGCCCTCACACAGAATCAATCTCAAGACACCATTTGAGATGTGGTCGTGCAAGCCCGCCGACTACTCGCTCTAAGGGTTTTTGGGAGTACAAACTTACTATCATGTTAGTGAAGGGAAGTTGGAGCCAAGAGCCAAGAAGGGAGTGTTTGTGGGGTATGGTGATGGAGTGAAAGGATATAGGATTTGGTCATCGGCAGAGTCCGAGTAATCCTCGGCAGGGGACGTTGTGTTTGATGAAAATTCTATGTTAAACTCATCATGGGGAGGTCTACCGAGTCCGAAACCAAGTCGAATCCGATAGTGTTGAGAAACAGGTGGAGCTTCAGTGGAGTCTACCGATATGCAACAATCGGTGGATCCAAATCAACACTATACCGATCCGGATAATGAACCGAATCCGATCCAAGCCGTCCGCCGAGACCTCATAGGGGCGTCATACAAACATTGATCAGCAGAGTCTAGCTGCCAGCATGCCTAGAAGATCTAATGTTGGGATACCTCCAAGGAGATATGGATATGATGATTTGGCTGGATATGCACTCCAAGTTGCGAAGAAGTAGAGGTTCTTCGAACCAACTACTTACGGGGAAGCGATGACATGTACGAAGCATCTCGGTGGCATGCAACCATGGAAGATGAAATGGAGTCATTGTTGAAGAATCGGACTTGGGAATTAGTCAAATGACCTACCGACAAGGGAGTTGTGACTTGTAAATGGATTTTCAAGAAAAAGGAAGGAATAACAAAGGCGAGAAGGGGTCGGTATAAGGCACGTTTGGTTGCAAGAGGATTCATCAAAAGGAAGGGGTTGACTTTGATGAAATATTTTCACCGGTGGTCGACACACTTCAATCGGGGTGTTACTAGCAATGGTGGCACGGCAGATCCGGAACTTGAGCAATTAGATGTGAAAACTCGCTTTTCTACATGGTGAGGTGGATAAGGAGATATACATGACACAAACGGCGAGGGTTTTCAAGTTCCCGGAAAGGAAAACTATGTTTGCAAGTTGAAGAAATCATTGTATGGTTTGAAGCAATCTCCAAGGCAAAGTGGTATAAAAGGTTTGACAGCTTTATGCTTCAACAGGTTACAACGAAGTCCCTATGATCGTTGTGTATACCATACCGCTCGAAAGATGGATCTCATATCTATCTTGTTCGTATGTGGATGACATGTTGATTGCCGCCGCAAGGAAGTCCGATATTCAAAATCAAGAACCTTCTTAGTCGAATTTGAAATGAAGGATTTGGGTGCGGCCAAGAAAATCTTGGGGATGGAGATCGGAGAGATAGAAGGCAAAAGAAATTATTCTTGTCTCGAGCAGGTTATGTGCGTAAGATATTGGCCAAGTTTGGGATGTCCGTCGCAAAACCAATAGATACTCCTATGGCATCAAATGTTCATTTGTCCGTTTATGCTTCACGATCGGTCACCGAAGAGAAGGAGTATATGTCAAAAGTTCCCTATGCTAGTGCGGTTAGCGATCCGATGTATGCCATGGTTTGCACTAGGCCCGATTTGGCTCGGGCGGTCGGTGTTGTCGCAGGTTTATGGCTCAACCCGGAAAGGAACACCGGAAAGTCGTTAAAAGGATATTCAGTACCCGAGAGGTACAACCGATGTTGGTCTCATTTATGGAGGTGATATCGGTCCGGTCACAAAAGTTACCGTGATGCCGATTATGCAGTGATGTTGACAAGTAGAAAATCAATGACCGGGTATGCGTTTACATTGGGAAATGCGGTGGTCACCGGAAAGCTACTCTTCGGGCTACGTAGCCTTATCAACTACCGGCGAATATATGGCTCTTACCGAAGCGGCTAAGGAGGGTATCCGGTTGAAGGGGCTAGTCGGTGATTTGGGGTTGCATCGGGATCAGCCGATATATATTGTGACGATCTTAGTGCAATATGTTTAGCCAAGGATCGTGTTCATCATGAGAGAACCAAGCATATTGATGTCGTGTATCATTTCTTGAGGAATGAGAAGAGGGTTGTGGTGAAGAAGATTGGCACAAAGGAGAATCCCGTCGATATGTTCACTAAACCAGTTCAGTAGAGTAAGTTTCAGCTTTGCCTGGACTTACTGAATATTCAAAGCTTGTAATCTGTTTTCGGAAACTCTACTGAGGGCAGATCAGTGGAGTGGATGCTGTGGAGATAGTCTGGTACAAGTACATCTGGCATTGACGAATGCATCTGGTACAAGTACATCTGGTTATGCAATCTGTTTGACTCTAGGGAGAGTTGAAGTCAAGGTGGAGATTTGTCAGTAAGGTGACTTAAACTCTACATTTTGGTGGAACCAACCGAAGACTCACCGAGTGATGGTCACCGAGATGTGTATTCAATTTCCCGTGCATCGCAGGGTGGAGTCTACCGAGCTTCGTCGACGGGGTGACTATCGCCAGGTGACTATCGCCAGGGTGATAGTCCGTCGAGTACTTGGATACGGCGCAGGTCCCACATCTATTAATTTCGTTATGTGACGGCTATACGGTGTCATTAAAAGGAGGACACGTGTAGGGGTATTTATGGTGCTTCGACAAAGATTCCCGGCGGCTAGGGTTTAGGGATTTGTGCCTATAAATACGAGTTGTTGTCTCATTATCCGAGTGTGTTGAAATCGTAAAATTCGGTGCATAATAAAATATCTCTTTTTCGCCCATGGTTTTTTACCTCTCCCACTGAGGGGTTTTCCACGTTAAATCTGTGTTCTTCTTGTTTCTGTTATCTCCTTTGATTGTTTATGTTTGATTGCTTCTGTTTCTGTTTCTTGCATCTGAAGTTATCTCCATCCGTTTTTATAACAAAAACTACTATGTAGAGCAAAAGTGTTCACTTTGTTTGTAACCATGTTCTTCCAAAACTCCATGGAAATGCATAATAGAAATGATATCCCCAATCGGAGCAAGACAAAACTTTGACTTGTTCGCACACTACTTCAAGTGCACAATGATAATCTACGACATTTGTATTCGTTTTATTTTCTTGTTGTATTTGATTTACCCCGTGAATTTCTTAATTTCTATTTACCATCTTCAAAAAGGTTTGTGTTGAGAAGGATAATTGTAAGAGGATTTCGTATTTGGTTGTTCTTGGTCATTGCTATTTTTTATACTCGTCGCTTTCTTTGATATGCTATCATGTGATAACTATCATGAGTAGAAAGATGTCGTGCATATGACTTTGAGGTGGATGGATCTAGATTGGGCTCTTCGTATAGTTGAAGCACCCTTCCCCATGGATTCTAGTATGCCAAGCGACAAGTTGGCTTAGCAACGGTGGGAGTTGTCTAACCGTTTCAGTTTGATGTTCATTATGTCGAAGGTTTGAAAGTTTGTTAGGGGTTCAGTCCTGAAGACTAATTGAATCATAGCATATACGAAAGCATTTGAAGAACCAATTGTGACTTCGATAAGGCTAAGACCATCACCCCGATGAAAAGGCTCCTCACTAGGACGTATGACAGTAAAATGAGTGTGCGTGAGCACATCACGGGAATGAGGGACATTTCTGCTAAGTTGAGTGCGGCATTGTTTGGTTTCGGATTGTATTGGGGTTGAATGGATCCAGGAAAGAGAAAGTAAAATAAAATGTAGTGAAATAATGATTATAAAGTTGAAATGTTATGTTGAAATTTGTGTAGTTGAAGAAATGATTGTTGAGAGAAATTTTAATGAAATATTATATTGAAAAAGTAATGGTTAAATAGTGTAGTGGGTGGGTGAATAAAGTGAATTGATTAATATTATTTTATTTGTTGATGTTGAATGATTGATGAGAGAATTTATAATAAAATAATAGAATTAATAAAATAATGATAAATAGTATAGTGGAGTGAATAAAATATGGAAAATTAGGGATAAGGACACAATCTGAAATATTTTTAAGTAACAGGACAACTACATATTTTTTATAGGGAGAAGGACAACTGCATAATTTTTATAGCGAGAAGGACAAACAAGTGAATCCCGAAAATCAGTGAATCTCCCCAGTGAATCCCGAAATCAGTGAATTTCGACAGTGAATCCCGAAAATTAGTGAATTTCGACGATGAATTTTGAAAATTAGTGAATTTCGACAGTGAATTTCGTCAGTGAATTTAAACAGTGAATTTCGAACACAGGTGAATTTCGACAGTGAATAAATAGTTTTGTCCTTTATGCAAAAGTTTCAAAAAACTGTCCTTTTACTCAATTGATGAAATATTTTTGTCCTTCTCCCTCATTCCCCCAATAAAATATTGGGTTGGATCCAAACACCGAAATACTTAATTAGTGTAGACACCTTGATACCAGATGAAGTCAACAAACACCGAAATGTTGTACAACACTAACCAGGACAAAATGGATATCCCCCATAGGTAGGCTGTGGGATCGCTGAAGAAACTACATGAGTAAGGATAACCTGGGTCAATCTATTGATTATCATTGAACGTTTCGGTTGGAAATTGTTAATCCGCTAAGAGTTAATTTAAGGAGTGAGCTATGAAGCTCAATAAAGAAACCTCACATCAAAGGGAACTAATATCTTGCTACTAGGACCGATGCAAATTTCCAAGTTCTCTTTCGCAAAATGAATGCATATGTATAAAATGACAAGTTTCTATTCTATGCACATAACGCTTAACAAGAAACAACATAAAATAATAGTTTACCATCACTTTAACATCAAGTAGTAACATGCATAATCACTTTTGCTTAACATAGAAACTAAGCACATACAAGTCAAACTCATCATTTTCTTTTTTTACTTAACATCATTTGCATGACATGGAAACTAAGTACATACAAGTCAAGTTCATCATTTTCTTTTTATTTAACATCATGGTGCTTGTGCTCTGCTTTAAGGTTCATGAGTATCACTCCATGTTATTAGAGCCCAACATGAATACCATACTCTAGCATTATTTAGACAAACCGTAAATGTCTATTATTATAGCCCATAAACATGGACGTTGGTCGGCCCAACATATTGTTCACTATTTTCGCCCGTGAACAAAGACCGATGCCGAGGATCCTCGATGATTCATTGTCTATCATTCAAAGTACTTAACAATGAACCATGTTGCTTTATTTCTTTCATTCATGCTATTATAATCACAATATTTTCATTCATTAGTTATACATGCTAAGAAACATCATAGAAGAATACATTGTATACTTTTCTTACATAGATACTTTTTGCTTTTCATTTATTCACATTTATCCCTAAAACATACTTCTAATCATTGAATACAAGAATACCGGCAATCCAACTATTTAACAAGTACAATATGTCAATTTAACCACATGATCATTTTATTAACTTAGTTAGGACTTCTAAGTTGTTACATACATGTATATCACATCCTCGGTCATATTACACACAGAATCAGCCTATGGTCACGATCTCTAACATTTTAAACATAGCCACATAATATTACAATTTCCAGAATTGATACTACATACAAAACAAGACGATTCACAAGTTACAACTTAACCAATTATGCATTTTAAGACATTTATCATGAATAGCACTAATGATTCTGTAGGTATGATATCACATCTTTTAGATACAACCACAAAATCATTCTTTTTAAACACATACGTTCTGAAAAATACCCAGAAAATTAAATGAATATGAACTCAAATTGAACCATTTCAGTTCCAGGATGCTAAATATTTTACTGTAGAGACACAAAACATGTAAATGTTGGTACTGTGCATGTGACAGCCACATGGACCGTGCCATTTTTGCCTCGATTGGACATATTACAAACATAACAACAAAAACAGTCCATAAAATGCAAAAACCGAAGGTTTGTTTTATGCATGAAACTCCTCTTCCACAAGGTACGTAGTATTTTTCTCCTACATGATTTCATCCCATACTTTCTTAAAGAAAACAAAACCTTTAGTTTTATCTAAGAAGATTCATGTAACTCGAGGAATACTAATCAAACTTACTGAAAATTAGTTGGATGACTGAGAATATAATGATGTTTCTTGCTTGAAATACTGCGAGATTACTTCAAGGCTTGGAGAAAAAAGAGACTTTGAGAGGAGAATGTATGAAGATGTTTATGGAATGAAAAGTGAAGGAAATGAATGTTGTTGCCTGCTTTAAGGTTCCATAACCGGAGGATGGTTGCCAGACTACAGAAAACCACAAGGGAGTAGCTAGAACTCAACAAATGCAACTTCCCGGTTCAGAGCATGCGCATCCCCTATGGGTTGCCGGTGCTAAGCCGGTGGCCCGTAGACTTCCGGACCCACTTGGGGTATTTCATGAGTATTCGGGCCAAAACTTATGTATTACCTGATATACACGGTGAGATATAACGTTTTTATTATGACTTTTTGGCCCGTAAGTGATGTATCCATAAAATCAAACTCTGGGTATTACAATAGAGCATTGCATACTCTATTTGAATGTGTTTCAAAGTTTAAATGAAATAAACTCAAACCCAACTATATGTTATATGAAGTAGATAAAGTAATGAGAAAATCTATACATTTTGTATACATCTTTAGTTTTATATTTTTTTTGTCAATTGTTATATAATATTAAAATATTTGTCACATTACTCTATCTAAATTACAAAAATTGGATAATACAGGGTATAACGATTGTGGCAAAACGTGTGTCGTAACACATTTTTACACCGTTGATTATAATGAATTTTCATCACTACATCATAATCATTGAGTGACCATATATGTTGTGTCATTCGTTATCATAGAACCATTGTGCCTGCAGCTCGTCTAAATCCTACTAAATGCTGTCAAGTTTTCCCTTGTCCATAAATATGCTACATTGTCTGTGGTACTATTCATTGATTCAAGTTTTTGCTCAAGATGCAATCTATCTATGCTAAAAACGAAGGATCATTTTTCGGTGGTGTTTTTTTTGAGGAAAATCGGGGGTTGTAGCATTATCGTTTCGGTGTGATCCCATTCGATCAACGGTGGATTAAAACAATGGGTACCCTTATTTAATTAGGACACAAAAAATTTCTTGCCGTTTATTAAAGCAGCCGACTATAACGTCTCATGGAGACCAGTGATCGAACTCCGTTAGAGGCCGACAAAAAAAAAAAAAAAAGAAGCAGCTGACATTGAAGCAATACGGAGAAATGGGATCATTTAAATTGGATACAAATCCCCTGTCAAAAAAAAATTTTTTGGATACAAATCTCGAAGGTGGCACTAATCCAAGTTTTCACAAAGCAAATGCCGATGAACTGGAAGTTCAAACATCTTTCTTTGGAAGTTCAAATGGCAGCAATTAGTTAATTGTAAGTTCAACTTTTACTCATTATTTCAAGAACTGTACTTAGTATATCTTCATTCTTCCATGGTTTTCTATGAGAATAGAATCAGAAATGGATTTGATTTCGTTGTCCTTTCATGAAAAAATATCTCTTAGTTGGACTTGGAGTTGCACCTCTTTTGATGATCTCCCAGATGAATTGGTCGTCAACATCCTTTCAAGATTACAGGTCAAAGCTATAGTGCAATCAACTACTGTGAGCAAGATATGGTTCTCCCTCATAAAAAATGCTTCCTTTATCTCTGCCCATCTATCTCGTTCCATTTCTGATCCTTCCAATTATTATATCTACATGTTTGGCAATTATTCTCCTTCGATCATTGTCATATCTGATAATAATCATCTTCTAACCCGTCATTTAGATTTCATTTGTCCTTTTGAAACTGAAACTGAAGGCCGGACACTTATCGGTGCATGTAACGGTTTGGTTTGTGCAACGGATTATTCTGCAGAGTATCATGGATGCGATATTTACCTGATTAATCCGTTCATTAACAAATACAAGAAGTTGGTTATAGAGTCTTCCTGCTATGCGGATTTGATTGCAAAGATTAGTATCAAAACCGGTTATATAAAAGTTGGATTTGGCTATTGTGAGTTTGAGAATGATTATAAGGTGCTAAGGATTATTAATCTTTTTCTTGACACTATTTCTTGTGTTATCAGTGCTGTCAAAGTTGAAATCTACAGCCTAAAGAGTGGGAAATGGAAAGGTTTAGATGTTTCTATAGAAATTGAAATAGACATTTGTGTTTCCCCTGTTTTCGTGCACGGGTGCTTATACTGGCGGGTGTGTCACCCATATCTTCAACCAGATGAATATTTGATATGCTTTGACTTGAAAGATGAAGTATTTAGCAAGATAGAACTGCCTAAAACTTACCATCAGCTTGATTCTACATGGCGCCGTTGTATTTTGGACAAAAATGGTTCTCTAGCGGTTGTACTGCATACCCTTAAAGACCCTAATAGCATTTCCCCTTATATGAGTATATGCATTTTAGTCTTGGAAAAGAATTTCGGTGGACATGATATCCATTGGAAAGAGTTATACTATGAATGTGCCGACTTTAATCCTTTACACGGATTCTTTTCAAGAGCCATGAGACTTGGTATCACGGTATTTCGTGTCCTGGTATTTAGTGGTGTTGGAAGACTTATATTTGACGGGTTTTGGGAAACAAAATATTGTGTGGTTGCAGTTGACCTTGATAATTCGTGTGCAGTAGAAAAGTTGGAACTGGACTCTACTGGCCTCTTTGATGGAGCTACTAATGTCTTGGAAAGCCTTGTTTTATTCTCGGATTCGATAGTCTAATAGATGGTATGCTCAAGAACATGGCTTCTTTTTTGCACTAGCATTTTGTACTCTTTTCTTTTTGCTCATGCTTGTTTCTGGTGTTTTTCACATTCAGAATTTAAGTTGGCTATAAATCTACCAAGGCATATGAAGCAAGATTGTGATCACTTCAAGAAGATGCATAGAGACCTTTTCACAACCATTTTTTTAAAACCATGGACTTTTTCTCGGTTCCCATAAACAACAGCTGACAACATGATTAATTCTACTTTGTAGAGTAAGCAAGTATTTTTTCTTTGTAACCATGTTCATTCATGTATATCACATCCCTCACAGCCGAATAGATACACTCCTTGAAGGGCACAATAAAAACCTTAAGCAAATCTTTTGATACAGGATCTTTTATATACACGCAAAAAGTTCAGCAGTTCTGCAAAGATTTAGATGAAAGAAGACGTAAATTGCCTATTTTCTTCTTCTTGCATTCGAGCACTGTTAAGTCAGGGCCGGCCCTACAGTGAGGCCGGCGAGACCCGGGTCTTAAGCCCAACGGTGCCGGGAGGCCCAACGGTACATGTTTCGTTAAAAGAAAAAAAAAATTCGTGTAGATTCAATCCGATCCAACCTAATATAATATGTTTTTTTGTTTTGTTTTGATAAAGGTCCAAATTTTTTTTGACATTGTGTGATCAGTTGAACTGCATCTGTAGTTGCGCTCTTGTTGTGTGATCAGCTGTATAATATCTTTGTGTATTAGACCAGTAGACCTGTTGTTAATCTTTTCTTGTTGATCTGCTAGGCCACTGTACTCAAAATTGATTTACTGGTGTGATAGTCTTAGCTTTTAGTTTAGACTATCATTCTTAAGGATCAACTGAGGCTAGCATTAGGTTGATCAACTTAATATTTGTTGGATCATGTTTTAGTTTGTACTCAAATTTGAATTGCAAGTTTTGTAACCTGCTGCATTTTAAGTAATCTGTAATCTACATTAATGTAGAAACTGAACTGGAACAGCCTTGTATTTTGAATTGCTTATTGTTTATCCTTTGCAAATCTATTGGCAATCTAAACCTGCACTTAATCTAAGTTACCTAACCCCCACTCAAATCTAAACCCCGTTTCTTTTCGGCGACACCTGTCGCACTCAGTGTGCAACAACACATTCAAAACAAAAAAAAAACAGACTTTGTAAATAAATTATAGTGCATTATCTTGAATTGATCTTGAGCCTTTCTAGTCATTTTGTTTGAGATAATTTTTGGTGTTATCTGCACTTGATCAAGATAGCTTATTGTTTACTGATTGTTTCCATAAGCACTAAACCTCTTGATATAATAACAAATTGCTTGCTTTATCTCTGCCCATCTATCTCGTTCCATTTCTGATCCTTCCAATTACCTGATAATAATTATCTTCTAACCCGTCATTTAGATTTCATTTGTCCTTTTGAAACCGAAACCGAAGGCCGGACACTTATCGGTGCATGTAACGGTTTGGTTTGTGCAACGGATTATTCTGCGAGTATGATGGATGTGATATTTACCCGATTAATCCGTTCATTAACAAATACAAGAAGTTGGTTATAGAGTCTTCTCGCTATGCGGATTTGATTGCAAAGATTAGTATCAAAACCGGTTATATAAAAGTTGGATTTGGCTATTGTGAGTTTGAGAATGATTATAAGGTGCTAAGGATTATTAATCTTTTTCTTGACACTATTTCGTGTTATCAGTCTTTGTCAAAGTTGAAATCTACAGCCTCAAAGAGTGGGAAATGGAAAGGTTTAGATGTTTCTATAGAAATTGAAATAGACATTTGTGTTTCCCCTCTTTTCGTGCACGGGTGCTTATATCGGCGGGTGTGTCACCCATATCTTCAACCAGATGAATATTTGATATGCTTTGACTTGAAAGATGAAGTATTTAGCAAGATAGAACTCGCCTAAAACTTACCATCGCCTTGATTCTACATGGCGCCGTTGTATTTTGGACAAAAATGGTTCTCTAGCGGTTGTCGCATACCCTTAAAGACCCTAATAGCATTTCCCCTTATATGAGTATATGCATTTTAGTCTTGGAAAAGAATTTCGGTGGACATGATATCCATTGGAAAGAGTTATACTATGAATGTGCCGACTTTAATCCTTTACACGGATTCTTTTCAAGAGCCATGAGACTTGGTATCACGGTATTTCGTGTCCTGGTATTTAGTGGTGTTGGAAGACTTATATTTGACGGGTTTTGGGAAACAAAATATTGTGTGGTTGCAGTTGACCTTGATAATTCGTGTGCAGTAGAAAAGTTGGAACTGGACTCTACTGACCTCTTTGATGGAGCTACTAATGTCTTGGAAAGCCTTGTTTTATTCTCGGATTCAATAGTCTAATAGATGGTATGCTCAAGAACATGGCTTCTTTTTTGCACTAGCATTTTGTACTCTTTTCTTTTTGCTCATGCTTGTTTCTGGTGTTTTTCACATTCAGAATTTAAGTTGGCTATAAATCTACCAAGGCATATGAAGCAAGATTGTGATCACTTCAAGAAGATGCATAGAGACCTTTTCACAACCATTTTTTTAAAACCATGGACTTTTTCTCGGTTCCCATAAACAACGGTCGACAACATGATTAATTCTACTTTGTAGAGTAAGCAAGTATTTTTTCTTTGTAACCATGTTCATTCATGTATATCACATCCCTCACAAACCGAATAGATACACTCCTTCAAATCTTTTGATACAAGATCTTTTATATACACGCAAAAAGTAGTGTCAGCAGTTCTGCAAAGATTTAGATGAAAGAAGACGTAAATTGCCTATTTTCTTCTTCTTGCATTCGAGCACTGTTAAGTCAGGGCCGGCCCTACAGTGAGGCCGGCGAGACCCGGGTCTTAAGCCCAACGGTGCCGGGAGGCCCAACGGTACATGTTTCGTTAAAAGAAAAAAAAAAAAATTCGTGTAGATTCAATCCGATCCAACCTAATATAATATGTTTTTTTGTTTTGTTTTGATAAATGTCCAAATTTTTTTTGACAATGTGTGATCATTTGAACGCATCCGTAGTTGCGCTCTTGTTGTGTGATCACCGTATAATATCTTTGTGTATTAGACCGTAGACTCGTTGTTAATCTTTTCTTGTTGATCTGCTAGGCCACTGTACTCAAAATTGATTTACAAGATTGATAGTCTTAGCTTTAGTTTAGACTATCATTCTTAAGGATCAACCGAGGCTAGCATTAGGTTGTTCAACTTAATATTTGTTGGATCATGTTTTAGTTTGTACTCAAATTTGAATTACAAGTTTTGTAACCTGCTGCATTTTAAGTAATCTGTAATCTACATTAATGTAGAAACTGAACTAGAACAGCCTTGTATTTTGAATTGCTTATTGTTTATCCTTTGCAAATCTGTTGCCAATCTAAACCTGCACTTAATCTAAGTTACCTAAACTCAAATCTAAACCCCGTTTCTTTTCGGCGACACTGTCGCACTCAGTGTGCAACAACACATTCAAAACAAAAAAAAAAACAGACTTTGTGAATAAAATATAGTGCATTATCTTGAATTGATCTTGAGCCTTTCTAGTCATTTTTTTGAGATAATTTTTGGTGTTATTTGCACTTGATTAAGATAGCTTATTGTTTACTGATTGTTTCCATAAGCACTAAACCTCTTGATATAATAACAAATTGCTTGCTTGAATCCTTTTAAGTCACCTGCATATCTTTCTTGAATATTCAACATTTGATTACCTGCTTTTTATTATCATAACTCAAACCTGCACAATATCTTTTGTGGTTGGCTAAACCTCTTGCTTAATCTGTTTAGTTATCAGCTTTGTTTTGATCACTTAATCACTTAATTTGCTGATCAATAAAACAAGTTGCTCATATTGAATTTGTATTTACGGATGTTAAAAACGCGATATGTATGTTTTAAAAAAAACAAGTTCAACTGAAAGGCCCAATTCGGGGATTGGCCTTAAGCCCAAAACATACGAGGACCGGCCAAGGTTAAGTGCTTTTACGGAGTCTAATACAAATTGGATTTGCTCCAAAGTTTCAATGCTTTCATTCTCAAGCTTCGAGACTGAAACTAAAGAAATTAATAAAAGGGTAATTTGTATTTCACCAATGCTTGAATTCAATAATACAACCTTACTGGTATTTATACACCATAAATAATAAAACAGATCAACTCAAAAATATAAAACGGAATACAAAAACCCTATTCTGACTTCATCTCTATCCTTGGTGCCGTATCCCCTGCTGATTCCAATCCGGAGGCTTTTCCAAGTGATGTGAAGAGTCCCTGTAGCTGCTACTTTGTGCTTCAAGATAAGCCTTCTATTTATCTTTAATTTCTTCAATTTGAACTCCTCTTGCTGCCTTATCTGAATTATTCGAACATCTGATTGCTGCTTTAGTTTGATTTGAACTCAAAGGATCATTATCCTTTTCATCCCCCCTCAATCTGGCGTGGGTAATAGGTTGCACACGCAGATTGTCGCGAAGTGCCAAAAAATGAATCTTTGACAATGGTTTGGTAAAAACATCAGCTAACTGTTTATGCGAGGGAACAAATCGAGTGATTAACTAACGAACAACCACTTTTTCTCTAACAAAATGGTAATCGATTTCGAAGTGTTTGGACTTGGAATGAAACATAGGATTAATAGATAAGTATAAGGCACTTAGATTGTCACATAAGAGTTGTGGAGGTGTAGTCAAATGTATCCCAATATCACGAAGTAAGTGAGTGACCCAAACGAGTTCTGCAGTGGCAGAGGCCATTGATCGACACTCTGCCTCAGCACTAGACCTAGCCACGGTTGGTCGCTTCTTGGAGCTCCAAGATATACAATTGGATCCAAAGAACACACAAAATCCACTTGTACTTCGACGAGTAGTGGGGCATCCGGCCCAGTCAGCATCACTATAGGCATAGAGAACATGTGGACTTTGCCTTAGGTAATGAAGCCCAGAATTAAGAGTCCCTTTAACAAACCGTAAAATGTGTTTAACTTCCTTGAAATTACCCACAATAGGAGCTGCAAAATGCTGACACACACGATTAGCAGCACGAGTGATGTCTAGACGTGTAAAAGTAAGATATTGAAGAGCTCCTACTACACTTCTGTAGGTGAAGGCATCAAATGGCTCAGAATCTGAGGGTTTTGCTTGTACTTTAATTGCTGCAGGAGTAGAAATAGAGCTACAAGTGAGCATCTAAGTCCTGTCCAACAGAGACTGAATGTACTTATGTTGTGTAAGTACAATGCCTACTGATGTGGGCTTGATCTCAATTCCAAGGAAATAGCTTAGGTTGCCTAAGTCCTTTAAGGAAAATTCTCGGCCAAGTTGTGCAGTCAATGTGGATATGAACTGAGGACTATTACCTGTTATTATTATGTCATCCACATAGATTAACATGATGACAAAAACCCTGGCTCATGTAGCAAACATGGATGAGTCTGCTCTGTTGCAAATAAAATTCAGTTGGATGAGACACTGTGAGAGCCTGTCAAACCAAGCCCTAGGGGCTTGTTTGAGGCCATATAGAGATTTTTGCAGTAGGTGTTTAGGGTAAATTTTACTATATTTTTGGGCTTAATCCCTAAACAATTTACCTTGTTTTTAAGGGAAATAAATGAGAAAAGCGTGTTTTAACCATTAAATTCCTATAATGGTTATTGAGGAATTATAATTTAATTATGAGGAAATTATGGGTTTAATTGTTATTTTTGTTACACATTTTTATTATTATTATTATTCGATGACTTGGTGTAACAACATTTTGCAGAAAATAAAGAAATGCAGGGGGTGATATTATTTAATCAAGAGGATCAATTTCATTCAATCATTTGGATTTTATTTTGGGAAGATAAATATTATTCAATCAAAAGAATCTCAAGAAATAAAGAAGATATTCGGAGCAATTAAAGAAGGATAAATCAAATCGATCGAGAGAGTGGAGTGAGGAACACGTTATACGAAGCACAAGTGTGAACACGGGCATTTGGTAGGCTCGGTCGACCGAGCCATGACACTCGGTCGACCGAACGTGTCGGCTCGGTAGTCGGTGGATTTTCGCATCGTTATCTTCTAGATCTTCCTATGTCGGCCACGATCCCTATAAAAGGAGCATCCATGCGGAGAGAAAGAACACAGAATTTTACACACAGAAAAAAGCACCACATCACACAAAAACATGAGTTTCTTTCTTTCAATCTTGCTTGGGAGTTCGAAGATGATTGAAGGCTAAGCATCTTGCGGTAGGACAACGGATGAAACCAATCAACAACCACACCAATTAGAGGATTTTTAGCTACATCTTTAGTGAGTTAATTTATGGTTTTTCATCAATTAGATATTGTTATATTGTTTATGTTTTATTGAATCGAGAGATCGATGGAGCTATCGTTTGATTTGAATTTATATGAGAATATTGTTCAAAGTTGTGATCTTTTCAATTGATGCACTTAATTATAATTCGAGAGATCGTTTATAATTATTTGAGTAAGAGTATTAGAAATAATCTCGTGATCGTGTTTTGCATGTCGTTTTGTTTTACTTGAAAAAGAAAACGAAACCCTAGAATTCGCTTAGAGAAATTTAATCGAATTCGTGATTGATCGTTACTAAAAATTATATCTTTAGCTTGCCGTCTAGTTGGGGTTGGGTTGGTTGATTGGTGGATTCCCGTTGCCTTGCCGTTGTTTTAATTACTTGATAAATCGAATAGTTCGTATCGATTTGATTCCAATTTACTATTCATCGAAGTTACTGTTCATCGTCGTTTTTACTGTTCATAATTAGTTTAAACCCTAGTTTAGTTAATAATTGTGACATAATCGATAGAATAATTGTTCCTTGATCCGATAAACATTCCACTCCCTTAGGACGACCCGTAAACACCCTATACTACGATCCTTATACTTGGGGTGTTTCGGTTATAAATTGTAAAACTCGTTTTTACCGAACAAGTTTTTGGCGCCGTTGCCGGGGAGATGAGATTGTTCATGTGTTTATTTCATTACGTTGTTCTTGTTCTCTTTCATGTTTTGTATGCTTTATGTTAATCGAATTTAGATAACGGAAGTTAATAGATTCACTAGATTATCGTGAGGGAGATTGACAATAATTATTCCAACAAACGGAAGTTGAGGGATAATGTTGTTAGGTTAGGATTTAATCCATATCTTTGATTTGTATCGATATTAGTTAAGATCGGAAGGTAAACTAATTAATGGCGTGATAAATCGGAAGAGGAAACGCTTCATTAGAAAAGATAATAATCCAAGATAACTTGTGAATGAATGTGTGTGAATCGTGTTTCTTTCGGTGGGGTGATGGTTGTTGGGAAGAGGTTGATCATGGCTTGTTCATGTTTGTTCAATGATAGTTAGTTTTATTGCTTTCGTAGATATAGTTTTATTTTATGTTTGTTCGAAATTATCTTTCCCGGCTTTGGATAACAATCCTCCGTCCAGTTATTTTTCCGTTTTAGTTTAGGTTTAGGTTTAGTTAATAAAGAAGAATTAATTAGATTAGATTCAACATCCCAATTCCCTGAGGATCGATACCCGTACTTATCCAACTTTACTAGCAACTACCCGGTATTCGGCCGGTTAGGAGGTAGTTTTGCATGGTAGTATAGGTTTTATAAATTTTCTTTTGTTTTAATGATGCAAAATCTCCCCAACAGTAGGCATACATGATTTGGTTTATTTGAGTCCTGAAATCCTGGGGGTTGCTCCATGTAGACTACCTCTCTAAGGGCACTTCCAGCTGAATCCCCAAATTTTATCTCTAAAATAATATAAAACAACACATATCCCTATTTTACAACATCCCAATTCAAAAACCTCCACAACAGCATCCATATCCTTATCCCTATAACATTTCAAAAACCTCACAACCCTATTTATACACATTAAATATTTATTATTTCACTCCAGCAGCATCCCTATCTCTATCCCTATAATTTTTAATAATTAAATATGTTTAGGGCGTGAATAGTGCATCCCCACAAGTAGGGATACACTGTTTATATCCCTAAAAATAAATAGGGATCGGGGCTCTGCTATGGAAGCTATTTGAGGCAAACTCTATTTTTTATCTTCATTTTAGGGATAGGGCACCATATAGGGCTTCTGCTGTGAGTACCCTATGCTGTCCATGCAAAAATGCATTTTTGACATCTAGCTGTTTCATTGTCCATCCATAGGACACTGCCAAGGCAAGCACCAGTCTGCTTGTAGTAGGCTTAATGACAGGACTGAAGGTTTTCTCAAAGTCTACACCAGGCTATTGTGTGTAGCCTTGTGCAACAAGCCTTGCCTTATACCTTTCTAGACTGCCATCCTTCTTGGTTTTAACTCTGTACACCCATTTAGAACCCACTATGTTTGTGTTAGTAGGCTAGGTACCCAAACCCAAGTATTGTTCTCCTTTAAAGCAACCAACTCCTCCTTTATTGCCTGTACCCACTCTGGTTGTTTCAGGGTTCTTTTAACAGTCTTTGGTTCAGGTATGATGTCCTGACTTGTAGCTCCCAAGGCATAGTACTGCAAGTAAGTGGGAAGTCTCCTATCCCTGATAGGCTCCTCTGGATTTTCTGGGTCAGATGTTTTTGTATCCTCAGGCATATTTGGTTCTTCTACACATTGATCATCATCTGTAAGTGTCTCATCAGGCTGACCCAAGGGCACTTGGGTTCTAGTTTCAGTGTCATGTTGTGGTACTACTGAAGGACAACAATTAGAGATTACCCTGTGATCTATATAGGTGTCTGCAGGATCAGTGCTGGAGGTGATCTCATGTTGTTTCTGTCTCCACTCATCTGCTGTAGGATAGTTCACTAATTCTGGTCCAGTTCCTGTTACCTTGTGTAACTGCAGGTTTAAAAGGAAAATATCTTCATTAAAAACAACATGCCTAGACAGATTTACCCTTTTTGTCTTTGGATCCAAACACTTGTATCTTTTGTGGATTGGACTATAGCCCAAAAACACACATGGAACACTTCTTTTTGCAAACTTTGATTGATCATAATGTCTCAAAGTTGGAAAGCACTGACAGCCAAATACTCTTACTCCATAATATTCTGGATTTCTTTTGAATAACTTAAAATAGGGGGCTCAAACTTTAAACTTGATGAGGGTAGTCTATTTATGAGATAGACTGCTGTTAAGAATGCCTCAACCCACAGATGTTACGGTACATTGGCATGAAACATCATGGTGAGTCCAGTTTCCACCACATGTCTGTGTTTACGCTCATCCACTCCATTCTGTTCTGGAGTGTGAGGACATGACACTTGTAAGTTAATTCCACAGTTTGCCAAATGATCCTGAAAAGCATTTAGTTTAAATTCTCCCCCCCCCCCCATCACATTGAAAGGTCTTTATTTTCTGATTTAACTGGTTCTCTGTTAGTTTTTGAAACTTCAAAAAACACTCATAGAAGTCTGATTTTCTTTTAAGAGGATATAACCAAGAGAAACGAGAATAATCATCAATAAATATAGCATAGTAACGGTATCCTTGGATTGATGAAATAGGAGCAGGTCCCCATAGATCACAATGTACTTTTTCTAAAGGAAAAGTAGATCTTTTATTACTTTTATTCAATGGAAGTTTACAGCTTTTGCCCATTTGACAACTAGCACACACCCTAGGTTGCTGAAACCAAGTACTAACATCAATAAGAGAGTCTTTATTCAACACATAAATTAATTTTGTATGTGGATGTGTTAGGTGTAATGCCCGAAAGACAATTTTGTAATTGTTTTATTTAATAAATGAAATTATATTATTATTCATATTTATTATTCTCATATTCACCGATGTGACAATAGTATTTACACTACAAAAAACCCTAAAGTATATCGTTTATGTAATCACTTAACTCAGTGTATGGGATATACACGGGAGGATTGAGTTAGTGAAGATGTACTTAAAATACAATTAGCCCGTAGTGAAGTTAATCGAGAGTATCGGGTCTCTCCTTTAACGTGCTATTAATGCGCCCATAACACAATAGGTGTGATTGTCTTATCCGGACTTTCGGTTAAGAGAACCTGGTGGGGCATTTATATATGATAGATATATCTTATATGGTGGACCGATTTGATTAGAGTTCACGATATAATTTCGTAATCAAGAAGTCTTATCGAATCAATCGATGATCATATTTATGGATATATCTTAATCCCGAGGTGATCACGATCAATCGCTTGAATCGTATGAGGTTTGACTTGACGGTTAAGGATTACACCGAGTCCGTGATCCGAATTACCCCATCTTGGCATTGTACTGGATTGAGTGAGTAGTCTGTGTTATCACAGATACGGAATCCATTCCTTCCATTTATGGAAGTAGATACACAGTTCCCTTATTTGTTAATCCTAGAAACTGATCGATCGTGCGAGTTCATATTACACTGATTAGCTACCAGTGAGTTGTATGAATTAATTGATCACTAGGGGGTTAATGGTAAATAAGGATAAGAGGTTCTAAAAAGGGTTAACGGTAACTTCCCGATTTAGAATGAACAGTCTATGAAGGATTAATCCATATGTAATGATTATATCAATGGACGCTTATTATCATTCTCGTGAGGAGATAAATATAATCTTATAATCGGAGGAGTGCAGTCACGGGATTATGGTGGCATATTCCTGTGATTGATTTATCGAATATAATTATTCTGTTCGTAAGATAATTATTTATTTGATTTATCGGAGCCGCTGATTATTAGTCCATGGTCCCCGACGTGCCTCCAATATAGCATAGCTATTCTCGGACGTCGAATCCTAATAATATTAATTTAGTTCTTCTTAGAATTTAATTAAAACGACATGTGAATTAATTGTTTAGTGGACTATTAAATTAGTTGGGCTAAATAATTAAATATGTGAAAAAGACATTTTTCACAATCTTGGCCCAATTTGGTGTGTATGGCCGAAAATCATAGTGACTAGGTCACAATTATAATTTTCGGCCAAAGGTGTTTTAGTGAACAAGAAATTAGTTTTCTTGTGGATTAATAAGACATGTGCACAAAATATTTATTGGATAAATATTTTATGGTAAAAAATAAAGATAAAGATTATTCTAGATTTGTTCTAGAATATTCTAGGATTATCTTTTATTTATTGGATTTATTTATTTGTAAAATAAAATCCTTGGAGGACAAGAAAAGCTCTCCTATATAAAGAGGTTTTTCCCAACTCATACACAACAATTTCGACTTTCATCTCTTAGAGAGAGAAAGAGGAAAATTTCGGCCAAGGGGTGAGAGAGGAAAATCTTGGAGGTTTTTTTCCGGGTAGCATATCGGGAGGATTCGAGACGAGGATTTCCTTCCACCGGGAGTTGCTCGGATCACACGTGCGGAAAATCGTGGTGCTCATCACGCCATCTTTTGTTCTTCCTATTGCGGTTCTTCTACTTGGATTTTGAGATCCAAGAGGTATGTTCTACAACCCCTTGTAGAGTAGATCTAGTTATTTTATTACGTGTAATTTATAGATCTAGATCCTTAAATCGCTTCCGTTGCGGATGATATTACTAACAGATGTCCAAGCCTTTCATGCCACACTGTTGCAGGTGCCTTTCTTGCTCTTACAGTACTTAGAGCTCTCTCCAGGTCCTCATCAACTGCATATAATCTACCCCTTGGCTATGATCTGCAGATTTTGATCCTTGATTACAAAACCAGAGTCAGTAAATTCAAAAATACATTGATTATCAGCTGCATATTTTCCAACTGACATTAGATTCTTAGTAAGGGATGGAACAACTAAAACATCCTTAAGTTTTAAATTTCCCACATATGCATCTCCAGTGTGTGTTATATTTAAATCAGTGCCATCTCCTACAAAAATTTTGTCATTACCAACATATTTTCTTTTGGTGTGAAGCTTACCTTCATCATGAGTCATATGAGTGGTTGCACCAGTATCTGTATAAAAGGCTGGATTGTGAGGATCAGTCAGGTTCATAGCTGCTAGTGCCTTTGGCACTTCCTCATACTGGTGAGTATAGTCAAATCTATACCAGCAATCAAGTGTTGTATGATTGACTCTCCCACAGATCTGGCAGGTTACCTTAAGAGCAGGATTGTTTGATTGTCCATTAGGTTTGGACTCACTTCCTTGTGCACCATGCTCCTGCTGTTTCTGATCTACATCTGTTGTTCTGCCTGCTGGTGCAAAGCCTCTTCCTCTGGAATTGAAGGAACTTCTGCCACCTCTTCTGACATTTCCTCTACCTCTTTGAGAGAAGTAGGCCTGCTGTTGATCTGCCAATTGCTTTTGCTCAAGCTGTTGTGCCTTAACAGTTTGTTCATAACCTTGCAAGGCAGTGGTTATTTGACTGAAAGAAGGGTATGGGGGTTTTGTAAGCATTGATGTCCTGAAGCTCATGTACTAATTTCCCAGGCCATGAGAGAACTGGAAAACTTTGTTTAGATCTGACACAGGCTTCTTGATAGCAGCCAAATTGTCACAAATAGACTTGAATTCCTTTAAGTACTCTTCAACGGATTTGTTACCTTTCTTTAGTCCCATTAACTGGTTCTTTAAATTACCTTCATTTTCAACTGTGTGTGGCAATAGTTGCTCATCAAGGGCTGTCTAGATCTGATGAGCTGTGGCTTCCTCTTCGTAAATCATGCTTACAATTTCACAGTCCAGACAAGAAAATCTGGATTGTCAATCTCCTCCTCAGCCGCATTTTTGATCTTTTCTCCAGGCTTCTCCTTAGATGAAATGTGATGGTAAACGCCAAGACCTTTAATTTTAATCAGAGGGATAACTTGGGAACGCCATAGCAGGTAGTTTGTGAGGTTTAGTTTTATAGATATTAAACTTGAGCATTGATGAAATTGTTGAATTGTGAGAGCTGGTTCTTTAGCCATTTTTTAAGAAGAAGCTACTCACGAATTTAGAGCTCCGATACCATAAAGAAATTAATAAAAGGGTAATTTGTATTTCACCAATGCTTGAATTAAATAATACAATCTTAGTGGTATTTATACACCATAAATAATAAAACAGATTAACTGAGAAATATAAAACGGATAATTAATACAAAAACCCTATTCTGACTTCATCTCTATCCTTGGTGCCGTATCCCCTGCTGATTCCAATCCGGAGGCTTTTCCAAGTGATGTGAAGAGTCCCTGCTGCTACTCCTTTGTGCTTCAAGATAAGTCTTCTATTTATCTTTAATTTCCTCAATTTGAACTCCTCTTGCTGCCTTATCTGAATTATTCGAACATCTGATTGCTGCATTAGTTTGATTTGAGCTCAAAGGATCATTATCCTTTTCAGAAACTTATGTGCTTCTTTGCATGACATGATATTAACTTCCGGAGAAATCCATATCTACTGCAAAAATCTTGACCTTAGCAAAAGAATCCATCTTTTAATTTTATTTTTAAGTGGAAAACCGTCTTATTGGGCTGTTAGTCCAATTGGTTTCTGTAATGGAGCAATAATGGAGCACAGCCGAGTCCTTCAAGGTTGAACCCCGGAGATTAAATCACTTCATTGAAAAGCGATGAATGGTGCCTCATGAACACAAAAGATGATGAACTTGACAAGGAGAAACAGTTTGAACTTAGGTTATTATTGCAGTTGATATCTTTATAAACACTCTTGTAATCTTCTTATGGTGTACTGTATGTAGGAGTATTAGTTTGAGCTGGATTATGATGAAATGTTTCAAGTAGTTGATCATATATGAAGCCAGAATATTCAACTGAATGTCCCCTTCAAAATACGGCGCCTGCCAGTTCCAATTCTAGAGAAGTTGCAATAGAGTGAATCAAGAAAAATACAGCCCACAAAGGTAGCAATATTATTTTGTTTCAAAGCAAGAAAACGCAATTGATCAGTAAGATTGAGCAATCTAAAAGGGGCTTTTAAGATTGCTGTAATGCCAAAAATACATAATTGGCTTACGGTGGATATACTGACCTTACTTTCCGTTGAATATAAAAGATCCAGTTCAAAAATAACATAAACATTAATTGAGACACTACCAGTTTTTTTGTATACAAGCCAATATATGGAATTTAAACCCAAAATCTGGTAAACTGCCCAAAAACAGCTTAAAAGGAGAGAACACTTTAGAGTCAGAACCAGGCATCCATCTTAATTACTTTCTAATCAGATTCAGAAAATCACATAAAACTAGTTCCTTTTATACTCCCATATGCTAACCGCAATGTGTTGATATCAGATATACGTGTTCTCTTCATGTTCCGATATGCTGCTCGCCTGTCACTGCGTCACACAACAACGTTCAAGTTAACACAACGATAATTGGGAAATGACAGGCTTGAGGAAACATATTCAGAAAGTACCAAATGACATTTGATACTAAATGTGAAAAAACGCTATAAACGGATGTGCTACAAAAATGCTAGTGGAAAAAGAATACTACCATCAACAAGGCTTTCGAATACATTAGTAGCCCCGCTAAAGACGTCGATAAAGTCCAATGCCAGCCTTTCTATTGCACCCGAGTTATCAAGGTCAACTGCGACAATATAATCTGTTGGAAAATCGCAATCAAATTCAGAAAATATAAGCCTTCCAACACCACTAAATCCGAAGCACTCTTGGGGAGTAAAGCAAGCACATTCATAGTATAACTCTTTCCACTGGACCTGTCCACCACCGGCATCATTCTTTTCTAACACTATAAGTTGAATCCTCACGGAATTAGTCAACTTGGGAAAAGGGGCTTCATAATATACCGCAACAAAACCATTTTTTTCCAAAACACGACGAGGCCATGTAGGATCAAACTGGTGGTAAATTGAAGGCAATTCTATCTTACTAAATACTTCGTCTTTCAGGTCGAAGCATAGCAAATATTCATTGGGTAAGTGATGTATGTGCCAATACAAGCAACCCTGGACATGTACAGGAGACGCGTGAGGTTTTATTTCAATTTCAAATGCGACCTCCTCCAGGCACTTCCATTTCCCACTCCTCAAGCTGTATATTTCAATTTTTGTGCTAAATCCGAGAGGTTTAGTGGTATTACAAACACGTTTTATAATCCTAAGCACCTTATAATCATTCTCAAACTCAGAATACCCAAAACCGACATCTATGAAACCGGCAAAAAACATAATCTCCTTAATAAAATCTGCATAGCATGAAAACTCTACATCCAACTTCTTGTGCTTGTGAATGAATGGATTAATCAGGTAAATATCACGTCCACGGCAATTCCATTCGTCATCCGTTAAACAAACCAATCCGTTACAGGAACCGATGAGTTTTGGTGAAATAGATTGTGTATCAAAAGGAAAAATGAAATCTGGAAGATGGGTTAGGAGATCATGATTATCAAAGACGACCGTAATCGGAGGTGAATCATAGCGACCAAGGAAGATATAATAGTTCAAAGGGTTAGAAATGGAGCGTGAGAGATGGGTGGAGATGAAGGAAGCACTATTGATGATAGAATACCATAGCTTAGAGACACAAGTTGATTGTACTAGGGTTTTGACAGGGAGCCTGGAGAGGATATCAACCACCAATCCATCAGGAAGATCATCAAATGATGTACAACTCCAACTGAGAGCCAAATTTTTCTGAAACGACAACAAACAAAAGTCCATATCTGATTCTTGACTGTAATGAATAGTTGTTCTTTCAAATCGAAGTTAAATAAGGATTAATTGGATGAATGGAATTTAGCCGTTTAGACTTCCGGGAAAAGAAAAAGAAAAACCGCTTTGGCTATAAAAAAATACGATTTTCAAGAAAACCCTTTGATGTTCCAACATTTTCCTAGAATTGAATAACAAGGCAGATTTCAGGGGAATGATAATTAAGAGGAATGCCCTTAATTGATCTCTATATCCGTTTGTCATTAACCAAAACAGAATACCAATAGTTAGAATCGAGCTGAAAAGAAAAACAAATTGGGAATAGCTACCATTGATCTGGGAGGTGAAAGGAGGGACTCGCTTATAGAAATTTCTACAAATTCCCGCAAATCATTTTATTCAATCAATTTCAAAATAGCAGTTGTCAAAATCATTTGTTTCATTTTATATGATGTAGTTATATTTCCAATGCATTAGTTATTGTATTTTTCCTACATCTATCCTTATTTATTAAGGTGTGAGAGAATAAAAACAACAGTACAGTGTAGGAGTTTTTAGTCATTTTGCTATTCAAATTAAAATATTAACTCATATCCTTAATATGCGTGTTTTTGTGCGCTGCATAGATTATTTTGGAACGGAAGGAAGACCCACCTAAGGAAAGGGGAGGAGGGGGAGGAAGATCGTAAGAATGAATGAATATACATTGTCACTTATATATGTTTCAAAATATAACTCATTCGATAAGATTTCACACAAATTAATAAAGTGGTTAAATTTCATAAATTTAAATGTTAAATGTCTAAAAAAAATGTTAGAGAGCAGTGCTCGAACCCTGTTAGGGGCAAAAGAAAATGTTAAATGTCTAAAATACCTCTTGACTATCATTAATACAATTGTTGTTAAATAATAAAAGTATTTAGATTGATAATAAATTATGGATAAGATAGAGAAAAATGTAATAAATATTGCATTGATAATGTATAATCACTTATATTGTGAGACAAATCAAAAAAATATATAATTATTTATATTTTGGAACGGAGGTATTATGTGGTTGCTTGTGTTTCGTGTTTTGCACGGAAGTTGCTATTTTGTATCAGATATTTGTGATATAAATGTATGGAGAAAAAAAAATTGCCATTCACATGTTGTGCATTTAAATTTTGAAATTTCATGTGTCGTGTCATCTGACATCTCCTATACTTGTAACACATCTCGCTGACGTGTTGTGCCTTTAAATTTTGATTTTTTTTTTGTATTGTGTCGTCTACATATCCGTGTATGTGTTATATAAATGTGTAATATAAGATTAAAAATAAAGAAGAAGCATTGCCCCCTTAAAAAAAAACGGCTTTGTTTTGCCACAACAAGTGAAAGGCATATACTAGTTCCGTCCCAAAATATAAGTCGTTTTAGGTGTTTTCACACAGATTAAAAAAGAGGTTGAATGACGTAAATTTCAAGTAGAAATAACTAAAATATCCTTTGACTATCATTAATGAAATGGTTATAAAGTATTGAAAAGTTGTTGGATTGTTAATAAATTATAGGTAACATAGAAAAAATAGTAATAAATTCTTTATTGGTAATGTAAAATGACTTATAATTTGGGACAATAAAAAAGAGGTAGAGTGACTTATATTTTGGGAGTATTTTTTACAAATGTAGTTGACGTGCGGTGTCTTTAATTTTTTGATTTTTTTTGTGTGGTGTCATGCCGCGTCCGTATCGGTCTATGTGCCTATAAAGGGGAGGTTATTGAGTGCACCCGCCATATGCCGAGTGCATATGTGTGGCAAAATCTTAATATTTTATTTTTAAACTGAATTCAAACTGTGTAGTCCAGATCATTACTCCCGTCACTTCGATGCATATGGAGATACTAGGCAATATATATACACACACACACATACATATATAGGTACACACTTGCTACGTACGTACGGGAAGTTTTTGCACGATATCTCTATTTGTAGATATTCGACAATTAAACAAATCTGGATCACACAGTTTAAATCTTGTTTTGAAATAGACGGTATATATCGTGCCACATGGCTTCCGTCCGTGTATATATATATATATATATATATATATATATATATATATATATATATATATATATATATATATATATATATATATATATATATATATGTGTGTGTGTGTTGTTGGGGAAAATGCAAAGGGGAACGAACAATGCCGAACCGGAAATGAATTTGCTGCAATGAAAAGTACCGGATATACACGTAGAGTCGATTTGAGAGTCTTTCCTGCGAAAATTATTCGTCCCCAAATGATTGTCTCCGGGTAAACACGAATATTTTCACGGGATAAAACTACGATCCTCTTTCAATCTAGACAATATAGATAGAAAGAAAGCTACAAAAGTTTGGTGACATTTTGTGTGTTGAACTTGAGGTTTCAAAGGATATTCAAAAGATGAATAATACTCTCAAAAGTTGAAGTTAATTCAACATCAAAAAACGAGAGTCCAAGTGTTTGTTACAAGTTGTTCTTTTATGTGTGTGTAGTGTTATATTTATATAACTCTTCACTCACAACATTTCATATACAGCTTCATGACCAAAACTTGAAAGGATACCAAAGACAAAAACCGACCAAAACTCGCCGCAACCGAAAACCGGCGACCGGACGAGCGTTTGATCATACCGGACGCCCGTCCGTAAGCAATGAACGCTCGTCCATATAACCGCAGTACCCCCGCACTCAAAATCGATAATGAACGCCCGTCCATGTAATGGACGTTCGTCCCATTACTCCCGTAATTCAAAATTGAACTTTGGACGCCCGTCCATAATAATGGACGCTCGTTCATCATCAAACGCCCGTCCACCTAAAGTGGACGCCCGTCCAGTACAGCAGAACTTGTTTTCAGAATTTGGTTTTGTTTAATGCTTGAACTAACACTCCCGTAAGCTTGTAAACATCAATATAAGCATGCACTCCGCATCTCCAAACTTATATTAATTGTTCCAAGTTCACCAAACCTCAAACTAAATCCCGATTACACTAAATCACATGGTGATTCTACCGAAATCACCAACAATCCTCCCCCATTTAAGTGTAATCCCCGCTTTAGTTGAAAACTTACCAACACACAAACAGCTTCATCTTTCAATGATAATGTCACGCAGATTGAATTACCATCTAGTATATTACACATTCCAAAATATTCGAGTATGGGGTGTGACTAAGCATTGAACCCCTCTACCCATTTGAATACTTCAAAGATAATACACAAATGAACCAAGATACAACTTCTATAGCTACTTGACACCAATTATCCAGGCCTTGTGTCCATATCCATTTCATGAGTATATAGAAAGTCAACCCCACTTTCTTGAAGCGGCCAAACTTCATACTCATATAGGTGAATCTTTCTAATCATGTACCTGAAACACTTTTCCAAAAGATATCACCTACACAACAGGTAGTGCACATACTTTCGGGACTTTTTCATGTGCCAAATCTTCAAGAACGGGCCTTCCACATTGAATTTCGCCTATGGCGTTGTACCATAAGGGAATTGGGTATCCCACCCCAAAGATTTAATGGGTTCTACACATCCCGATAACAAACCTTTTACCAAGTTTCAAGTCAATCTATATTTGATCAATCAAGATTGACTAAATCACGAGTACTCTTTGAACAACCACCATCATCCTTTGAGTTATAAACTCACAATCCTACTTTTCATTAATACATTGGTGTCTAGATCACCATAGTAACATTTGACAATTTTCCAGCCAAACACATTGGATAACTGGGATGAAATTGGTTATAAATTACAAGGGAATTCCGAACTTCTAAGTCATCAACAAAGAAATCCAACTCCATAGTCCAACCAGAAATTTATGCACTTAGAAGCTCATAAATGATACTTCATCCTAGCACAAATTACTAGTTAACCGAGGATTCTTCTAAACCGAAGGAATCTCATATAACTTTACTATAGAGTTTAAACCTCCCCCATGACTGTAGTTTAAAACCTTGATGACAATACCGTCCAGTTATGAACAACATGATTTGGTTAATACCAAAATCAATATGTCAACAATGTAAACTACTACATCACCTTATATTCCAAGGCAAATCCAATCTTTAAAGATCGAGCATGTTTCACTTTTAGTATCATGGACAGACACTAAACCAAAGCAAAACACCACACATGTATTCAACATACATCAAAGGACAAAGTCATTTCCTTAGACATCAAACACATATAAGACACATAATATGTGTATTCAACATATATGTATAATCAAACAACATCCAAGAACAAAACTAGACACTACAATCAAATTTTATATTGATTGTAGTTACTGTTCTTGTACACCACAAACTTGCATGAAATAATGTAAATAAACATACATACCATTCATCCGTAGTCATAGCAACATCACAGCAATTTTTTACAAAGTTATTCCAATGAACTCTTTTACTTACATCAATCAAAAACCGCAGCAACTTCTCAGAATTTCTGACAACTGTCAACATCGAACCAGACTGCAAACTTGATATCACTGCGATCCTCGTCTCGCCACGATTCTAACGGTATCTCCGGATTTTCAAACCGATTCCTGAATCAAGAGTTATGCCCAAAATACTAGGACACAACCTTTGATAAATTCTGGAAAGACAACTCTTCATTTCGAAACCGACATTGTTCTAACAATCAAAACAAATAATTTTCGCAGATTGTTGGGGAAATGCAAAGGGGAACGAACAATGCCGAACCGGAAATGAATTTGCTGCAATGAAAAGTACCGGATATACACGTAGAGTCGATTTGAGAGTCTTTCCTGCGAAAATTATTCGTCCCCAAATGATTGTCTCCGGGTAAACACGAATATTTTCACGGGATAAAACTACGATCCTCTTTCAATCTAGACAATATAGATAGAAAGAAAGCTACAAAAGTTTGGTGACATTTTGTGTGTTGAACTTGAGGTTTCAAAGGATATTCAAAAGATGAATAATACTCTCAAAAGTTGAAGTTAATTCAACATCAAAAAACGAGAGTCCAAGTGTTTGTTACAAGTTGTTCTTTTATGTGTGTGTAGTGTTATATTTATATAACTCTTCACTCACAACATTTCATATACAGCTTCATGACCAAAACTTGAAAGGATACCAAAGACAAAACCGACCAAAACTCGCCGAACCGAAAACCGCTACCGGACGAGCGTTTGATCATACCGGACGCCCGTCCCGAAGCAATGAACGCTCGTCCATATAACCGCAGTACCCCCGCACTCAAAATCGATAATGAACGCCCGTCCATAGGTAATGGACGTTCGTCCATTACTCCCGTAATTCAAAATTGAACTTTGGACGCCCGTCCATAATAATGGACGCTCGTTCATCATCAAACGCCCGTCCACCTAAAGTGGACGCCCGTCCAAGCAAATGTGCAGAACTTGTTTTCAGAATTTGGTTTTGTTTAATGCTTGAACTAACACTCCCGTAAGCTTGTAAACATCAATATAAGCATGCACTCCGCATCTCCAAACTTATATTAATTGTTCCAAGTTCACCAAACCTCAAACTAAATCCCGATTACACTAAATCACACGGTGATTCTACCGAAATCACCAACATGTGTGTGTGTGTGTGTGTGTGTGTGTGTGTGTGTGTAGACACACAATTGCAGAAAGCACTTGCTACGTACTGTAGGTTTGTACACGGTATCTCTATTTATAGAGATTTGACAATTAAACAAATCTGGATCACATAGTTTAAATCCTGTTTAAAAATAGACAGTGTATATCGTGCCACACAGGCTCCATCCGCATATTTATGAAATCAAAAATAATAGTATAAAATGATTATAATAGACTCTTCTATATAAGATACTAGACGATTGGTAAAATCCTATGATCTTGTCCAAACGGACGGTGTACATTAGACCTAATCAGGAGGTGTGTTTGGCAATCGTTTGGATTGAGCTTCTTGAACTACCACACCTTTTGTTTAATAAAGATTATCTATGTCGTATAGCAACTTCGGGGGGGAGACCACTTCAAATTGATTCAGCCACTGTAGATTTAAAAAGTCATTCTGCTGCATGAGTCATGGTGGAAGTTGATCTATTAAAGCATCAAGAAGATAAATGTGGATTGAAGATGATGATTCTGGGTTCTGGCAGCCAGTTTTTTTTATGAACAATGTCCTGAATACTGTCCAACTTGTAGACGCATTGGGCATCACAATAATGAATGCCCTACTAAGAACCCTATCTTGGGTGCTAGGGCAAGGAAAGTGAAACAACAATCTAGAAAGGAGTACATGAGGAAGGATATGCAAGGTGTGCAGACTTTGACCTTTTTGGCTCTTTTGAATTGCAATAACGATAGCTCTACAAGGGTGAGTGACAACCAGGATGGAGAATTTTGTCATTAGGTTGCGGGATTGAAAAATGATAACAAAACATGCAAGTCATTAGAAATCATAGGTGTGGCGAACATTTCAACATCAAGTCAAGAACGAGTGGAAAAAGTTGTGAACCGGAACAAAGAAGAAAACTCAATTGTCGTGTATCATGACAATGCCGAGGTAAGTGAATTTTATGATGACGATTTTGCAATTGATAAGGAACTGCTAAAATACCGTCATATGGTTGAGGAGTTTGAGCATGAAGATTGCGACATTGTGCGTGGACGGGTGTGGGCATTCTGGTTCGGCTTAATGAGAAGAGAGAGGGTGGAAAAGACAACTGGAGTACCTTACCTATGCTTTCTACAGATGATATTAATTTTGTTGTGGCGGCTCATTCAGATGCCAATACTAGGCCTTTTTTCCGCTACGCAGGGACGGACCAAATGTAAAAAAAGGGGGGTGCACGGCCCCCACTCAAATTTTCGTGCGAAGTTACTAAAATACTCCTCTAATAGTATTAAAGATCATGTATATATATTATTTCAGACAAATTCTAGTGTAATTTCTTATTTAGCTCAACTGGTTAGAAGATTTACTACTATACTTGAGGTCACTTGTTCAAAACCCGGTTGTATAATTTTTTTAAACATTTTTTTCATGGGTCCGTCACTGTCGCTACGTACACTATCTTTTGATGGAAGGGGGCCAAATGTTGCTAAGACACTTGTGTAAGTACCAATCAAGATTACAAAGGAAATGAATATGCAACAAATGCCATCAATGTAAAACACAGGAGAATTTGAGGAAAATCCAACATTACAAGAAATGCTCAGAGAGGTTAAGGTGAAGAAAGGGATCCCTGTGAGGAAATTCCGTATTTTTTCCTCTTAGTTGATTTTTCTATGTGGGTTTTGTTGCTAAGAGGTTTTAACGAGGCGAGATTAGGTGATGAGGTGTTACAAACTCTACTAAGGTGGGTTGGTTCACCTTTTGTGTTTTCCTTTTCAGTTTTTTTAATAAAAATAAAATAATTCTCCAAAAACAAAAACCAACTTGGATGGATCATCAACAGAGACTTTCTACAACACATAATTGTGGAGATCATGCAAAATATAGTTGCAGACAAACCAGCTTGGATCAATTATCAAAGAGGGACTGTCTACTGCACATAATTGCATAACATCATGTAAACACTTTTACACATAATTACAGACAAAGAAGTTTCGATCGATCATCAAAGAAAGTTTGCATACCACAAACTTCCCGAGTCTGCAGGTCAGTGCAAATTTTAACTGAGTACTGCATGTCAGACTCCGAAAGTTTGCATACCACAACTTCCCAAGTCTGCAGGTCAGGCCAAATTTTTAACTGAATACGCGCAGTCGACTCAAAAAGTTTGCAAAGGAAAAACTTCCCAACTCTGCAGGTCAGGCTAAATTTTGAACTGAGTACTGCAGGTCAGATAGAGCTGTTAACGAGCCGAGCCGAGCCGAGTATTGGCTGTTCGAACTCGAGCTCGTTAAGCTCATGAGCTCGTTCGAGCTCGTTCGTTTGTTAAACGAACAAAAAATTCTATTCGAGCTCGGCTCGTTTAAAACATGAACTGTTCGAGCTCGGCTCGTTAGACATATTTTTTATCTTTTGGCTCGACTTTGGCTCAAACTCGGCTCGAATTCGGCTCGAGTTCGATTCGTTAGACATATATTATAAGCATATAAGCATGTTTGCGAACATTATATAAGTATGTTCACGAACAATAAGCATGTTCGCGAACATAATAAGCATGTTCGCGAACATAATCGAACGTTCGCGAACCAAGCTCGAGCTCGGCTCGTTAAGAAAACGAGCCTACAATCGATCATGAACACTACAATCGATCATGAAAACGAGCCTACAATCGATCATGAACACTAATCGATCATGAACCAAGCTCGGCTCGTTAAGCTAAACGAACAAACGATCATGAACACTAACGAGCCGAACGAGCTTGTTCACGAGCGGCTCTGTTCGTTTAACTGCTCTAAGGTCAGACTCAGAAAGTTTGCAAAGGAGAAACCTTCCAAGTTTGTAGGTCATGCCAAATTTTGAACTGAGTACTGCAGGTCAGACTCAGAAAGTTTGCAAAGGACAAACTTCCCAAGTCTGCAGGTCAGGCCAACATCAAGCATACAAAGCACATAAAGCTCAAAATCAAAAACCAAGTATGTCATCCACTACACTAAGTAATGTATGCCATACTGGGGGATGCACGGGGTACCAGGTAAGTAAGTACTCCAACTCAAAACAAAACTCAAAGTAGAAGTGCTTAATAAAAGTACAGTGGGCAGAGCACCACAAACATAGGGAAAACACACAAGTTTTTCCAAAGTTTTACGAACCACACTTTAAAATGAATACAACATAGAGTTCACTTTTCAGCAGCAGGATTCTGCTGCTCTGATGAAGGAAAAGACGTCACTATGATGTATGAGTAATATAATTGTTGTCATGTCTATAATGTTTGTATCATTGTGAGGGTGAAGAGCTAGAAGAAATTAAGCCTTTTATATTTATTTTTATTAAGCATCAATTTTATAACAAGATAGAAATATTTAAATAGAACACTAAGCCGATTTTAATAGCTCAGACTATAAAATCATCTATTTCTTTTTTGTTCATCTAGTCATCATATTATTTTTTCAACTTCAAATGTTTATTTTTCTAGATCAGAAGAGTAATTTTTCATTTTCTAGATTTTTTGTTTCAAGCAATGCATTCAAAATCTATAGGAGTTGTCTATCTTTGTCTATTGAAAAACTCGTATGCTCGATGATAGTGTCCTTCTGAGTTGGTGAATATAATTCTTGTTGAGTTGTATTTGGATCTGAGCTAGCCGCATTTGGCATTTCTTCTATAATTATGTCTGAAAGGTTGTCATCCATTTTATCATTACTATCCTGAGCGGCTTGTTTCATCCTTTGAGTAGATTCCTGTAGATCTTATTGATCCAATAGTCACTTAGGCTCAACAACATTATGCACTTCTTCCGGTACTGTTTCATAGCTTTGTGAAATATCATCATGCTCAACATCTGGTTTATTTTTGTTTCATCATGTGATTTTTCATGCATAAGAATAGAATCATCACTCTTCATCTTAATATTTGAATGACCTATTTGATCTTCAATTTTTTCTTCACTAGAACTAAGGTTGTATCAAACACTTTCGGCCTGAACTCTTTAGTTTTAGATATTGCATTCTTAGTCTCATAACACGCATATATATCATGTTGCGAAGGGGACTATTTGTCATAATTAAGGATACGGCATGCACATTTCATGTGATTGAATGCCTTGGGGCAAAGCCTTGTTAAAGGCCTCAATCATCATATATAAAGATGTGAGCTCTACTAAGGGTTCGAGGAGTTGGGGTCTTTAGCCTCACGATGAGTGCGTCTCCAACTTACAACCTGAAGACACCCTGAGCCCTCAGTCCTTTGGAGGTTAACGTGTTTAAGGCATAAAGCCCTCAACCACAATGGACTCTTCGCGCTTTCTTGAGGTCTTGGTGATGAGCTCTCTGATAACCCTTTGGCATGACAAAGTTGAATCTTTGAGAATTTCAGGTAATAATTCTAGGTGTCGAACCGATAAACTAGTAGTCATTATCTTTATTATTCTAATGTTGGGTGTCCGTTGTATAAACTAGTCTAAACGTTTATAGGAGTGTTGTATGTGTAACCGTTGTATCACATTTTTCATTAGAAACTTTTTATCAATTTGACTAAATTCTACATTATTAATGATTTTTTTAACGGATACGAAAGAGACACACGCACACTTTTGTCTCCACTACAACTCAAACTCGAAACATCTAGCTTAATAACCGCAGCACTAACCGTTATGCCGATGCCATGTTGGCCATTATTAATTACTTCAAATTATGATTATAACATAAACGATATGTTCATAGTACCATTGAGAAAAAGTGAATGTTCATAGTATTTCTTAAGACTTAATAATTTATACAAAGATGCGCTAAACGATATACTAAGGGGTTGTAACCACTGCTTTTATTTTCGGCATCTATAATTTGATTATTTTCTCAGATGAAAAAACGTCAGTGCTATGCAAAAACGAACGTCAGTGGACCGACGTTTCTAAGTTGTAACACTTTTATAACGTAAACGGACGTGCCACTGATTTTTGTTGTTGAACACCAGTGACCTTGGTTTTCAATATCAACGTCAGTACCACTGACTTTCCCTTCATAAAAAATCATCGTGGTGTCAAAGTAATTTTTTGTGGTGCCATAAATAATGTGACGCCAAAAGTAAAAATATGAGTGCCTTTAGAAGCCTCTGTACTAATTGGCGCTAAGAAATAGGCAAAAATTAAATGGGGTTCTTTTCTTAATGAAAAAATTAAATAGCTAATAGCACATCGTTTATGCAGAAAAGAGTGAACGGAAGAAAATGGTGATTATTATTGACAAAGCCTCAATAAGAATTGATCCAATGATAATTACCGTGATTTTTAATTCGGAGGTTTCGGTTCGAGTATCAGTGGAGATAAAAATCCATGCGCATATGTAATTAATGTGATTTTTTTTTTTGAATTTAAAATATGATTTCATGCACTGTCGGTCATTCGACTTTAATTCTACTGTAATGCATAAATCGTCTGAAGAGCCGTAACCCTTTGGTGCAATTAGAGGACATTTTTTTAGTGGAAATTAAAGGAAAATTCTAAAAAAAAATGTGCTTTTTTTATTTTTTTAGAATTAAAGCACAATTCTAAAAAAATACTAAAACACATTTATTTTTAAGGAGTTCTAAAGACACCCCTAAATTACTTCCGGCACTCATTTATTGAATATTTTTTCGGACGAAAAAAAAGTCGCTGACACCGGCGTTCTTTGTTGAACGGCAATAAGAAACGCCGGACGTCGGTGTTCGCTTGTGAAAGCACTAACGACACCGACAAGCGTTACAAGCGAACACCAAGCACTACCGACGTTCCTTATGTAAAAAATCACCGGATGCCCGAAGTAATTTTTTATGATGCCGAAAATAAGGGGGTGCCAGTAGTAAATAGAGGGTGCCGATAGAAATTTTTTTTTTTATTTTTATTTTAAAGAACACCCCTTTTAACTTACTTTGCTTTCTCCGTCTGCACTGATGTTGGTGCTCCACAAGGAACACCAGTTAACACTGACGTTCCTTATGTAAAAAATCACCGAATGCCCGAAATAATTTTTTATGATGCCGAAAATAAGAGGGTACCAGTAGTAAATAGGGGGTGCCGATACAAAACTTTTTTTTTTTTTTTAATTTATTTTAAAGAACATCCCTTTTAACTTACTTTGCTTTCGCCGTCTATTTATCAGCACCAATCAAGGGTTAAGTGTGTGTCTCTTCGCAATCTCTTGCGTCACCGGCGGTTCCTCCGCTATATTCTCCATTGATTACCCGATTACCCGATTATCAACTCTTGTAGTAGGGTTGCGTATCATTTGGTGTGTTTTTTCGATCTCATCAGGTTTTCATCCGATGATGTTTTGAATTCATTCTTTTAAGATTTTTATCAGATTTTTATCCACACTTGTTTTGGGCGCCTATCGCTATAAATTTTTACAACATCTGTTCTTGACTTTGAGGTGGGATTTCCATTTCTATTTCACATAATCAGTATATATATATACAACTCTAATTTTTGTTCGTCCTTACACAGAAATATAGAATCAGAAATGGAATTGGGTTTGCTATCTTATAAAAAACAATTGTCTTTTAATTGGATTTATAATCACTCGTTTGATGATCTTCCGGATGGATTGGTGCTTGACATACTTTCAAGGCTTCCTGTTAAAACTATAGTACAATCAACTTGTGTATGCAAGTCATGGTATTCCATCATCAAAAGTGGTTCCTTTATATCCACCCATCTGTCCCGCTCCATTTGTAATTCTTCTAACTATTACATCTTTGTTTTCCGTGTTTCTTCAACTTCGGTGCCCGTACTCTCTGATAATCATCTCCTAACCCGTCATCCAGATGTAAATTTTCCTGTTGAAACCCAATGTACATCTAGAATACTCATCGGTGCTTGTAACGGATTGCTTTGTTTAATGGATTCTTATGCGAAGTATAATGGACGTGATATTTATCTGATTAATCCATTCATTTACAAGTATAAGAAGTTGTTAGTACAGTCTTCATGCTATGCAGATTTGATTGGGGAGATTGATCACAAAACCGGTTACGTAGAAGTTAGTTTTGGGTATTCTGAGGTCGAGAATGATTATAAGGTGGTCAGGATTATAGATCGTTATGCTGATACTACACGTCCTTCTGTTGTAAAAGTTGAAATCTATAGCTTAAAGAGTGGGACATGGAAGGCTCTAGACGTCTCAAACAATATGAAAACAGAACGTTATGTTTCTCCTGTTTTCATGCACGGTTGCTTGTATCACCTACGTAGAAAGGATGGATATTTGCTATGCTTTGACTTGAAAGATGAAGTATTTAGCAAGATAGATTCGCCTGTAACTTACCACAGCCTTTCTTCTACATGGCATAGTGATATTTTTGCTAAAAATGGTTCTGTTGCGGTTGTATTATATAAAGACCCTGATATGTTTTTCCCTTGCATGAGGATCTGCGTCTTAATGATGGAAAAGAATTTTGGTGGACAGGTGGAGTGGAAAGAGTTCAACTATGAATATCAATATCCTGACTTTAATCATGGGCAATGCATCGGATTTAGTGGTGTTGGAAGGCTCATATTTGAAGTGAGTATGGGTTCTACAGATTTAATGGTTGCGGTTGACCTTGATAATTCGTGTTCTGTTGAAAAACTCGCATTGGACTTCACTGACGGCTTTGACGGAGCTACCAATGTAATGGAAAGCCTTGTTTTGTTCTCAGACTGAATTGCCTAATCGATGGTATGCTCATGAATATGATTTCTCTCTTTTTCACTAGCACTTTGTACACTTTTTCTTGCTCATGTCTGTTTATATTGTCTTATCACTTCCATTATCAAATTTGACTTGTACTTTCTGCATGTTTACATGTGAAGTGTCACGGCACAACATCCGCAATGCTTCATTTCCTTGCAGAAGGATAGATACCGATTTTATGCCATCTGCAACTGTTTTTGTTTGTTAAGGAAAAGAGGGCTGAATAGGAGTATATTATTACTCGAATTTTGTGATGGATGCAGTGAAGGGGGAAGGTAGAGCAGCATGGTTTTACAAGCCTTCTGATATTGTCAAATTACAGCAGCATAATAAGAGTATAAAAGGGACTAGTTTATGTGACCGTCTGGATCTAATCAGAAGATAGCTGAGACGACACGATCAATACTCCATGGAAATGCATAATAGAAATGATATCCCCAATCAGTGGCGGACCCAGAAATAATTTTCAGGGGGGTCCGTAATTTTTTGTCTAAGTAGAATAATTTTTTTACGGTGTCTAAAATATTTTTCTATAGGTAAAATGTAGAGTTTTCTTTCAGAAATATTTTTCAGGGGGGTCCGTAATTATTTTTTTAAGTAGAATAATTTTTTTACGGTGTCTAAAATATACATATATATAGGTAATAATTTTTTTTTCAGGGGGGTCCATGGACCCCCTAGTTGCATACATAAATCCGCCCCTGTCCCCAATCGGAGCAAGACAGAACTTTGACTTGTTCGCACACTACTTCAAGTGCACAATGATAATCTACGACATTTGTATTTGTTTTATTTTCTTGTTGTATTTGATTTACCCCGTGAATTTCTTAATTTCTATTTACCATCTTCAAAAAGGTTTGTGTTGAGAAGGATAATTGTAAGAGGATTTCGTATTTGGTTGTTCTTGGTCATTGCTATTTTTTATACTGCTGCTTTCTTTGATATGCTATCCTGTGATAACTATCATGAGTAGAAAGATGTCGTGCATATGACTTTGAGGTGGATGGATCTAGATTGGGCTCTTCGTATAGTTGAAGCACCCTTCCCCATGTATTCTAGTATGCCAAGCGACAAGTTGGCTTTGCAACGGTGGGAGTTGTCTATCCGTTTCAGTTTGATGTTCATAATGTCGAAGGTTTGAAAGTTTGTTAGGGGTTCAGTCCTGAAGACTAATCGAATCAGAGCATATACGAAAGCATTTGAAGAACCAATTGTGACTTCGATAAGGCTAAGACCATCACCCCGATGAAAAGGCTCCTCACTAGGACGTATGACAAGTAAAATGAGTGTGCGTGAGCACATCACGGGAATGAGGGACATTTCGCTAAGTTGAGTGCGGCCTTGTTTGGTTTCGGATTGTATTGGGGTTGAATGGATCCAGGAAAGAGAAAGTAAAATAAAATGTAGTGAAATAATGATTATAAAGTTGAAATGTTATGTTGAAATTTGTGTAGTTGAAGAAATGATTGATGAGATAATTTTTAATGAAATATTATATTGAAAAAGTAATGGTTAAATAATATAATGGATGACTAAAGTGAATTGATTAATATTATTTTATTTGTTGATGTTGAATGATTGATGAGAGAATTTATAATAAAATAATAGAATTAATAAAATAATGATAAATAATATAATGGAGCGAATAAAATATTGGGTTGGATGCAAACACCGAAATACTTAATTAGTGTAGACACCTTGATACCAGATGAAGTCAACAAACACCGAAATGTTGTACAACACTAACCAGGACAAAATGGATATCCCCCATAGGTAGGCTGTGGGATTGCTGAAGAAACTACATTAGTAAGGATAACCTGGGCCAATCTATTGATTATCATTGAACGTTTCGGTTGGAAATTGTTAATCCGCTAAGAGTTAATTTAAGGAGTGAGCTATGAAGCTCAATAAAGAAACCTCACATCAAAGGGAACTAATATCTTGCTACTAGGACCGATGCAAATTTCCAAGTTCTCTTTCGCAAAATGAATGCATATGTATAAAATGACAAGTTTCTATTCTCTGCACATAACGCTTAACAAGAAACAACATAAAATAATAGTTTACCATCACTTTAACATCAAGTAGTAACATGCATAATCACTTTTGCTTAACATAGAAACTAAGCACATACAAGTCAAACTCATCATTTTCTTTTTTTACTTAACATCATTTGCATGACATGGAAACTAAGTACATACAAGTCAAGTTCATCATTTTCTTTTTATTTAACATCATGGTGCTTGTGCTCTGCTTTAAGGTTCATGAGTATCACTCCATGTTATTAGAGCCCAACATGAATACCATACTCTAGCATTATTTAGACAAACCAGAAATGTCTATTATTATAGCCCATAAACATGGACTGTTGGCTGGCCCAACATATTGTTCACTATTTTCGCCCGTGAACAAAGACCGATGCCGAGGATTCTCGATGATTCATTGTCTATCATTCAAAGTACTTAACAATGAACCATGTTGCTTTATTTCTTTCATTCATGCTATTATAATCACAATATTTTCATTCATTAGTTATACATGCTAAGAAACATCATAGAAGAATACATTGTATACTTTTCTTACATAGATACTTTTTGCTTTTCATTTATTCACATTTATCCCTAAAACATACTTCTAATCATTGAATACAAGAATACCGGCAATCCAACTATTTAACAAGTACAATATGTCAATTTAACAACATGATCATTTTATTAACTTAGTTAGGACTTCTAAGTTGTTACGTACATGTATATCACATCCTCGGTCATATTACACACAGAATCAGCCTATGGTCACGATCTCTAACATTTTAAACATAGCCACATAATATTACAATTTCCAGAATTGATACTACATACAAAACAAGACGATTCACAAGTTACAACTTAACCAATTATGCATTTTAAGACATTTATCATGAATAGCACTAATGATTCTGTAGGTATGATATCACATCTTTTAGATACAACCACAAAATCATTCTTTTTAAACACATACGTTCTGAAAAATACCCAGAAAATTAAATGAATATGAACTCAAATTGAACCATTTCAGTTCCAGGATGCTAAATATTTTACTGTAGAGACACAAAACATGTAAATGTTGGTACTGTGCATGTGACAGCCACATGGACCGTGCCATTTTTGCCTCGATTGGACATATTACAAACATAACAACAAAAACAGTCCATAAAATGCAAAAACCGAAGGTTTGTTTTATGCATGAAACTCCTCTTCCACAAGGTACGTAGTATTTTTCTCCTACATGATTTCATCCCATACTTTCTTAAAGAAAACAAAACCTTTAGTTTTATCTAAGAAGATTCATGTAACTCGAGGAATACTAATCAAACTTACTGAAAATTAGTTGGATGACTGAGAATATAATGATGTTTCTTGCTTGAAATACTGCGAGATTACTTCAAGGCTTGGAGAAAAAAGAGACTTTGAGAGGAGAATGTATGAAGATGTTTATGGAATGAAAAGTGAAGGAAATGAATGTGGTTGCCTGCTTTAAGGTTTCATTGAGTGACCATATATGTTGTGTCATTCGTTATCATAGAACCATTGTGCCTGCAGCTCGTCTAAATCCTACTAAATGCTGTCAAGTTTTCCCTTGTCCATATATATGCTACATTGTCAGTGGTACTATTCATTGATTCAAGTTTTTGCTCAAGATGCAATCTATCTATGCTAAAAACGAAGGATCATTTTTCGGTGGTGTTCTTTTTGAGGAAAATCGGGGGTTGTAGCATTATCGTTTCGGTGTGATCCCATTCGATCAACGGTGGATTAAAACAATGGGTACCCTTATTTAATTAGGGCACAAAAAATTTCTTGCCGTTTATTAAAGCAGTTGACTATAACGTCTGGAGACCTGTGATCGAACTCCGTTAGAGGCCACCAAAAAAAAAAAAAAAAAAAAAAAACAAAAAGAAGCAGCTGACATTGAAGCAATACGGAGAAATGGGATCATTTAAATTGGATACAAATCCCCTGTCAAAAAAAAAAAAAAATGGATACAAATCTCGAAGGTGGCACTAATCCAAGTTTTCACAAAGCAAATGCCGATGAACTGGAAGTTCAAACATCTTTCTTTGGAAGTTCAAATGGCAGCAATTAGTTAATTGTAAGTTCAACTTTTACTCATTATTTCAAGAACTGTACGTAGTATATCTTCATTCTTCCATGGTTTTCTATGAGAATAGAATCAGTAATGGATTTGATTTCGTTGTCCTTTCATGAAAAAATATCTCTTAGTTGGACTTGGAGTTGCACCTCTTTTGATGATCTCCCAGATGAATTGGTCGTCAACATCCTTTCAAGATTACAGGTCAAAGCTATAGTGCAATCAACTACTGTGAGCAAGATATGGTACTCCCTCATAAAAAATGCTTCCTTTATCTGTGCCCATCTATCTCGATCCATTTCTGATCCTTCCAATTATTATATCTACATGTTCGGCAATTATTCGCCTTCGATCATTGTCCTTTCTGATAATAATTATCTTCTAACCCGTCATTTAGATTTCATTTGTCCTTTTGAAACTGAAACTGAAGGCCGGACACTTATCGGTGCATGTAACGGTTTGGTTTGTGCAACGGATTATTCTGCAGAGTATGATGGATGTGATATTTACCTGATTAATCCGTTCATTAACAAATACAAGAAGTTGGTTGTAGAGTCTTCCTGCTATGCGGATTTGATTGCAAAGATTAATATCAAAACCGGTTATATAAAAGTTGGATTTGGCTATTGTGAGTTTGAGAATGATTATAAGGTGCTAAGGATTACAGCCTAAAGAGTGGGAAATGGAAAGGTTTAGATGTTTCTATAGAAATTGAAATAGACATTTGTGTTTCCCCTGTTTTCGTGCACGGGTGCTTATACTGGCGGGTGTGTCACCCATATCTTCAACCAGATGAATATTTGATATGCTTTGACTTGAAAGATGAAGTATTTAGCAAGATAGAACTGCCTAAAACTTACCATCAGCTTGATTCTACATGGCGTAGTTGTATTTTGGACAAAAATGGTTCTCTAGCGGTTGTACTGCATACCCTTAAAGACCCTAATAGCATTTCCCCTTATATGAGTATATGCATTTTAGTCTTGGAAAAGAATTTCGGTGGACATGATATCCATTGGAAAGAGTTATACTATGAATGTGCCGACTTTAATCCTTTACACGGATTCTTTTCAAGAGCCATGAGACTTGGTATCACGGTATTTCGTGTCCTGGTATTTAGTGGTGTTGGAAGACTTATATTTGACGGGTTTTGGGATACAAAATATTGTGTGGTTGCAGTTGACCTTGATAATTCGTGTGCAGTAGAAAAGTTGGAACTGGACTCTACTGGCCTCTTTGATGGAGCTACTAATGTCTTGGAAAGCCTTGTTTTATTCTCGGATTCGATAGTCTAATAGATGGTATGCTCAAGAACATGGCTTCTTTTTTGCACTAGCATTTTGTACTCTTTTCTTTTTGCTCATGCTTTTTTCTGGTGTTTTTCAGATTCAGAATTTAAGTTGGCTATAAATCTACCAAGGCATATGAAGCAAGATTGTGATCACTTCAAGAAGATGCATAGAGACCTTTTCACAACCATTTTTTTAAAACCATGTACTTTTTCTCGGTTCCCATAAACAACAGCTGACAACATGATTAATTCTACTTTGTAGAGTAAGCAAGTATTTTTTCTTTGTAACCATGTTCATTCATGTATATCACATCCCTCACAGCCGAATAGATACACTCCTTGAAGGGCACAATAAAAACCTTAAGCAAATCTTTTGATACAGGATCTTTTATATACACGCAAAAAGTAGTGTCAGCAGTTCTGCAAAGATTTAGATGAAAGAAGACGTAAATTGCCTATTTTCTTCTTCTTGCATTCGAGCACTGAGTCTAATACAAATTGGATTTGCTCCAAAGTTTCGATGCTTTCATTCTCAAGCTTCGAGATTGAAACTAAAGAAATTATTAAAAGGGTAATTTGTATTTCACCAATGCTTGAATTCAATAATACAACCTTACTGGTATTTATACACCATAAATAATAAAACAGATCAACTCAAAAATATAAAACGGAATACAAAAACCCTATTCTGACTTCATCTCTATCTTTGGTGCCGTATCCCCTGCTGATTCCAATCCGGAGGCTTTTCCAAGTGATGTGAAGAGTCCCTGCTGCTGCTACTTTGTGCTTCAAGATAAGCCTTCTATTTATCTTTAATTTCTTCAATTTGAACTCCTCTTGCTGCTTTATCTGAATTATTCGAACATCTGATTGCTGCTTTAGTTTGATTTGAACTCAAAGGATCATTATCCTTTTCATCCCCCCCTCAATCTGGCGTGGGTAATAGGTTGCACATGCAGATTGTCGCGAAGTGCCAAAAAATGAATCTTTGACAGTGGTTTGGTAAAAACATCAGCTAACTGTTTATGCGAGGGAACAAATCAAGTGATTAACTAACGAACAACCACTTTTTCTCTAACAAAATGGTAATCGATTTCAAAGTGTTTGGACCTGGAATGAAACAAAGGTTTAATAGTTAAGTATAAGGCACTTAGATTGTCACATAAGAGTTGTGGAGGTGTAGTCAAATGTATCCCAATATCACGAAGTAAGTGAGTGACCCAAACGAGTTCTGCAGTGGCAGAGGCCATTGATCGACACTCGCCTCGCACTAGACCTAGCCACGGTTGGTCGCTTCTTGGAGCTCCAAGATATACAATTGGATCCAAAGAACACACAAAATCCACTTGTACTTTGACGAGTAGTGGGGCATCCGGCCCAGTCAACATCAGTATAGGCATAGAGAACATGTGGACTTTGCCTTAGGTAATGAAGCCCAGAATTAAGAGTCCCTTTAACAAACCGTAAAATGTGTTTAACTTCCTTGAAATTACCCACAATAGGAGCTGCAAAATGCTGACACACACGATTAACAGCATGAGTGATGTCTAGACATGTAAAAGTAAGATATTGAAGAGCTCCTACTACACTTCTGTAGGTGAAGGCATCAAATGGCTCAGAATCTGAGGGTTTTGCTTGTACTTTAATTGCTGCAGGAGTAGCAATAGAGCTACAAGTGAGCATCTAAGTCCTGTCCAACAGAGACTGGATGTACTTATGTTGTGTAAGTACAATGCCTACTGATGTGGGCTTGATCTCAATTCCAAGGAAATAGCTTAGGTTGCCTAAGTCCTTTAAGGAAAATTCTTGGCCAAGTTGTGTAGTCAATGTGGATATGAACCGAGGACTATTACCTGTTATTATTATGTCATCCACATAGATTAACATGATGACAAAAACCCTGGCTCATGTAGCAAACATGGATGAGTCTGCTCTGTTGCAAATAAAATTCAGTTGGATGAGACACTGTGAGAGCCTGTCAAACCAAGCCCTAGGGGCTTGTTTGAGACCATATAGAGATTTTTGCAGTAGGCATACATGATTTGGTTTATTTGAGTCCTGAAATCCTGGGGGTTGCTCCATGTAGACTGATGCACGGTCCAAGTAATAAAAATACTCGATACCTAAATAACACACTAGCAAGAGAACTAGGTTCAATCGTAGTATAGTTAGATAGAGTCGAGGTCGATCCCACAGAGACTCGGCTTAAACGAAATATGACTTATTAAACTAAAAAGCAAATTAAAGGCGGTCTACGACCAACAAATAACGTAGAATTAAAATTGACACGATAGAAACACAAAACCAACACAAGACACAACGACACTAAGACACTTATTTTTATAGGTTTTATAAATAATTAACAAACGGTATTGATAACGCTAGTAGTAATTACTCCCCCATGCTATGTAGATTGATGATGAGACAAAACAAGACATTTAAGATTAATTATTCTGACTACGGGAGTCATCCCCTAAAATAGATCTAGCTCCGGTTAGGCCATCTAGATCATAGTGTCTCCATTACATGACTTCACATTTTTAGTCTCCATCTCATATAACTTCTGACACAATTACGAAACTAGGGATGCCGGTATAAACCGTAACCTCATCTAAGCAACATTCCTATGATTAGGCGTACTTCTTAGACACCGATTCAATCTCTGTCCTAAGTAACAATCACTTTTTGGGTCTCATATTAATTTACGATGACAAATAATTAAGTTGATCAAGTTTAATTACTCGTTTGAATTACAAAGCAGAGAACCTGACGTAGTCGAAGCCGTTCACAGGCAAATCAAGAACATCACAGATCTTGCTACTAGCAAGCTCAGATCTGAACCAGATTTGCTCGTGAAACGTCTTTTACGTCTCAGATCTACATAAACATGGGTTCGTAAATTAACTACATAACGAAATCAATACACAAAAAGACTACTCCATAACGAAATAAATTAGATCTACGAATAAAGATGGCATAATAGAGTAGACATTACCCTCGAAGACGAGCGTGATTCCCACTCCTCGATACGATCTCTAACCGGAGACTCTAACGACTCCGTAATGAACGAACATAAATAAAAAACAAAGAACTATATAAAAGTATTGGAATAATGTATTTCTAAGGTGTGTCAATGGCGTGTACTACATGCCTCTATTTATAGGGGTTCAAGCTAATTAAGAGATATGCTTCAAAATATCAGAACAAATAAGAGATAACTCCCGGCCGATCTCAAAATAATAAGGTGCACCCCCCCTAAATGCGTCCTCCAAGTTGGCGCCACTTTTTGATTGGTTTGCCGGCTTTTGTCATGCTTTACTCCTCTTCTTATGCTTATCCGATATTTATCTTCAATGCATCTTGGATTTATCTTGAGATTTAATTCTTCCATTTATATTTATCCTCCAAAAATTATCTTTATCTGCAAAATAAATATTTATCCCAAAATAAATCATATTTAAATAAAAACGGATAAATACCAAAATATATAATAAAAACGGATAAATATAATGAAAACGGATAAATACCAAATTATATCTTATTAATCACATAATATTAAATAATAAATATAAACAGGTGATTTATCATAAAATATATATTATTAATCCCGATTTAAGGACAATGTTGATGACTTTTACGGGTATAATTTTACCGTCATCAACTACCCCCCACTTAGACTTTGATCGTCCCGAACAAAGCATTAATACGTCACTCCCCAAGACAACATTTTCCATGGTCAAATCATACTTATACAAGAAACTCGAGTCAACTCATACCACTTATGCTCATAAGGTACCCATTATTCACTACTCGTCATGAATCGAAGTGACGTGTGCATGTGCGTTTAGTTTTATATATTCGTGGCAAGATTAAAGTTTATGCTAACTTCGAAGTCTTAACCTACCAACATCAGCATTCCTACTCCTTAAGCCTCGCAATGGGTAAAGACATGGTGCAATAAGCAAGAGCGTCATCCATGGGGTTTTTGGACTTGGAGACCGAGAAAAATACTCAAGCCTCTTAAAAATTTGAATTTTTTCGCATTTTCGTAGTTTCAAACTTTACCACTTCTCAAGAAAGAAACTTGCTTTAAAAGTAAAGTATGCATTGCAAGAATCCCTCTCTCACGGATTAGTGGAAGCGTTGAATATTACCACAAGCGCGAAGCTACTTTGGTAATGTTACTGCAAGCCCAGTGTCTAACATTTCGTTAAAACACGAGATAAATCTCAAGCTTATTCCTCCGCTTTGATGGCTAGAAGATAAGAATACATCAGGAGATAAATATCGACTCTAAGTCTGCATAACCAATCATCTACGCAATGTACACATAATTCTTTCAGTTATTATAATTTGTGCGGAATTCGTCGATTCAAATTGAGTAAGCAAATAATAAATAACTACTTGCACTAGTTGGCATGAATATCCTTAAGTTTACATTCACATAAGTATAAAATGATCACGCATTCATGCAACTTGGTTCATTCCCTACTAATTCATTGCATAAGAACTCACAATTCTTAGGGTACGAGATAATAAATTTGGCATTTGTTCAAATTTTTTTCATTTTTTCACCGTTTCATTCAATTTTTCAATTATAACACATCATAGCATAGCTAAGTCTCCTACCCCCCACTTAAACTTGGCATTGCCCTCAATGACAAAGAAAAATGAGAATTTAAGAAAAAGACTTAGCTCTGGAAACGGCTCTCAAGTAAATGCAGAGTGTAGTTGTAGACCAAGCACGTCGTGGAGAAGCAAACAAAACCCTGTTTAAGCAAACCAAACAGAAACTCCACGAAACCGTTAATAACATGTCAATGGAAGTTGTAAAATAATGTGGCAGTAATTAGATATAGAATATCCAAAAACAATTTAAGCCACTTTATTTCATACAACCAATGACACGGAAAACCAAAGAGTTAAAACTACAAAACTCACATGGCGGCTATTAAGGAAAAAACCTCGTTTATTCCGAACTTAGAATTTGAACATGGCGAGATGAAAAAAAACTTAACAGTCTCATGCTACTTTATTCAAACAAAACAAAAACAAAAGAAAGTTTTTAAGAAATAGTTCTGTGTTTATAGTCGTCAGCTCGACTTAACTCAACGATGGTTTAACTATAGGTGGGATCTTCAAGAGTGAAGACTTCCTCCTCCTTACCTTGACCAAGACCAACATAATGTTTCACACGGTGTCCATTAACCACAAAAGTGGATTGATCTTTCAGGTTCAATAATTCAACAGCTCCAGAAGGGAAAAACCTTACTCACTCTATAAGGGCCATACCATCATGATTTTAACTTGCCAGGAAAGAGTCTCAAGCGCGAATTGTAAAGAAGAACCATATCGCCTTCCTTAAAAGTGCGGTCCAATATCTTCTTGTCATGAAATTTCTTTGTGCGCTCCTTAAATATTTTGGCATTCTCATAAGCTTCCAGACGAAACTCCTCTAGGCGAGTCAACTCTAACAACCTTCTTTCTCCCGCTAAACTCTCATCAAAATTCAGCATACGCGTAGCCCACATGGCACGGTGTTCAAGTTCAACCGGTAGATGACATGCTTTTCCAAAAACAATTTTATAAGGGGACATACCAATGGTCGTCTTATAAGCAGTCCTATAAGCCCATAAAGCATCATCTAATCGCAACGACCAATCCTTTCTAGTCGTATTCACAGTCTTCTCCAAAATGCGCTTTATTTCTCGATTTGTAACCTCAACTTGTCCACTTGTTTGAGGGTGATAAGCAGTAGCTAACTTGTGTCTAACCCCGTATTTGATCATCAACTTTTCAAACGGCCTATTGCAAAAATGGCTTCCATTATCACTAATAATGGCACGAGGGGTTCCAAACCGCGTAAAAATATTTTTCTTTAAGAATTTCAGTACAACTTTCGCATCGTTAGTAGGTGAAGCAATGGCCTCAACCCATTTGGACACGTAGTCGACCGTCACTAAAATATAGCGGTTGGACAAAGACGAAGTAAAGGGTCCCACAAAATCAATACCCCAAACATCAAAGAGTTCCACCTCTAGGATATTCTTTAGTGGCATTTCATTCATTCTCGAGATATTTTCTGTCATTTGGCAAGAATGACAAGATTTAGCATATTGATGCGCATCTTTGAACAAGGTCGGCCAGTAAAAACCATATTGGAGAACTTTCGTAGCAGTCTTGTCTCCTCCATAATGTCCTCCGGCCTCATAAGCATGGCAATGTCTAAGGATATCATACATCACTTCTTCCGGCACACATCTCCTAAAGACATTGTCGGATCCTAGCTTAAAAAGATAGGGCTCTTCCCAATAATAGTGCCTAAGATCCTTAAAGAATTTCTTTCTTTCTTGGGGGTTGAGATTTGGTGGCAAGTATTTCGCGGATAGATAATTCACAAAGTCTTTAAACCATGGTTGTTTATTCTCCTTCACAACCTCAACACGCGAAGATACTGCAGCGCAATCATCCTTTCCATGTATGGCCGTGATGGAGAATAATTGTTCATCAGGAAATGTTTCTCCAATCTCGGACATTGGCTCATTATCCTCTAATTGTAAACGGGAAAGATGATCCGCAACCAAATTCTTAGATCCTTTCTTATCACGGATTTCTACATCAAACTCTTACAACAGTAGAATCCATCTCAATAACCTTGGCTTGGAATCTTGTTTGGCTAAAAGATACTTCAGAGCCGCATGGTCAGTCCAAACAGTGACTTTAGATCCTACTAGATAAGATCTAAACTTGTCAAATGCAAAGATGACAGCTAGAAGTTCTTTCTCAGTAGTTGCATAGTTCCTTTGAGCAGCATTTAAAGTTCGACTAGCATAGTAGATGGGCCTAAAGATCTTGTCTTTTCTTTGTCCTAAGGCAGCACCTACAGCTGTATCTCTTGCATCGCACATCAACTCAAAAGGTAGATTCCAATCAGGCGCAATCAGATGGGGTGCAGTAATAAGCATGTTCTTTAGCTTATTAAAAGCTTTCATGCACTCGTTAGTAAACACAAATGGCACATCCTTGGCCAATAATTCGGTAAGAGGTCTAGAGATTAAGGAAAAGTCCTTTACAAACCGACGGTAGAATCCTGCGTGGCCAAGAAAACCTCGCAATGTCTTAAGATTGGTTGGTGGAGGCAGTTTTTCAATCACCTCTACTTTTGCTCTATCCACCTCTATACCGTTCTTAGAAATACGGTGACCAAGTACTATACCTTCAGTTAACCATCAGATGACATTTCTCCCAGTTGAGCACCAGATTCGCCTCCTCGCATCTCTTCAACACTCTTGCTAGATGCGTGAGACATGAATCGAAATCATCTCCAAATACGGAGAAATCATCCATAAAGATCTCTAGGAAATCTTCAACCATATCAGCAAATAGAGAAATCATGCATCTTTGAAACGTTGCTGGTGCGTTGCACAAACCAAAGGGCATTCTATTGTAAGCGAAGGTTCCATATGGACATGTAAAAGTTGTCTTTTCACGATCCTCGGGTGAAATATGAATTTGATAATATCCCGAGTAACCGTCAAGGAAACAATAAAACGCATGTCCGCTCAGTCTCTCGAGCATTTGATCAATGAAAGAAAGAGGGAAGTGATCCTTACGAGTAGCATCATTCGGTTTCCTAAAGTCAATGCACACTCTATGACCAGTAATGAGTCTAACAGGAATCAACTCATTTAACTCATTGGCTTGTACCGTAAAACCCCCTTCTTCAGAACTACGTGGATCGGGCTAACCCATTCACTATCAGAGATAGGAAAGATGATTCCCATTTCTAACATCTTAATAATTTCATCCCTAACCACGTCCTTCAATTGTGAAGTCAACCTTCTTTGGGGTTGTACAACTGTCTCGGATTTTATCTAATGAAAATAAACAAGTAATAAATTTATAAATCCGGTATACCCCAAGTGCAGGGATCGTAGTATAGAGGTTGATACCGGGTCGATCTTACAGGGAATCGGGGTTGTTTAATCTAGTTTTTAATATCTAACCTAACTATGTCACGATTACCACTAAGAAGATAAGAAAATTAAACAGTGAAAACCAAAGCGAAAAACGGAGCTAATGATAAGAATAACTGGACAGAAGATCGAGATCTAAAGCCAGGAAAATATGGTTGCGAACAAATTATCTAAACTAAATCTATTCTAAATCTATTATGAAGTAAAGATTGTAAATTTACTAAGCAATTCAAGTTCAAGTGGTTTAATCAGTGGTTTACGAACGAACAAGCTATTGATCCACCTATCCTACAACAATCAATCTCTATCTCGATTATTTCGTGATTTCTAACCAAGTTGTGATTCACCTAGCCAAGGTATGAACTCCTAATTTCTTAGACAAGTTCGCCTATTAATCTTCTATCTTTCGATCCTAAAGATTAACGCTTTCAAATCAAAGATGTGAAATCTCTCAATTTCTAACCTAGAAATTCAACCTAACCAACTTTCGTTATTTTTAGGTTAAAGACCTAATCTTTATTATGGTGATCTAGGGTTTAACAAGATTTTCATCAATATAAACAATCAACATGCAAGGATCTTTCGATATAAATTGCATAAAATCAACATAGACATAATAAAGATACAACTTGAATTAAAAAAACTCACAAGACAAACGAGAATCGAAACTGAATTGTTGATCGGACGGCTTCACAATGCTTGTTCAATAGAGGTCTAGCCTCTTAGCATCCTCTTGAAATTCGAATTACTTGAATAAAAAGACATAAAAGTGTTGATCTAAACTAGAGATTAAAAAGCATAAACTTTGAGTAAAAATTGATAAAAATCGCAGCTAGGCCACCCCTAGGGTTTAGGGTTCGAATATCTCCTGGTTATGTGTGAGAAAACGCTGGTATTTATAGATTCTAAGGTCGGTTTGGCTGAGTCGGTCGAAGGACGCCCGTCCACTCCTTCTGGACGCTCGTCCGGTCTTCAATATCAACTTCGAATCGGGCCGAGTCATGATCAGACGCCCGTCCTTCTTTAATTTGGACGCTCGTCCATCAATTTTGGGAGAACTCTGAATCAAATTCCCTCTCCTGGACGCCCGTTCACTTTCTTAGACGCCCGTCCACTGGACGGGACTTAGGACGTGCGTTCAGTGGACTGGATTTTCGATTTCTCCATCTCTATCTCTTTCCTTTTATTCAAATCTTCCTTATCTCTTTTTCATCAATTAAATCCGACATTTATCTTCATTGAATCATCTTTTGAGCCGCAATTACACATCTACAAGTCATTAAAAACATCGCAAAATGTAATAATATCCAAATAAACATAAAATCAGCATTAAAACACATAAATTAACCAATTTTGCGAATAAACCGTTTAAAAAATCATTTGCTCAATAACTCAATTAAACACTTAATTTCTATGCAGATTATACGAATATGGAGGAAATTGTTACAAAATATAACGTTAAAAATCATATAAAATCATCCTTAACAACTCCCCCACACTTAGCTTTTGCTCGTCCCGAGCAAAACAAGACGAAACCAAGGCTCGGAAGAAAGATAGACATCTCAGCAAATATAATACATATTCAATAACTTAGAGGTTCACCCCGGTGTGTGTGCAAAGCCATAACAAACTTCCACTAAGTCCAAACTTGAAAATTTCAAAGCAAACTAGCTAATACCCCCTTCAAACTAGCGATGACCGATACTTATAAGATGTACCCTACAAAACGTGACATATCCCGAAAAAGATGATAGAATACATCTAGGGCCTTTCTGATATACTCAGAGGATAATCCCTACAACATATCTGTCAGCTTATACTGGGGATAAGGTATACGATAACTAAGTCTTTTGTTCATTTCATACCACTTCTTATATAAGTTGATTTAACTATTTCACTTTCAAACGCACATCAGAATGAGCACTTGCCCTGTCATAGCAGAATAGGATATTCGAGATATACCCTACCTTACTCAAATCATAAGGCAGCTTTTTCTAACTTTCGTGAGCTTTTGGTCATCATAGTGGTATAGGACATTCGTGATATGACCTACCGCACTCAAATCATCGACCAGCTTCCGACACACACAATTAATTCATTTACTTTTCAACTTTTTCAACAACTTTAGTTACGCTTTACTTATCACATTCAAACCTCAGATATTCATAGTATGTCATACTCCGGCTATAAACACAAACTATCATAATCTCTCACGATACATACGTTAGCACTAAGCACATGACTTATAAGATAATCAAAAATCACTAATCAAAAGGGTATAGCTTTATATTATAGCTCATCATTCACTATGGCTCGTGAAAAATATATATCGGGTGAAACAACTAACTTACTTGGACATACAAGTATATACATCAATGACTATAAAAATAACGAACAAAGATATGCATTGCTCACTCGGGACAAAAACAAAAATTTTGAAAAATTTTAGCTCATTTTGCATAGAAACATAACAAATGAATTAAGCAAATGATCGATACACATAACCATTCCCCTCCCCCACACTTAAACCACAACATGTCCTCAGGTTGTGCATAACTTATAAGAGACAAAATACTTAGCTGATTGCAATAGATACTCGAATCGTTGGTCAGGCCGGAGCCTTCGTAGTGACAAATAGAACTCGTATCAGCACGATGTAAAAGCTAGCTCGACAATACAGCTAGAAATAATCCTGCATCACTCGACAAACACGGAAAAATCTCGGGGAAAACGGGGGAAGTATACCATGATGAGAGATAATGAAATGATTAGATCAAAAGAGAAAACATCCAATACAATGAAAATCGAAATCGTAGTAATGTCAAATGAAAGTACGGAATGCCTTAAGGCTTACAAGATTCATCGAGAAAAATAGACAGTAGCTAACACGAAAAGTACAATGAATCAAGTAAGGAAAAGTAGCAGGACAATACAATCATCTTAAAAAGAAATACATAAGCCAGAATCAGCAACAAATCATCAGGTCTGCCCCGGTGCCGCAGAATCATCAGCAGGAGGTGATCCACCCGTAGGAGAGTCAGGCTGCTCCGCATCCGAAGACGACTCGGAATCATGAAGAACATCCGCAATGGCTTGCTCAATCTCATCCGAATAGACGTAATCTATAATGCTCGGGTTGAAGACTCTGTCGTCCCTCGGAGGCCGGTCCTCACTTATGCACCGCAAAATAGTCAAGATATTGTTCTGGGAAGTCCTAATATCCTCCATCCAGTTCCGTACACTGTTAGCCATACTCAACCTCATCCGGACTGAGGGAGATAAAGATGGAAGGGAAGATGCTCGAGGTGGTGCCGAAGATGAACCGGGCTCGCGTCGCCCCGGCCTCGAGGCTCGTCCCGAAGATTTCACTTTCTCTTGCTGCAAGTACCTAGGATTCTTTGGTTTGTGATCGGTCTTGTACTCGGGAACCCTAGCATCTTGACAGATACTGTGGATCAAATGCGGACATATCAAACACCTAGCATAGACCTTCTGATTCGTGGCTATCTCATCGAAAATGGCTTGTCCTACATCCACATTTAGCTTGAAATTCAAGGCATATAACATCCCAAGGTCACCAATGTGAAAATGAGTCAGGTTGTTCTTAGGTAACAACCTGTTCTGAATAAACCGACATTGGACCTTCCAATCCTCCGTCCAACAACTCGTCGTCACCAACTCTTTCCTATCTCCGCCCGGTCTAAGTGTCCACGGCACCTCCGGGCATACCAACAAACGTAAATCCTCCAGCGGATCCTCTCCCCGCATCCTGCTTGGCCTTTATTGCCTCCTTGTAGTCCAACCCCTCAAAAGGTGCCAAGTTATACTTCTCGTTTATAACCTTAGGCGTAAACGGCACCTTTACCCCCCGAACCATCACAACTCCGGCTTCCAAATCCGTTTCCGAGCAATTGGCATAAAACTCTCGGACTAATGTAGCATTAACTGGGGTCCTCGGAGTTCTCATCAATGCTCCCCACTTTCTATCCGTAAGCATTTCTACATAAGCGGGATCAACCTTGGTCTCAAGGACGGCTCGCTCTATTAACATCGTCCTCGTAACATAGTGCTTATTGTACACCTCGAAAGCCTTAGGATTTATGAACCTACGAGCCAAGGGGATAGGGATAGGAGGTCTCACATTCTGTCTAACCGGCTCAGCCCTCTCAGTTGCTTCCTCGGCTTGCTCAACTCTAAACCTAGGTGCGTCTTCACTCCCTTCAACCCTAGGTAGTCTCACTAGGGGTACATCATCATCAGTGTCTGACCCAGACTCAGACTCATCTCGTAAAGGAACCTTAGATTGACCTCTAGGAGGATTTTGACGTTCACCAATATGGATGCCTCGGTTCGGATTGACTAATGCGGGGTCTACAACCTTCTTCTTCTTAGGAGGTTCATTGGCAACCCCCTTACCATGCCGTTTCTGCACCGCTTTACGCACCATTGTAAACTTAAGCTAAACCAACAATCAACCCCAACCACAATTCAAACAAACCACCCGTTTATCGTCCAAACGGGATTTCCCAAACAAAACAACAACAAACCACAACAAACCACAATGCAGCCCATCCATTATCATCCATAGCCATCCCAGATCACCACAAAGGAAGAAAGAATAAACAAAACAAGAAGAAAAAACCAATAAGGTGAATTTCATGTAAAAGAGTCGACTCGAAGATCGAATTCAAAAAAAACGTGAAATAATCTACGAAAAGCTTATAAAATCTTACCAAGTACGTTGAAGGGATGATGATGATGATGATTAGAAGTCCTAACCGTGAACAATCGAACCCAAAGATTGGATTTTTCCCAAAAGAAAACCGCACAAGCTAGGTCACCCAATCGAATTATCTGTTGTTTGTTGGAGGATTTGGGTTGAAGAATCAACGAGAGGGGTTTGAGAGCTGTTTGTGGGACTTTGAATCGCCCAATTTGGTTTAGAAACAAGGATTTTAGGGCAAAAGAGGTCGAAAAGTCGGGTTTTGCAATTTTGGAAATTCTGATGCGAAATAAATTTGGAAGCAGGGGTATATATAGCAGCAGGCTTGGACGGGCGTCCATGAAACTGGACGGGCGTTCAGCTGGGGATTTTATGAACTGGACGGGCGTCCAGATATTCAGACGCTCGTCCAGGTAGCCCATTTTTGAACAGAGTTGGAGGGAATCTTGCAGACGGGCGTTCAAGAAATTTGGACGCTCGTCCAAAATTTTCAAAGGACGGACGGGCGTTCATTAAGGATGGACGCTCGTCCAAGGCAGACATAGATCAGACGGGCGTCCAAAGGCATGGACGCACGTCTGAGGCAGAATTTAACAAAAACTTAAAAATTTTCATTTAAATCAAATCAAACCCTTATTTTATTATAAAAAAAATCATACAAAACTTCAAATAATAGATAAAAGCTGAAGAATATAAAAAAAAACTCTAGAAGTAGTGGGTTGCCTCCCACCGAGCGCTTTTGTTTAACGTCGCTTGCTCGACGAAACAGCCTAACGACGCTAGTCATCGTAAATCTCCGCCCAATCCACAATCCGGATCAGACGGCGGAGCATGTCAAAAAGCTTGGAGGAAAATCATACTCGTCCTGTAGAGCCCAGTCCTCGCCAGCAACATCCACTCCTTGGAAATGCTCAGCTTGCAGCACTAGCGCCAAGTCGGTCGGCATCGGATCATTGAGGATTGTATACGGTCGTCCTAAAGTCTCCTGCGGGTCCCCGAGCTAAAATCTCCACCTCCCGAAGATCGGGGTACAATGAGAACATAAGTAACGGTCCTGATGCGGGTACTAATATCAAAGTCAACGTCCAAAATGATAGTCCCTCCGGGTCCGTCACCTAAAGTGATAAGTGGGATCTTACTAATGAAAGGAAACTCCTGTGGTAGAACTCCGTAATCCATATCTAAAATACAGCTAAACTGAACAGATTCAAACAAAATCTTAATTAGACTTACGATAAAAACTAATCAAAGAAAAAAGAAACAACATAATAGAGAGTACTAATATAATAAAGGATATCTAGGATGCCTCCTAGTGGCGCTTTTGGTTAATGTCGTTAGCTCGACACTCTTTTAGCTCAGCCTGGATCAGGCCATTTAACTTTTCTGCCAGACACTACCTCGTGTAGGCTTTGATCAGTAGTGTGGCTGCAGAAACAGCATCTAACACATGGGGTGAATTCTTTAATTGCCTTCCACACACGTTTAAACCTCCCCATGGTTGATTTCTTCTTCTTTTGACGACGTTTCAACTATTGCTCCTTCTCAAACTCTTCCATGTCCCAACTACCTGCTAGAACTTCTTCAGAGGGACCACTACTCGTCATCCTCAGAAAACAAATCGGGCGAATACTCGTCAAATTTATCGACTTCTGAAGTACCACACCCGAGGATATCGAGGAATCGAACAATCAAAGGTTGTTCCTTAGCTTGACCAATGTAATGCTTGCACCTTTGACCATTCACTCGGAACGGCTGGTCACCATAACCTCGTAGTTCTAGAACACCTCCAGGAATGATTTGGAGAATTTCAAAGGGGCCGGACCATCGTGTCCTCAGCTTACCAGGGAACAGATGTAACCTGGAGTTGTACAATAAAACTTGTTCCCCAACTTGGAATTCTCGCTTCTTGATTTTGGCATCGTGAAGGAGTTTTGTCTTTTCCTTACTTATCCTGGCGCTTTCGTAGGCCTGAAGTCTAAATTCGTCTAACTCATGCAACTGTTGCAATCGATGTTTTCCACAAGATTGGGCATTGAAGTTTAAAAACTTCGTGGCCCAATACGCTCTATGCTCTAACTCGATTGGTAAGTGGGATGGTTTACCATAAACCATTTGATAGGGTGATGTACCCATGGGGGCCTTATAGGCAGTTCGATATGCCCATAGTACATCATCCAACTTTAGACTCCAGTCTTTTCTATGATTGTTAACTGTTTTCTCCAGGATTTTCTTTAAACTTTGGTTGCTTCTTTCAACTTGACCACTAGTCATTGGATGATATGGTGTGCCAATTTTGTGCCGGACACCATATTTCTCAAGCACTTTCTCCAGGGGTCGGTTGCAAAAGTGTGTCCCTTCATCACTAATCAAGGCGCGTGGACACCCGAATCTCACGAAGATGTTTTTCTTTAGAAACTTCATGACCGTCTTATGATCATTGTGAGACGTGGCTTGAGCCTCCACCCATTTCGATACATAATCCACGCAGACTAAGATGTATTTATTTCCACAAGATGATGGGAATGGTCCCATAAAGTCGATACCCCATACATCAAAGACTTCGCATTCTAGGATGGGTTTCAATGGCATGTCGAAACGCCGTGTCAACGTTCCGGTTCTTTGACACCTATCACAAGCTTTACAGAAAGCTTCTGTATCTTTAAAGATCGTGGGCCAATAGAAGCCGGATTGAAAGATCTTAGCAACGGTTTTCCAAGGACCAAAATGACCACCGGTAGGTCCACTGTGGCATTGCTCAATAATATCACGTTGCTCGGATTCAGGAACACATCTTCTCAGCAAACCATCTTTACAAATCTTGAAGAGGTAAGGTTCATCCCAAACGAATGTTTTCAAATCAGAGAAGAATTTCTTCTTCTCCTGATAAGACAATTCTGGGTCAAGATATTGGGAATGAAGGTAGTTTACGATGGAAGAATACCATGGAACATATGGAGCACAACCGTCGATCAGCATGATATTCTCCAGAGGAAAGTAAAGATCTATATCGTCAGGGTCATCCTTTTCCTCATTCAACATTCTTGAGACATGATCAGCCACTACGTTTTCACTGCCCTTTTTGTCTTTAATCTGGACATCGAACTCTTGTAGGGTTAGTATCCAGCGTAGTAAGCGCGGCTTAGCCTCTTTCTTTGTCATCAAGTATCGCAAAGCAGCGTGATCAGTCCACACAACTACTTGAGCACCCAACAAGTAACTACGAAACTTGTCCATAGCAAAGACCACGCCAATAATTCCTTTTCAGTCGTCGTGTAGTTTACTTGGGACGGATTTAGTTTGTGACTGGCGTAATAGATTGGCTAGAATTTCCCTTTTATTCTCTGTCCTAAGACTGCGCCAACAGCATAGTTTGATGCATCGCACATAAGTTCAAAGGGAAGATTCCAGTCAGGCGAAATAAGGATCGGCGCATATATTAATCGACTTTTAAGCTCCTCAAACGCTTGTTTGCAACTTTCATCAAAATCGAATAAAACGTCTTCTTTTAGTAGTGTAGACAGGGGCTTGGCTATCTTGGAAAAGTCCTGAATGAATCTCCTATAGAAACCGACATGTCCAAGAAAACCTCTGACTTCGCGTACATTCTTAGGATAACTCATCTTCTCGATAGCTTCTACTTTGGCCCTGTCTACCTCAATACCTTTGGCGGAGATCTTGTGGCCAAGAACTATTCCCTCATCTACCATGAAATGACACTTTTCCCAGTTTAGGACTAAGTTCTTTTCCACACATCTGGATAAGACCTGGTCAAGATTATCAAGGCAATCATCGAAGGATTGACCAAAGACCGAAAAGTCATCCATGAAAATTTCCATGCACTTTTCAACTAGCCCGTCAAAGATAGCCATCATACATCTTTGAAATGTAGCTGGGGCATTGCAAAGACCAAATGGCATTCGCCTGTAAGCGAATGTACCATAAGAAGCGGTGAAAGTGGTCTTTTCTTGGTCAAAATTTGGATCGATAGGTATATGAAAATATCCTGAATATCTGTCCAGGAAACAGTAGAATGCGTGTCCCGCCAGACGCTCAAGCATCTGATCAATGAAAGGAAGGGGGAAATGATCTTTCATTGTTACTTCATTGAGTTTCCTGTAATCAATGCAGACTCTGTAACCAGTAACAAGTCTCAATGCTATTTCTTCTCCCTTCTCATTCTTCTCAATAGTAATTCCTCTTTTCTTGGGAACTACCTGGGTAGGGGATACCCATTCACTGTCAGCGATTGCGTATATGATACCCATATCTAAAAGCTTGATAATTTCCTTCTTGACCACCTCTTGCATATGAGGGTTGAGCCTTCTGCGGGGTTTGTCTAACACATTTTGCACCCTCTTCAGTCTTGATTTTATGCATACAGATGTCAGGAGATATCCCTCTGATGTCTCCTACTTGCCAACCAAAGGCTCTCTCATTTTTCCTCAAGACGTTTACCAGCTTCATTTCTTCTAATCGAGACAGCTTGGCAGATATAATTAATGGAAGCTTGTCACCTTCTCTTAAAAACACATACTTTAGATGTTTAGGCAACGGCTTCAGTACCAGATCTGCAGGGGGGTCTTCCAAACTTGATTTAAGATCTCCACTTTTCAACTCAACATCGCTGAGTTTACTTAGCGGTCCCACTGCCAAAACTTCTCCTTTCAACAAGTCATCCTCAAAATCAGCTTCTAACTGTTCTAGATTCACCACACCATGATTATTCAACTTCTCCACTAGTCGCTCGTATTCGGTATTTGCAATGACCATGACTTGCTTTTCCATTAAATCATTGAAGTCATCAGAAATTTCGTCAATGGAGAAGCCGGTCGGTCTTTCAGAGGGTTTCTGGCTAGCTTTGGAAACATTGTAACTCACCTCTTGATCACCAACACGTATCGTCACTTGCCCACCATCACAATCAATGAGGGCTCTGGCTGTAGACAGAAAAGGTCTCCCAAGAATTAGAGGGACATGCTCATCCTTCTCTATGTCCGAACGTACCGAGTCCACCGGGAAGGTAAATCGTCAATTTGAACTAAGGACGTCTTTAGTATTCCCGCGGCTTTCTTAGAAGATCTATCCGCGAATTGAAGATTCATGGTGGTGGGTTCTAGAAGATTGTCTAACCCAAGTCGTTTGCGGACGACAATGGCATCGGGCTTATGGATGCACCGGAGTCACATAAAGAGTTTGGGAAGACTAAGCCTCCCATTAGCAATGTGAGAACAAATTTCCCAGGGTCACGCCTCTTGATTGGTAGATTTTCATAATTGATCATAGAGCAATCCTCACCAATCAACCGATCCATGTCAGCTAACTTCTTCTTAGAAGAAACAACATCCTTGATGAATTTGGGATACTTAGGCATCTGAACCAAAACCTCGGATAATGGAAGATTAACCTGAGTATTTTTTAGAAGGTTTAGCACTTTTTCATACTTTTTGTCCTCATTCAAGGAGATGTTGCTTTTTCTAGGTGGAAATGGAAGTTTTTTCAAGTCACTCTCGGAAAAGGCTTTCTTCGAGGATGAACTGACAGATTTGTCTTCAAAATCCTTCCACCTTACTACCTTTTCATTCTTCTTACTAGCCAGGGGATCAGTCTCCTGACTCTCACTTGATTCTTCATTATTCAGGGGCTCAGCCACCTGAGGACTTCCAACTCTTTCACCTCTCAGGGGATCACCACATGGTATTCTCTTGCGGCCAAGGGGAACGTAGGTGCTCGACTTCCCCCCCCGCCTTATCGGCGGCGGGGAGGGGTTAGTGGTTTCCCGGTGAGGGGGACCACTTAGTTGAGTACCTGACCTTAAGTTCATCGCACTGGCATCTTCTCTACCGTACGGAATTGAAGGTACCAGGTCAGTGCATTGGCTATTATTTAGATCGGTCTGGGCAACTTGACCACCCTTAGGATTCTTTTCTGTGAAGCTGGGCAACTGCCCTGGGGGTCTAGAAACTAACTGTTCAGCCAATTGCCCTAGTTGCCTCTCAAGATTCTTGAGTGTCCTGTTTTGCTCCAACCGAAAGGAGCTCCATTCAGCTTGGATATCACTCGAGTGCGAGGGCCCTTGAGAGTTTTTGAAGTTTTGCGGGTAAGGCTGTCTGGACCGATTTTGAAATGTAGAATTAGAATTGTTAGGCCAATTCTGACTAAACCTTTGATTCTGATTGGAAAAATTGGAGTTATGGTTCTGGTTGTAAGTAGGGTTTCGATTGAAGTTTTGATTTTGATTAAAATTCGAATTTGAATTAAAATTTTGATTCTGGCTGAAACCCTGGTTTTGAGGATTACTCTGGCCAGAGAATTGATTATTAAACCTCTGATTGGTCTGGCCAGAGAAAGCGTTTACTTCAGCATTTTGTCCATTCAAAGGACAGAAACGAGATGTATGTCCCACATTGTCACAGTTCTGACATGTGACTGGATTATACTGTCCATTGTCATGAACAGTATTAACTTGATAAGCAGAGAGGGGGAACAAATTGACACTGGCCAATCATATGGCCAGTCTGACAACAATTCTCACAGTACAGAACTTGAGAGTTCTGTTGAGGGGAAAGATTCTGATTGATCGGATTAGAGGAAATTTGAGAAGCTACCATTTGCTTTTGCAGCATGGCGATCAGACTTTGCATATTCACCTCCTCGATCTTAGGCAGAGGAGGAGGTGCTTGAATAGCTTGAGAGGGGGCGTAATTGTACTTGGAAATATCCTCAAATAGTGCCCATCCCTCTTCAGGTGTCTTTCTCAAGAATGCCCCACAAAAAGAACTACTGACCATGCCCTTAGTGAGCTCGGTCAATCCACTGAAAAATGTATTGACTTGCCTCTGCAAGTCAATACCATGATGGGGACATTTCCGAAGAAGAGATTTGAATCACTTCCATGCATCAAAGAATGACTCGTTTTCCTTCTGATAAAATGTAAAAATCTCACTGAGGCATTGGGTTGTCTTGGAAAGTGGGAAATATTGACTTAGAAACTCTTTTTCAAGTCCAGCCCAAGTGGTAATGGATTCAGCAGGGAGAGAGTTATACCACTCTTTTGCCTCCCCCTTCAAGGAAAACGGAAACAATTTCAGCTTAATGGCATCCTCGCTTACACCTTGAATGCGATTCGTACCACATATCTCCAGAAATGTGTGTACGTGAGTGTGCGGGTTTTCAGACTGATAGCCGTGGAAGATAGATGCATGTTGCATCATTTGAATGAGACCAGGCTTGAGTTCGAAGGTCTGAGCATTTATGGTTGGTAGGACGATAGCCGGGTTGACCTTGACTACGCCAGGCATGGCGTAGTCAGCCAACGTACGCCTATCTTCAGCAGCCATAATGACTATATTTTCGATCTCTCGAGCTAGATCTTGTTCGATATCTCGTTCGACTGTGTTTTCTTCGTCAGGGTGGTCCGCAAAACGGAGTCTTCTCCCTGTTTGGTCGGACTATGGTTCGCTCGAGGTCAGGGGTATAGAGTAGTGGCCCCTTTCGACTCCGAGTTTGTATAAACCGATACCAAGATCTAGTTTTTTAACCTTTAAATCAAAGGTTAAAACCGAGAAAATATTTTGAAGAGAAAGAGGTCAGACGGGCGTCCAGATTACTGGACGGGCGTCTGCCTGGAAGATGAACTGGACGGACGTCTGGATAACCAGACGCTCGTCTGACTGGGCAAAAATGAACAGAGTTAAAAAAAAACTTGACCAGACGGGCGTCCACTACTCTAGACGCCCGTTTACTGAAACAGAAATGAAACAGAAACAAAAATAAAATATCTATATTAAATTACTAACGAAAATAAAAACTAGACAACCGTCCTGTTCCCCGGCAACGGCGCCAAAAACTTGTCACGGATTTTATCTAACGAAAGTAAACAAGTAATAAATTTATAAATCCGGTATACCCCAAGTGTAGGGATCATAGTATGGAGGTTGATACCAGGTCAATCTTACGGGGAATCGGGGTTGTTTAATCTAGTTTTTATTTTCTAACCTAACTATGTCACGATTACCACTAAGAAGATAAGAAAATTAAACAGTGAAAACCAAAACGAAAAACGGAACTAGTAATAAGAATAATTGGACAGAAGATCGAGATCTAAAGCCAGGAAAATATGGTTGCGAACAAATTATCTAAACTAAATCTATTCTAAAGCTATTATGAAGTAAAGATTGTAAATTTACTAAGCAATTCAAGTTCAAGTGGTTTAATCAATGGTTTACGAACGAACAAGCTATTGATCCACCTATCCTACAACAATCATTCTCTATCTCGATTATTTCGTGATTTCTAACCAAGTTGTGATTCACCTAGCCAAGGTATGAACTCCTAATTTCTTAGACAAGTTCGCCTATTAATCTTCTATCTTTCGATCCTGAAGATTAACGCTTTCAAATCAAATATGTGAAATCTCTCAATTTCTAACCTAGAAATTCAACCTAACCAACTTTCGTTATTTTTAGGTTAAAGACCTAATCTTTATTATGGTGATCTAGGGTTTAACAAGATTTTCATCAATATAAACAATCAACATGCAAGGATCTTTCGATATAAATTGCATAAAATCAACATAGACATAATAAAGATACAACTTGAATTAAGAACTCACAGGATAAACGAGAAACGAAACTGGATTGTTGATCGGATGGCTTCACAATGCTTGTTCAATAGAGGTCTAGCCTCTTAGCATCCTCTTGAAATTCGAATTACTTGAATAAAAAGACATAAAAGTGTTGATCTAAACTAGAGATTAAAAAGCATAAACTTTGAGTAAAAAATGATAAAAATCGCAGCTAGGCCGCCCCTAGGGTTTAGGGTTCGAATATCTCTTGGTTATGTGTGAGAAAACGCTGGTATTTATAGATTCTAAGGTCGGTTTGGCTGAGTCGGTCGAAGGACGCCCGTCCACTCCTTCTGGATGCTTGTCCGGTCTTCAATATCAACTTCGAATCGGGCCGAGTCATGATCAGACGCCCGTCCTTCTTTAATTTGGACGCTCGTCCATCAATTTTGGGAGAACTCTGAATCAAGTTTCTTCTTCTGGACGCCCGTCCAATAAGTTGGACGCCCGTCCACTAGACGGGACTTAGGACGTGCGTTCAGTGGAGTGGATTTTCGATTTCTCCATCTCTATCTCTCTCCTTCTATTCAAATCTTCCTTATCTCTTTTTCATCAATTAAATCCGAAATTTATCTTCATTGAATCATCTTTTGAGCCGCAATTACGCATCTACAAGTCATTAAAAACATCGCAAAATGTAATAATATCCAAATAAACATAAAATCATCATTAAAACACATAAATTAACCAATTTTGTGAATAAACCGTTTAAAAACTCATTTGCTCAATAACTCAATTAAACACTTAATTTCTATGCAAATTATACGAATATGGAGGAAATTGTTACAACATATAACGTTATAAATCATATAAAATCATCCTTAACAACAACCGCTTTCTTTGTAGGCTTGAAGGAATACATACTTCAAATGTGCAAAAGGCGAGAGGCTTCAACGTCAGATTCGTAGGAGGTTCTTCTAACGAGGTCTTTAACTTTTGTCCGGTTAGCTTAAGTTCAAAGAACTTATGCCATGTCGGTCTATGGTAGAATTTCTCAACCTCGGTAGATTTCATTTCCTCGACATGTCTAGGGGTTCCTCTACTACATCCAGGCCATATCACTTTTTCTTCCTCGCTATTTTCATAAGGCACTTCATCCTCTAATTCCAAGGTAGCCTCGAGGAAATCCTTAATATCCTCATACTGTTGGAAATCACTGACAAGCTTGTCAACAGAATCCAACATGAAACATGCATCCTCTTCATCATCAGGTGTCTTCATAGTGTCAAGCACGTTGAATGCTATTTCATCCCCATTAACTCTTACTACTAACTCTCCTTTGTAAACATTGATAAGCGTCCTACTAGTGGCCATAAAAGGTCTTCCTAAGATTAGGGGCACTTCGTAGTTAGCTTCCATATCTAGTACAACAAAGTCGACAGGAAACACAAACTTCTCAACTCTTACTAGTACATCTTCAACCACTCCACAGGGTTCCTTAACTGACCGATCAGCTAATTGCAAAGTAATTGAAGTCTTTTTAAGGTCTTTCCTGCCCAGCTTTTGAAAAATGGATAGAGGCATCAGATTTACGCTCGCTCCTAGATCACATAAGGCTTTGTTCAAACATACGTTACCTATGGTGCAGGGAATGAGAAAACTTCCCGGATCCTTGCACTTAGCGGGTAACTTATGTTGAAGAATGGCTGAGCACTCCTCATTTAGGCAAATGTTCTCTAAATCTAAGAGTTTCCTCTTAGTAGAGATAGCTTCTTTTAAGAACTTTGTGTACTCAGGCATCTCAGCCAGTGCTTCAACTAAAGGTATATTGATGTGTAACTTTCTAAAGATATCAATGAACTTCTTATACCTCTTGTCATCAACCTTAGGCTTAGGTTTGCGTGGAGGATAAGGTAAGGTTGAAGGATCGACATCAGTGAAAATAGGATACTTGTTATTGTAAAGCTCAACTCTAGGGCCAGCAGGTTCCTTATAGGTTTCTTGCTCAGGTAAGGTTTCAGATGCATTTCTTTCCTTGCTTGGCTCACCATCCTTACTCTCATCTACTTTCTCTTTTTCTTTCAATGATGGTGGAGTTACTTCTTTCCCACTTCTAGTCATGATCGCATTCAAATCCTTAGGATTCTTATCAGTGTTGCTTGGTAATCCTCCAGGAGGTCTAGTTGAGACTTGCTCAGCTAACTGTCTTATTTGGTGAGTGAGATTTTGGACTATGGCTTCTTGATTGGTCACCTTAGCATCGGTCTTCTGACAATATTGGCTAAAGTTAGTGGCTAAATCAACCATCGATTTTGAAAGTTGTCCCATATTGTCAGTGACGACATTACTCAGTTTTTCTATCGCAGCTTCCCAACCAAAAGTTTTAGTTTGCTGGGGTACATAAGTAGTAGGCGGTTTAGGCCATTCTCCTGCATTAGGGTCACTATATCTGAATCCAGGATGGTTATGGTTAGGCTTATATCCTCCCCATTGATTTCCTTGTTTCCTAATATAGTTGGCTTCTTCAGTACCAGCATTCTAATTTTGAGGAATCACTTCGATTCCAGTCCCTTTCTCAACTCTTGCCATCCTCTCTTGCATTCCATCTACCATATTGTTCATAAAAGACAGTTGTTCTAGGATTTTGGTATATGCACTATCCTCAAATATGTCAGCGGCCATCTTCACAGCAGCTATGTCATTGCCTCCCCATTGACTATTCATCGCTATTTGCTCCATTTTTCCTTGTGCCTCCTCAGGAGATAAAAGAACAAACGCTCCATTGCTAGAGGCGTCTACTCTAATTTTCTCAGTCTCTCTCAATCCATGGTAAAAAGTTTGCATTAAAAGCCAAAGAGAGATATCATGATGAGGACATTTTCTCATAGCTTCCTTAAAACGCTCCCAAGCTTGATCAAAACTCTCCCCAGGTTGTTGCTTAAATCCCAAGATATCCTGGCGTAACTTAAAGGTTTTTCCTAAAGGAAAATACTTATTCATGAATTTTTGCAACAATTGTTCCCAAGTAGTGATAGATCCAGCCTCTAGAGAGAGAAGCCATTGCTTAGCTTTATCTTTCAAAGTGAAAGGGAAAAGCTTAAGACGAATGTTACCTTCAGGGATTAATTCTGGCTTCACAGTGCTAACGATTTCCAAGAAATTTGTCACGTGAACACCAGGATCCTCATTTTGGATTCCATGAAAAGTGGAATAGTTGGTCACCATTTGAATTACATTAGGCCTAGGGTGATAGACTTCCGCAGGGTCTTGCTGTGCTACGATAGCGGGAATGAATTGCTCAATAGTAGGTGTTGCATAACTTTGCAAAGTGCGCCTCGCTCCTTGAGCTAGGGCTTGGTTTCCATTATTAGCATTATTAACATTATTGGCATTATTAATAACTTATTCGGGATTAGGTACCTGGTTTGGATTGTTCAGAATGCCTTCCATTTCTGCCTCAGATTCAGAATGCTCAGAATGATCGGTTGTATGTCCTTCTTCCAATTCGTGTTCGCTTTCCTCAAGATTTGGATCCTCTTCTCCTTGCTTAGCCAGTTCTCTAGCTAACTTTCTATTTCGCCTTGCACATTTCTCTATTTCAGGATTATATGGCTCAAGCGGTTCCTTTGATTTCCGAGTAGCGTACTATAAAATGACAAAAAACAATTAAATACTTAAAAGGCTAGGCCTTTGACTAGACTAAATAATAAAAACGAAACTAAAACAGACTCTATTCACAATATTTACGAATTTAAAAATAAGCTATATTTGATTTAATGACACGAGTCCCCGGCAACGGCGCCAAAAACTTGATGCACGGTCCAAGTAATAAAAATACTCGATACCTAAATAACACACTAGCAAGAGAACTAGGTTCAATCGTAGTGTAGTTAGATAGAGTCGAGGTCGATCCCACAGAGACTCGGCTTAAACGAAATATGACTTATTAAACTAAAAAGCAAATTAAAGGCGGTCTACGACCCACAAATAACGTAGAATTAAAATTGACACGATAGAAACACAAAACCAACACAAGACACAACGACACTAAGACACTTATTTTTATAGGTTTTATAAATAATTAACAAACGGTATTGATAACGCTAGTAGTAATTACTCCCCCATGCTATGTAGATTGATGATGAGACAAAACAAGACATTTAAGATTACTTATTCTGACTACGGGAGTCATCCCCTAAAATAGATCTAGCTCCGGTTAGGCCATCTAGATCATAGTGTCTCCATTACGTGACTTCACATTTTTAGTCTCCATCTCATATAACTTCTGACACAATTACGAAACTAGGGATGCCGGTATAAACCGTAACCTCATCTAAGCAACATTCCTATGATTAGGCGTACTTCTTAGACACCGATTCAATCTCTCGTCCTAAGTAACAATCACTTTTTGGGTCTCATGTTAAATTACGATGACAAATAATTAAGTTGATCAAGTTTAATTACTCGTTTGAATTACAAAGCAGAGAACCTGACGTAGTCGAAGCCGTTCACAGGCAAATCAAGAACATCACAGATCTTGCTACTAGCAAGCTCAGATCTGAACCAGATTTGCTCGTGAAACGTCTTTTACGTCTCAGATCTACATAAACATGGGTTCGTAAATTAACTACATAACGAAATCAATACACAAAAAGACTACTCCATAACGAAATAAATTAGATCTACGAATAAAGATTGCATAATAGAGTAGAGATTACCCTCGAAGACGAGCGTGATTCCCACTCCTCGATACGATCTCTAACCGGAGACTCTAACGACTCCGTAATGAACGAACATAAATAAAAAACAAAGAACTATATAAAAGTATTGGAATAATGTATTTCTAAGGTGTGTCAATGGCGTGTACTACATGCCTCTGTTTATAGGGGTTCAAGCTAATTAAGAGATATACTTCAAAATATCAAAACAAATAAGAGATAACTCCCGGCCGATCTCAAAATAATAAGGTGCGCCCCCCCTAAATGCGTCCTCCAAGTTGGCGCCACTTTTTGATTGGTTTTTACGCTTTTGTCATGCTTTACTCCTCTTCCTATGCTTATCCGATATTTATCTTCAATGCATCTTGGATTTATCTTGAGATTTAATTCTTCCATTTATATTTATCCTCCAAAAATTATCTTTATCTGCAAAATAAATATTTATCCCAAAATAAATCATATTTAAATAAAAACGGATAAATACCAAAATATATAATAAAAACGGATAAATATAATGAAAACGGATAAATACCAAATTATATCTTATAAATGGATAATTACAAAATTATATCTTATTAATCACATAATATTAAATAATAAATATAAACAGGTGATTTATCATAAAATATATATTATTAATCCCGATTTAAGGACAATGTTGATGACTTTTACGGGTATAATTTGACCGTCATCATAGACTACCTCCCTAAGGGCACTCCCAGTTGAATCCCCAAATTTTATCCCTAAAATAATATAAAACAACACATGTCCCTATTTTACAACATCCCAATTCAAAAACCTCCACAACATCATCCCTATCCTTATCCCTATAACATTTTAAATAATATTAAATAATACATATTCTACCTCACAACCCTCTTTATACACATTAAATATTTATTATTTCACTCCAGCAGCATCCCTATCCCTATCCCTATAATTTTTAATAATTAAATATGTTTAGGGCGTGAATAGTGCATCCCCACAAGTAGGGATACACTGTTCATATCCCTAAAAATAAATAGGGATAGGGGCTCTGCTGTGGAAGCTATTTGAGGAAAACTCTATTTTTTATCTTCATTTTAGGGATAGAGCACCATATAGGGCTTCTGCTGTGAGTACCCTATGTTGTCCATGCAAAAATGCATTTTTGACATATAGCTGTTTCATTGTCCATCCATAGGACACTGCCAAGGCAAGCACCAGTCTGCAACCAACTCCTTCTTTATTGCCTGTACCCACTCTGGTTGTTTCACTTTCTAGAGAAAGTGTTTATTCTGGATAGGGTCAGTGAAAGTAAGATTGATCTTGAAGAAATTCAAGAACCGCTTACAGATAACAGTCCGTTGATGGAAGTAGAGGAGACACCACATACAAATGTGATTCCACCCTCTATCGTAGACGCACTAGCACCTCGAAGATCCACCAGGGAACGTCGTGGACCCGAAAGGTACACCGGCATGTATCTCATGGAAGATGAGGATCTTAAGACTTACGAGGAGGTGTTATTAAGGAAAGACAAAGAGAAATGGCTGGAGGCTATGAATTCTGAAATGGAATCTATGAAAGACAACCAAGTTTGGAACTTAGTTGATCCACCTAAAGGAACAGTTCCTATAGGGTGTAAATGGGTCTTTAAGAGAAAGACCGTCATGGACGGTAACGTGACTACCTACAAGGCTAGGTTAGTGGCAAAAGTTTATAAGTAAAGACAAGGAGTTGACTATGACGAAACCTTTTCGCCAGTTGCCATGTTAAAATCCATTAGAATTTTGCTTGCTATTGAAGCATACCATGATTACGAAATCTGGCAGATGGATGTGAAAATAGCTTTCCTTAATGGGAACCTGTCTGAGGAGGTTTACATGACACAGCCTGAGGGTTTCACAACCAATGACACCAGGATGGTGTGCAAACTGCAAAGATCCATTGATGGATTAAAGCAAGCTTCTCGGAGTTGGAATCTTCACTTTGATGAGACAATCAAACAGTTTGATTTCATCATAAACGAAGATGAGCCCTGTAATTACAAGAAGGTTAGTGGGAGTGCCATTGTGTTCATAGTGCTTTATGTAGACAACATATTGCTTATAGGGAATGATGTGCCTATGTTACAGTCAGTCAAAGTTTGGTTATCTAAGAACTTCTAAATGAAAGACTTGGGAGAACTTCTATATTAGGAATCAAGATCTATAGAGATAGATCAAAGATGTTGCTTGGTGTGTCACAATCCACCTATATAAACAAGATGTTGAAGAGATTCAACATGGAGCAGTCCAAGAAAGGATTTCTACCCATGTCATATGGGGTCTACCTGTCAAAGGAAATGTGTCATAAGACAGAGGAGGAAAGGGCGCAAATGAGTAGGATCCCTTACGCTTCGGCTATTGGGTCCATCATGTACGCCATGTTGTGAACTAGACCACATGTCTCGTACCCTCTTAGTATGACTAGTAGGTACCAGTCGAATCCAGGTGATGGTCACTGGATTGTTGTAAAGAATATTCTCAAGTACATGAGACGTACTAGGAATATGTTCCTAGTTTTCGAGAATGATGATTTAGTGTTACGAGGTTACACAGATGCCAGTTTTCAAACTGACAAGGATGAATTTAAGTCACAGTCTGGATTTGTTTTCACGCTTAACGGCGGGGCAGTGAGCTAGAAGAGTTTCAAGTAGGAGACTACTGCAGACTCTACAACGGAAGCCGAATATATCGCATCCTCAGAGGCGGTAAAGGAAGCAGTTTGGATGAAAAAGTTCATTACTGAACTTGGTGTGGTTCCATCCATTGAAGGTCTAAGTGCCACTGTACTGTGATAACAACAGGGCAATTGCTCAGTCAAAGGAACCAAGGTCTCATCAGAAGTCCAAACATGTTCAGCAGCGCTATCACTTGATTTGAGAGATAATTGATTGAGGAGATGTAAAGATAGAGAAAGCCCACATGGATGATAAGATAGCTGATCCGTTAACCAAGGCATTGTCACAGGCAAAGCACGAGAAACACGTTCACATGCACGGGCTTAGGCATATGGGTGATTGGCTTTAGGCCAAGTGGGAAATTGTTGAAATGGTGTCTTAAACCCAATCGGGTTGGACTGGATCCGACCGGGTCGGGTCATTTACAGTCTATTTTAGTTCATGTAATAACTTTATTATGATTAATAAAAGCACTTTTTGTTATTATATATTGTTTATCTTCGTTTTATTGAATGTATCTATAGTAACGTCCCTAGTGTCAAACTGTGACAGAGAAACCATGATAGTGATTATGGTTGATGAGATCTCTAATCGCTTTAACAAGTTTGATACTTAAATGTCTCTAGTCGTATGTACTGTCAAATGGGACATTAATGGTATGATTAGACTAGCACGTATTGGATGTCTTCTATCTTATTGAAGATAGGGATAGATCTCGTCTATCGAAGTGTAGAGACACTTGGACTATACGTGGATGTGTATTAGTGAATAAGTACGTTAGACTGACCCACTTACATTAAGTGTCGCACTATGTGGCAGTTATGTAATTATCCTTAGGACCGGAGTCTTCATGGCATCACGGTGTGGACTATCATGCTTGGACACCATTGAGGTTTCCCCTAGCCATGGGGTGATCATGCGGTAGTGATTGGGTGGGATACTGAAGCATGCGGAGTATACATGTTTGGTCGTCCAGGAATCGCGTATCCTATGATTGTGAGTGAATATCCAAAATGGCCTTCTTATAAGGAATGTCTAGCTCTCGAGAATCTTTGCAAAGTGGGAGTAAATGTGTTATTTCGAGAGAGCATGATATCCAGCTTATAAGATACGATCGTTAATGTACTGACACTCGAGATACGATCGTATGGATATTATTACAGCGGTAGGATTTTAATTTACAAGGTAACTGTTTCACATGGAAGGTAGTAGTCATTGCTTTTGACTTTCCGATGACTGGGGGTCACGGTGTGTTGCTAGACGCTATCCCGTGATCGTTAGGCATGAAGGGCATTTTCGTAATTTTCACTTTGTGTCTACGGCCAACATATTCGGAAGCCTATCGGGTCACACACATATGAACATCGAGTCGGATTAAAATGTGGTTATAGTTGATAACCAAATAAGGAAATTTATCTAAATACTATAAAGGTTATAGTGGTAAATTAATATATGATATTTATTTATTATGAATAAATAAAATAAATATAATTATACATAAATTATATTAATTAAAGAATATTCCGGATGCCAATTAATTGACATTGGAAGCCACCTTGAAGTGTATAAGATACACTTGGATTGTGCACTTTAATTAATAAGATTACCATAATATTAATATTGGATATTAATTGATTTTGAAAAAGTACATTTATGGTAATAAGATAAATATAATCAATATAAGATATTGACAATATTTAGATTTTATTTAATATAAGATATTATAATAAAAAAGATAAATCAATTTAAGTGATTTTCCTTATTTTATTGGGAAAATATTTTTTCTCCTTCACTCTATTAGAGGGGTGCCCTCTCACTATATAAAAAGGGTTGGGTACAATACAAAGAGTTAATAGTTCTTTGAGTAAAATAGAGAGCTTCTAGCTATAAAGAATTAGAGAGAGAAAAAGGCCGGACTAGCAGCCGAATTTTTCTGATAGCAATCCAAGGAGGATTCCGGCGAGGAGTTCGTGTGGATATCGATAGAGGCCGGACGCGTGGACGGCTTGAACACTGTACTACTCTCCGTTGACGGTCTAAGCGACGATCTTATAGATCATCCAAGGTATATTCCGTCATACTACTTAACGTGTTTATTGCATTAAACGAAGACGATCTAGAAAAGGAAAACAAAATTTTAAATTCCGCTGTGTTAAACTAGTGATTTCCTAACACTATTGTGACTGATATGCGATTGGCGGGTATAAAATTGGAAGATATGTCTCATCTGCTTTAGAGCAAGTGGGAGAATGTTGTGGATAGATAGAATAAGGGTGTGGTGCTCTAAAAACAATCATTACTTGTCTTTACGGTCTAGTGGGAGATTGTTAGATATAGTGTGCCCGAAAGACAATTGTTGCTTGTCCTTACGGGCAAGTGGGAGATTGTTGGAAGTAGCGTCCGAAAGACAATTTATGTAATTGTTTTTATAATTAATAAATGACAGATTTATTCTCATCTTATTATTTGCTTTGTGCTTATAAGTAATACACTACTGAAAACCCTGAGTCGTATCATATGTAGCCATATAACTTAGTGTGTGTCACACATGAGGATTAAGTTTATGGTGATACACTTGAACTATTAGTCCATGGTGAACCTAATCAAAGTATGGGGTCTATTGATTAAACCGCCATTAATGCGCCCAGAACACTTTAGGTGTGACCGTCTTATCCGGACCGTCGATATTGGTTATCTAAGTGGGGCAATTATATATGATGTAGTCATATATGACTGGACCAATTTAATCTGAATTTTTCATATAATTCCGTGATTGAGAAATCGTATTAAATCACAAGATGATCATATATAGATTAACATTAATCCTGAAGTGATTGCATACTCCTACTTGTTTCAAGATAGGTTTTGATGTGTTCGTTAAGGATCGCTAAGAGGCGCGGTCCGAATCACTTTCACGTTGGCACTATTCTGGAATGAGTGAGAAGCGTGTGTCTCACGGATATGGAATCCATTCTTTCCTGCGGGAAGTAGAAAGAAAATCCCCTTATTTGTTAATCCTAGAAATTGATCGATCCCGGGAGTTCGTATTGGTTATGAACTAATTGATCACTAGTGGGTTAATGGTAAATAAGGATGAGATGTAATGAAGAAGGTTTACGCAAATAATCCCGCTTCGTTATGGATAGTCTATGGAGGGTTAGTCTGTATGTAATGATTAAATCAATGGACACTTATCGACTCAACGGTTTTAGAATAAGTTATATCTATAATCGATAGAGTTCAGTTTCGGATTTATGGTGGCGTAATTCCGGATTAATAAGTTGAGTAGAAATGTTCTGTTCGATGAATATTTTATTCATCTTGTGTAGCTATAGGTTATAGGTCCATGGTCCCCGGGTTGGCTCCTAACACGCGAGTGTTTTCTCGTTTTATGGAACCTCGAAAATAACTTAAATAGTTGGTCTATTTAATGAATATGCAATATTATTTATTTGGTAAATAATATGTAAAATAGAAAAGACATTTTCTGTTAAAATTGATGGCAAATGTGGCGCCCCATGTGAGAGAAAATTAGGAAAATAAATTTTTCTTGATTATGTCACATGTGTAATTAATTAATTATTTATTTGTTAGATAATTAATAGAAAAATAGGAGATTGATTTTATAATCATTATCTCATTTATGGAGATTATCTCTTATTTTATGACAAATATCTTTTCCTCATGGAAATAGGTAATTGTATTATGAAAATGTTAACTCTCTATTTACTATTTATTTTATTATATAAAGAGAGTTCCTCCCAACACAATAGCACGCAATTATTGGCGCCATATTATAATAAAAGGAAAAGAAAAATTAGTTTCTTGTTCTAGTCATTAAGAGAAGAAAAACCTAGGGTTTTTCTTGGGCATATTCGAGGAGGGTCTACAGCGAGGATCGACGTCCACCAGTCGTCGCTAGGAGATATAATCCGGAAGACTGCGGCTTCTCCCCTTTGGTCGACTATTTCTTCCTCTCCATTTAGGTAAATCTTCAATCTTCTCATAGTTATATTAATTATTTATGCGAATCAAATCATGGTAAAATCGCATGCGAATTTATTCGTAGTTTCCGTTGGGCATGATCGAGCGTCTCGATCGGTGCTGTGAATCATATATGACAATCCAATTATGGATCAGATCCGGATTCGGGTTTCTGTATATCAAACAATTAGTAGTTTCTGTTTTGGTTGTGTTGAGTTGTAATGTACAATAATATTTGTTTCCAGTTATTTAACTATAGTTTGACAGATGCGGTGTTTGGGTTGTTGATTGTTTTGGAAGACCTTTAGGGTCTGGCCCCCGAGTCTCAGCAAGTTACTTTTCTTCCGCTCCTTCTTTATTACTTTCATTGTTAGAAAATCTACGCGGGAATGCAGTGGAATTCAAAATTTATTTCCTTTAACCAGGATCGACTTCGTTTAAGCAACAAATAAAATAATTTAGTAGACGGTGGTTACCTTGCTTGATCTAAAAGATCGACGCTTTGACCATCTAAGGAGAGTAGTGGTGCACGGAGCCGCCCAAGAGTTCGGCCTCTACCGCTAGTCCACACGAACAACCCGCCGGAATCCCACCATGGATTGCTACCAGAAAAACTTGGTTTCTAGACCGACATTTTCTCTCTCTCAAATCTCTCTAGAAACTCTCTATTTTTCACAATAAACTATTAGTCTCTTGGAATTGTGATGTACAAAATAGCTAGCCAACCCCTTGCTTTTATAGGGTGTGTGGCGCCATCTAGTAATCTCAATCTGATTGGGAGAAGCTTCCTAGTAGATTGAGGAGAAAGAAAACATTTTCCTAATAAAATATGAAAAGTATATTTGATTGTTTTATCTCATTTAATTTAATATCTTATATTAAATATTTCCAAAGATATATATTGACAATATTATATTGGATATATCTTTAAGATATTGTCAATATCTAATATATATATATATATATATATATATATATATATATATATATATATATATATATATATATATATATTGCATGTGCACACATGTATATCACAAATATACACCACACGCATATATATATATATATATATATATATATATATATATATATATATATATATATATATATATATATATATATATCTAACATTAATATAATGTAATACTATTAATTAAATTGCACAATCCACGTGTATCTTATACACACACAAGTTGCGCCCCACATACCATAATATTGACATCCGGAGTGTTCTTTAATTAATATAATATTATGATTAATTTGCAATTTACATGTGTATCAATATACACAATATATTTCGACATACATATACATTATATGTATATTTGAATAATCAACATAATTAATATCTAGTATTTAATTTATTCATAATAAATAAATACCACCATATTAATTTATCACTATAACACTTTATAGTCGAGATAAAACTTTCCTTATTTGGTTATCGCTATAACCGCATTTTAACTGGTTAGATGTTCTTATGTGTGTGACCCGATAGGCTTCCGAATATGTTGGCCGTAGGCACAAAGTGCAATTATGAAAATGCCCTTCATACCTAACGATCACGGAATAGCGTCTAGAAACACACTGTGACCCCCAATCATCGGAAGAGTCGAATGCAATTACTACCTCTTATGTGAAACAATTATCGTGTAAATAGAATTCTATCGCTGTTACAATATCTATACGGTCGTATCTCGAGTGTCAATATATTAACGACCGTATCATATAATCTGGATATCCTACTCTCTCGAAGTAACATATTTACTTCCACTTTGCAAAGATTCACGAGAGTAAGACATTTCTTATAAGAAGACCCTTTCGGATATTTACCCCTACTAATATGGTACGCGATTTCCGGACAAACAACATGAATCATATGCATGCTTCAGTATCACACCCAATCACTACCGCATGATCGCCCTATGGCTTGGGGAAACCTCAATAGTGTCAAAGCATGACAATCCACACCGTGATGCTATGAAGACTCCGGTCTCGGGATAATTACATAACCGCCACATAGTGTGACACTTAATAAAGTAAGTGAGTCAGTCTAACGTACGCATTCTCTAATACACGTCCACGTACAGTCCAAGTGTCTCTACACTTTGATAGACGAGATCTATCCCTACTTTCAATAAGATAGAAGACATACAATACGTGCTAGTCTAATCGTACTATCAATGTCCCGTTTGATAGCACATACGACTAGAGACATTTAAGTATCAAACCTTTCAAAGTGAGTCGAGATCTCATCAACCATAATCACTATCATGGTTTCTCTTTCACAGTTTGACACTAAGGACGTTATCATATATACAATCACAAATTGGTTGAGATAAATGAACAGGATATATAATAACAGAAAAGCCATTTAATATATGTATAAACATAAAAAAATAGTAGAAATGATCCGACCCAGTCGGATCCGGTCCAACCCGGTTGGGTTTAGGACACTATTTCAACATTGATATCACACGATGCTTACGTGAGTTTTAGGGTTTAGCAACTTGTTGAACATTCCATTGCCAGAAAAGGACTCAGTATCCGGGAGTGTGGTGTTACAAATGTTGTGACGTATGTGATAAGGAAATGGCTGAGATCATGGAACAATTTCTAGCTCATGCTATAATGAGGCGGAAATCATGAGCCATTAACAAGGCAATTACTATCGTGGAGTAATTTTCTAAATGGATTGACTGCCCATCTCGTATAATTGAAGTCGACAATTACGATCTACTACGAGCTAAGAGTTCAAGACCGAGGCGATCTTGCACCATGTCGGCGAAACGAGCTGGGAGGCATTTCATATCGGACTGAGACCATCTTTATCAAAGTACTCTGGAATGTAAGACCCCAAGCTAGGCCAAGCCTCTTTGGCCCATTTGATGAGAGGATATGGAGTAGCCCATTAGGTGTCACGTGTATGACATCGGGTCAGACCCACATCACATAATTATGTCATTATTTTGTTATTGACTTGAATAGGGATCAATATATGCGTTCAAAATATCGATTTAATAATCTAAAATTGGATTTTTAAAATTTGCTAAGTTTAGCTTCTATTAATACAATAAAGTAAACTTGGAGATACAACGAACTATATTTCAAGTTAGTATATAATATATAGATTTTTGTAGAGAATGTCAGACAAAGAAACAAAGGCTTTGTTTGTAAGGAAAAACAAATCATCCCATAATATCCCTAATAAAGTAATAAGTAGATGGTTAATGAAACAAACAAGTATATACGATATATGTTAAACATGATTTTATGGTATAATAATATGTCGATTAAATCTTATATCTAAAGTGTATGTTATCTAAGTGATATCCACATATTACGTGTATATTTATAACATAATGCAACTTTTTTATACTATGACAAATGGGTATTTATTTGCATTACACCCCATCCCCATGTACTCGTGCATCACCATGGACGGATCCAGGTTTTTTTTTCAATGGGTTCACCAGACTGTAAAACTATATTTTTTTATGCAAAGACTTGTTCCAGTGGAGTCATTAGAGCCTAAAACTATAATTTTTTTTTACAATAAAACGACATTTTTAACAATAAAACTACACCGTTTTGATACTAAGACAATTCTCGCATCTCAGTGAGGTCACGTGACCCCATGAGACCACATAGATCCGCTCTTGTACAACACAGTAGAACCAACTTTATGAAAATCGGTTCTGGAGCCTAGAATCGATTTTTCGTAGGTCAAGGAATAAAAACCTCAAAGTCGATGACTCGGTTGTCACAATACACCCAAGAAAATTTAATTTTAGACTCCAAAACCATCTTTTACAAAGTAATTCTAGTGTATTGCACGAGTAGAAAAAACAAGGAATACTTGAAGAATCCCAATTATCAAAGCAGCTGACATTAAAGCATTAGGTGAAATGGTATCCGCTGAGATTGGAAAGATGGCACCAATCCAAGTTTTCACAAAGCAATAGCCGATGAACAACGGGAATGTCAAAGGGCTTTCTTTGGAACTCTAAATGGGTACGTAATGATCTGTGTCTAACTTAAACTCTTACCCGTTATTTGCATACTACTTTTGAATTCATCCATGGTCTTCTAGGAGGATAGAATCAGAGATGGACTCCTGCTTGGTGTCTTTTCAAAATAAAATTTCTCTAAGTTGTTGGAGTTGTAAGTCTTTTGATGATCTTCCTGATGGATTAGTGGTTGACATCCTTTCAAGGCTACCTGTCAAAACTCTAGTATTATCAACTGGAGTAAGCAAGAAATGGTATTCCGTCATCAAAAGCGCCTCTTTTATATCTGCCCACCTCTCCCGCTCTGTTTCTGATCCTTCTAAGTATCGTATCTTCCTCCTCCATAATCATTCTCCATCTGTCATTGTGATCTCTGATAATCAACTCTTAACCCGTCATTCTGATTTCAATTTACCTTTTGAAACAAAATCTAAAGATCAAACACTCATCGGTGCTTGTAATGGTTTGCTTTGTTTAACGGATTATTCTTCAGATTATCATGGACATGATATCTACCTTATTAATCCATTCATTTACAAGTTTAAGAAGTTGGATGTAAAGTCTTCCTGCTATGCAGATTTGATTAAGGAGATTAATTACGAAACCGGTTACATAAAAGTTGGTTTTGGGTATTGTGAGGTTGAGAATGATTATAAGCTGCTTAGGATTATTAATCGTTTTCGTGATACTATTTTTTGTGTTGTCGGTACTGTCAAAGTTGAAATCTACAGCCTAAAGAGTGGGAAATGGAAAGGTGTAGACGTCTCGTTTGATATTGAAATAGAATCTATCATTTGTCTGGCTTTTGTGCACGGGTGCTTGTATTGGCTTGTGAATCATATACTTGATGTGAATGAAGCAGATGAATATTTGATATGCTTTGACTTGAAAGATGAAGTGTTTGGCAGAATAGAACTGCCCCCGACTTACCGCAATTATTCTTTTAAATGGGAACGCTGTATTTTGGACAAAGATGGTTCTGTTGCAATTGTAGGGCATACTATTAAAGACCGAAATAGCATTTCCCCTTTTATGAGCATCTGCCTTTTAGTGTTGGAAAAGAATCTATTTGGGCAGTTCCAATGGAAAGAGTTACGCTATGAGTGTACTGACTTTAATCCTGTGAACTCTTTTTTGTCAACAATTTTGGGATGTAGTGTCTCATTGTTCAGTGTCGTGGGATTTAGTCGTGTTGGAAGGCTTATATTTGAAGGGCTTTGGGATAGAACAGACTATATGGTTGCAGTGGACCTTGATAACTCGTGTGCAGTAGAAAAGTTGGAATTGGTCTCTGATGACCTCTTCGATAGGGCTGCTAATGTCTTGGAAAGCCTTGTTTTATTCTCGGACTCGCCTAACTAATGGTATGCTCAAGAATATATTTATTTTTTTGTTTTTTTTTTTGGAGGGGACTAGCATTTTGTACTCTTTCTTTTTGCTCATGCTTGTTTCTGGCGTTTTTTCACCTTCAAAATGTAAGCCATGACTATAAATTTACTAGAACATACCGAGACAAGATCGTGAGAATGAGAAACCATTGGCCTACCCAACAACTTGACTTTTTTACTAGAATGTTTCACTCTTAGAAAGAATGTCTGGGAAACACCGTGTCACCAATGGACATTGAATTTGATAATGGAACTCTTGTTTCTGTGCTATCTTGGTTCTGAAGGATATTCTTGTCCATTGTTTTTAAATATTGGACTATTATACTTAAAGAAGATGCATACGGACTTTTTTCACTGCCTTTTTAAAACTACAGACACTTTCCCGGTGAACAGCTGACAACGTGATCAATAATACTACTTAATAGCACAAGCAAGTCTTTATTGAGAGTTATTGTAGGAGGATTTTGTAAAATCACTACCCGTCTTGATTGAGAGTCGGGTTACTCATATTTCTGATTCAACATCTTCAAGAAGGTTTTTTTGTTTTTGGTTCTTTTCTCTCTGAACATGATCTTTTATTTACACCTTAAAGCAGTGTCAGTAGTTTTGCAAAGATTTAGATGATGGAAGACGTAAACTGCCTATTATCTACTTCTTGCATTCGAACAACACTATTAAGTTCTTGTAAGGACTCGAATGCATATTGATTCAAAAGTAGACCACTGTTCGACCAATACCATACAACATACACTTTCTATCATGAAAAAATATTTTAGGATTCAAACTGTTGATGGGTGCCTTTCACTTCATTAGCCACTATTCTTGTTTTGCTGTCGCTCGTTTTCTTGCAGCTTTGAGTCTTGAATTTATGTGTGGGGTTCCTTCCATTATTTTATCAGTTTGAGGAACATCTAAATCATTGCTTCGTTGTTGTTCCTAAGTTTCAATGCTTCATTTTCAAGCTTCGAGTTTGAAACTTATGTGCTTTGCTTGACATGACATTAACTTTTGGAGAACATCCATATCTAATGCAACAATCTTGACCTTAGCAAAAGAATCCATCTTTCCATTTTAAAGTGGAAAACCATCTTATTGGGGTGTTAGTCCAATCGGATAGAGGACTTTGTTTAAACAAAATCTTCCATTTCAGCACATTTTGGCTTACACACTCAAATAACTTGATTCCGATTTCCTGATACCACCAGCCTATAGTTTCAGTAGAAAAGTTCACCTTGGACTCTGAGTCGTCAATGGGGCTACTAATGTACGTAGTGGAAAGCCTAACTGATGTTATGTTTATGAATATGACGACTTATTCTTGCACTAGAATTTTGTATTTTTTTTTGGTTTTTTTGTTGCTCGTGTATGTTTACTGTGATTTTTTCACATTCATTATCAAATTTGATTTGTGCTTCTACATGTCAGCATGTAAAGCAAGTTCATTGTGCACTTTAAGATTTCATGCCACAGCAGCCAGAACACTTCACTTCCTTTTTTTAAAAGGAATCAAAGTGTTATGGTTGCTTCTGCATGGCATCTTAGAGCACACACTTCCTCTATTTAGCATTAGCGAGCATATCTTTAATTTCGTGAAATCTAATCGCATCGAGGTGTATGTCTTTCGTTGTTGTTGTCTATCTGGCGTCTGCATAATAGAGCAAAGTTTCAACATTCAGCTATCTATGCATACTATAGTCTATATACACTTCTTCGAGCACATGTACGTATTTGATGGGATTTGAACAAATTCTTGGAACTAGATCACTTCATTAAAAAAGCGACGAGGGGCACCTCGAGAACACATAATATGTTGAACTTGAGTAGGATAAATAGTTTGGACTTGGGTTATTATTGCAGTTGATCGATCTGTTTATAAACACTCTGTAATCTTCTTATTGAACTGGATTAGCATGAAATGTTTCAAGTAGTATCCAAGAATATATGAAGTCCCACTATCCAAAACTCTATTGCCCAGAGATATCATTTGCTAAACCATTAATTTGTATGTCAAGTAGTAATTAAGTACAAATTTACCATTGTTAACATCACATGCCATTCTTGAATGCTCATTCCACTTCATCACCTCTTTCCCCCTCCCCTGTTGAAGTGCAGGTTGGTCAAGGAAGATTGCGTTAAGAAGAAGCCTATGCGATGTTCATATGAGACGACGTTTTTTTTTTTATAACCATCTTATGTATTTGAAGCAAAACTCTTGTTTGTTGTTATCTAAGTAGACATTCATGTTTCGTGCGATGATGTTTAATGAAATGGTTAGTGGATTCTAACAATGCTTAAGTGATTGTTTAGTAGATATTAATCTTGCATTTAGGGTTCGGTTTTGCAAATGTTCTAGAAGCTTCCACTGACCACTGTTGAAGTTGAAGATGTTAACTCTGCTTGAGAATGACGTCAGTTAACCACTGTTCTTGCATTGCTTTAATGTTTCTCCCCAAAATTTTGCAGCTCTTAAGTCTTGAACTTGTGTTATGTGACTCCTTGAATATATATGTGTCGTCTTTGGGGAAAACCAGATGGAACATCTATAATAGACGAAATATTTTGTTTTATGTCTATTTCTTTTTTTCTTTTTGTTTCATAAACTTTTTTTTTTCTTTTCTGAGGCGTCGTTGAAAGAGCTTGGCGCGTTCCTTACCCCCGAGTAAGAGCCGGACTCAGTAGGCGGGACCCGGCCGAACTTCGATTAGTCGGACCAGGTGGGTTTGACACGGCTTTAAGCAAAAAAAATAAATAAATAAAAAAAATAAATATCAGGCTCGTTTAAATTTATATATATATATATATTGGTATAGTTATAGATAACAACGTGTTGGTTCGTGTTTTTATCATTACGAATATTTTATGTGTTTAAACGAAATCATTCTATTTTTTTTATGTAACTTGAGAATTTGTCAAATACAAGGTTTTGAATACAGTCAATATATATACACATATATTATATTATATTATTAAGATGTATGAACGGTTAATCAACTTAATAAGTTTTAAAAGAGTTTTATAAAGAACCAAACCAACATTGTTTTATTAAGTATGTTTAAGAAAGACAACGAAAGTGTTGTTTTCAGATGTTTAAAGTGTTTCCAAAACTATTAACAATATTTCTAGAAGACAACAAATTTCTAGACAGAAAGGTAATAACATATATTTAATAGTTATAACAGAAGAATAATGTCTTTACAATAACAATATTTTCAGAATAAGAGACACTACAGACAAACAAACAGACAAACAAGTATGAACAGTGCGTTTGAAAGACTTTAATAATGTTACGGTTCCCTAGACAGATACCCCACTCCCGGGTCAGAAGGAGAATTCAGATTTCAGATTCAGTGCAGTGAGTTCTCGAGAATCCCCGGCATCAGGCCTTACTCCTGGGCTATAATAGGGAGTACAGTTTTATATGCCGGAGCCGGTCAAGATATCCGGTCTGCAACCTTGATGACGGTCAAATTATACCCGTAAAAGTCATCAACGTTGACCTTAAATCGAGACTAATAATATATATTTTGTGATAAATCGCATGTTTATATGTATTATTTAATGTTATGTGATTTATATTATATAATTTGGTATTTATCCATTTATAAGATATAATTTGGTGTTTATCCATTTTTATTATATAAATCGGTATTTATCTGTTTTTATTATATTTATCCGTTTTATTTAAATATGATTTACTTTGTGATAAATATTTATTTTGTAGATTGAGATAAATTTTGGAGGATAAATGCAAATGGAAAAATTAAATCTCAAGATAAATCAAAGGAAATTCAAGATAAAGATCGGATAAGCACGAAAAGAGGAGTGAGGAAGAGTTGGCGCCGACATGAAGGACACGCACCAAGGGGGGGGGGGGGCGCATTTTGCCTTTCTTTTGGAGATCGGCCGGGAGTTATCTCTTATTTGTTTTGATATTTTGAAGTATATCTCTTAATTAGCTTGAACCCCTATAAATAAAGGCATGTTATACACGCCATATACACTCTACACGACCATATACGTACACTTCTCAATTTATAATAAAATCTTCAGTTAAACTTAGAGCAGTTTTTATCCAAGTTCTGCAATAATGTAAGTTCTTGTATTTATTTGTTCTTAGTTCTTTGTAATTAAGTCCCCAATTATTATTTATTGTTTGAGGTTGTTCGTTCTTCACCGGACGATGTAGATCTAAAGATACGATATGAGGCAGTGGGGATTCCTTGTCTATAAGGATCCACACGCCCAGATATGTTATCCGGTGACCTATAAATGACTTTGGTATGATCGACAATCGTGTTTTTAGTAGATCTATATAATTGCTTTATGAGTCTCTATGTTATCCGTTACGTATGTAGAAACGCTAAGATTTAGATTTTCGCCGCGTCAATCTAGCCACGTCTTTATGGTATGATTGTCCACCTAGAATTTCTTATCTTAGTAGGTATGGCTATGGCTACGTTGCTCGTCTGTTTTAATTAGCGTATGCTTAGGAAATACCAATATAGGGCTCCTAGGTCGGCTCATGAATTGATCTTCCGGGACTTTCAGCGAGATCTAGATCTGTTCTGTATTAGGGAATTGTGCACACCTAGTTATACGTACATCGTAGATTAACATGATACCTAAAAAGTTAGTGTTAATGGGACGGAGACTGATGCGATCGCTTAGGAAGTACGCCTGAACAAAGGAATGTTGCCTAGGTGAGGAATACGATTAATATCGGCATCCCTAGTTTTGTAAGCGTGCGAGTCATATGAGATGGAGGCCGAAAAAGCGAAGTCACGTGATGTAGCATAGTGATCTGGATGGCCTACCCGGAGCTAGATCTAGTTTAGGGGATGACTCCCGTAGCCAATATAAAAGAAATACGGATCGGATTAATAATTGTCGAGTCTAGCTTAATTATATAGAATCTCTAGATCCAAACGATAACATGATAATTGGGGAGGTTAATTACGTTGTTTATGTGTTATGTCGGGTCGTGTCCTTTACTTTTCTTGTCTTTTGTTGGTCGTAGACCGCCTTTGTGTCCTTGACATGAGTGATTAATTGTTTATATATAAATGATCCACAATTGGTTCCATGTGGGATCGACCTTGATTCGCTATAGCTATACTACGATGGACTTAGTCCTCTTGCTAGTATTGGTTTATGGTGGTCAAGTATTTTATTATCACTTGATCTACGTCATCAAACCTCAGACAGTTTCAGAGTTCCTTCTAAGAACAAAGATATATTAGAACCGTGTCATTAGTTACAGACTTTCAATAAAGTATCAGTTACAATATTTTATTTTAGCAAAGTAATATTACAGTACAATTATTATCAATTAAGATGCAAGCTTTATTTTCTGTCACATATTCTCGGTACATAATTTAATTATAGTTGCATTCTTTATTTTCTATTATATATTTCCACTACTCATAAAAGGCACTATTAGCCGTGCAATTGTTTAAAGAATGCATCACGTTTTTCAAATTAACAATAAGGAACTCCGAAAGCTTGCTCAGTGGCTTTCTTAGTTCCCTCTTGATGCTCAGACACTGCTTACGGGGCATTCATGCTCATTCCTTTAGTTGATAGGTTTTTCAGATAAGGTCCAGAGTGTCAGGAAGGTGTACAAGCACTGCCTAGCCACTACCCTAGCTAGACTATCAGGGGAGGCGTGTGGACTAACGTAAAGAGAGTAATGATTATGATCTTCCACAATAGAGTATTGGTGGGAGTAAGTCACAGTTTTTTAGGAAAGGGGAACATTTATATTATGTCTTTTGATATTTTTTTAAGATGATGTAATAATTACGGTTGCATCCTAACAGTCGTACTTTTATATTCTCAAGACGTTGTTGTATTATTACTATTGTGGAATAAACTTTTGTATGGATTTAGTTTCTGATTTCCAGCAGTAGAAGGCTTCATGATTCGAATTTTTCTAGTTCGGGTCATGGCCAAGCGATTCGGATCCGGGTAATTGGGTAAATCCAGGTCGGGTTGTTACAGTTGGTATCAAAGACAGGTTGGGATACTTGGGCAATTAAGTTGAATCGGTAGACTCATTAAGATTGATATCGGGTTAACTAGGCTTGATATGTGGCTTACCTAAGCTTGAAGAGTTAAGTACGAAGACGTAGAAAGGTCCTTATGAGAGGAACATTTAAGAAGAATTAAAGTACATGTTATGTGTGCACTACCCTATGAGTTATTAGCTTTGAATGATTGACCTACTCTAGGTAATGAAATTATAAGAAGTGAATATTTATGTTAGGTTATGAAGTAATCTTAAGTGTAGCGTATTGTCAAGATGAAACATACCTAGCCCCCCTATTCCAAAGTTTATAAACGGGTCTAATAGACAATGTATCTTAGTAAAGTAACGTGGTAGTTACCTAGCTACCGACTATGGTACCCAACAAAAGAGGGCAAAATGCCCCCTTTTATTTTATTCAATGCTGAAGTGACGACCTATGTGTTATGTATAAGTAATAAAATTTTTTTGGATTTTCATAAACAAAAGAAACAACTTTGTTGACAATTACATATACATATTTTTTGTCAAAAGAGTCCTCTAAATCTTTTTATCCGGTGCTAGTTTATATATTTTTTTTGAATATGAACAAAAAAGAGGGGACAGGCTCATTACATTATACATTATATTATATAAAAAGATATGAGAATCATTACTAATTTCTAAGTAATTGAGCGTGAGAGCCAAATGAATTGAAAGATTCATGTTTGGTTCGGGAAGGGGTTATGGAAGTTATGACATGTATGTAAATATAATCTACTTTCATTAAGTGATTTATTAGATAATCGGAAACAGAGGATCCTGAATACTATTCGAAATTCAGAAGAACTGCGTGGAGGGGCCATTGAACAGTTGAAAAAAGTACGGGCTCGCTTACAGAAAGTTCAACTGGAAGCAGATCAGTTTCGAGTGAATGGATACTCTGAGATAGAAAAAGAAAAGTTGAATTTAATTAATTCAAGTTATAAGACTCTAGAACAATTAGAAAATTACAAAAATGAAACTATTCAGTTTGAACAGCAAAGAGTGATTAATCAAGTCCGACAACGGGTTTTTCAACAAGCCTTACGGGGGGCTCTAGGAACTCTGAATAGTTGTTTGAACAGCGAGTTACATTTACGTACTATTAGTGCAAATATTAACATGTTGGGGTCAATAAAAGAAAAAGAAAAGAAATAAGTAATTAGTCTTTAGCCTACAGGTATTATTTTTAAGAAAACTAATAATTAAAAAATATTCATGGTAACCATTCGAGCTGACGAAATTAGTAATATTATCCGTGAGCGGATTGAACAGTATAATAGAGAAGTAAAGGTTGTAAATACAGGGAACGTGCTTCAAGTAGGCGATGGCATTGCTCGTATTCATGGTCTTGATGAAGTAATGGCGGGCGAATTAGTCGAATTTGACGAGGGAACAATAGGCATTGCTCTGAATTTGGAATCAAATAATGTTGGTGTTGTATTAATGGGGGATGGGTTGATGATACAAGAAGGAAGCTCCGTAAAAGCAACAGGAAGAATTGCTCAGATACCGGTGAGTGAGGCCTATTTGGGTCGTGTTATAAATGCCCTAGCTAAACCTATTGATGGTAGGGGTGAAATTTTATCTTCGGAATCTCGATTAATTGAATCTCCTGCCCCAGGGATTATTTCGCGTCGTTCTGTATATGAGCCTCTTCAAACTGGACTTATTGCTATTGATTCAATGATTCCTATAGGCCGGGGCCAGCGAGAATTAATTATTGGGGACAGACAGACCGGTAAAACAGCCGTAGCCACAGATACGATTCTCAATCAACAAGGTCAAAATGTAATATGTGTTTATGTAGCTATTGGTCAAAAAGCATCTTCTGTAGCTCAAGTAGTAACTACTTTACAGGAAAGGGGAGCAATGGAATATACTATTGTGGTAGCCGAAACGGCGGATTCCCCTGCTACATTACAATATCTTGCTCCTTATACAGGGGCAGCTCTGGCTGAATATTTTATGTACCGTGAACGACACACTTCAATCATTTATGATGATCCCTCCAAACAAGCACAAGCTTATCGCCAAATGTCTCTTCTATTACGAAGACCGCCCGGGCGTGAGGCTTATCCGGGGGATGTGTTTTATTTGCATTCCCGCCTTTTGGAAAGAGCTGCTAAATTAAGTTCTAGTTTAGGTGAAGGAAGTATACTGCCCTACCAATAGTTGAAACGCAATCGGGAGATGTTTCGGCTTATATCCCTACCAATGTAATTTCCATTACTGATGGACAGATATTTTTATCCGCCGATTTATTCAATGCTGGAATTAGGCCCGCTATTAATGTGGGTATTTCTGTTTCCAGAGTGGGGTCTGCAGCTCAAATTAAAGCCATGAAACAAGTAGCTAGTAAATTAAAATTGGAATTGGCGCAATTCGCAGAATTAGAAGCTTTTGCACAATTTGCTTCTGATCTCGATAAAGCGACTCAGAATCAATTGGCAAGAGGTCAACGATTACGCGAATTGCTTAAACAATCCCAATCGGCTCCTCTCACAGTGGACGAACAGATAATGACTATTTATACCGGAACAAACGGGTATCTTGATTCATTAGAAATAGGGCAGGTAAGGAAATTTCTGGTTGAGTTACGTGCTTATGTAAAAACAAATAAACCTCAGTTCCAAAAAATCATTTCTTCTACCAAGACATTTACCGAGGAGGCGCAAATCCTTTTGAAAGAAGCTATTCAGGAACAAATTGAGCGTTTTATACTTCAGGAACAAGCATAAAAAAATAGATCACTACTATTTTTGATTTCGGTCTTAACAAAAAAAGGAATTTCATGGGCTCTAATTAAAATTATTCAAAAGAATTTTCTTGATATCAAAATCGAAAATAAATATATGGAAAGAATTTGCGTCCAATAGGATTTGAACCTATACCAAAGGTTTAGAAGACCTCTGTCCTATCCATTAGACAATGGACGCTTTTCATTCGTATTTGGCCCTTTTTAATCTCTTGGTTGACAAAAAAATCAGATTGTATATAAGAGAGAAATTTTGCAATTCTATATTGAATGATGCACTCCTACTAATTTTTCTTTTTTTTTCCTTTACTCCAATTAAAATTCAAATTAACTTTGAATTATTCATCCAATTGAATATTGATTGGATACCCGAGCATTCATAGATTCTTGTGATTCCGTCGTATATCGTGTATGTGTATAAAGGATCTTCCGTCCTTGACATAAGTATTGGAATTGAATTTCATTTTCTAACAGGCTGTCCAATCTAATTCAAGATCCAGCCATCAAACACTCAATTAGTAGTCAAAAGATTAGTAATTAGTAGTAGAGGGGAATCGGGAAGTCTCGATAACCCCCTTACCACACGAATAACTTATTGCGTCTAGGATTTACAATCTTTTTGAAAAAACCCAGCCGGATACTTTGAATCAAGCAAGTACCAACAACCTGTTTTCTCAGTTTGTGCTCGAAAGGAATTCGGCGGTTTTTATCAGCCAACGAAGGGATTTCAAGGCTTTTTTTTATTAGGCGGCACCCGGATTTGAACTGGGGAAAAAGGATTTGCAGTCCCCCGCCTTACCACTCGGCCATACCGCCAGAATGATACCAAAACAGATTGATTTTTCACGGACTACTAAAGTGCTTTTCTTGTCCTTGGAACTTTATTTCCTTTTTTTTAATCCCCCCTTTTTTTTTTTTTTTATTTTTTTATAAAAAACTTCCCATCTTTTTTTATTGGATTGGAGCCACCCCTATCTAGTATCTTCTACTATCTCAAAAAGGCTAACTTTTTTCACTTTATATTGAAAAATAAAATGTAGATTTTCAGTCGCAAAAAACGCACAACAAAATGGTTTTCAAATTGATTCTATGTTGTTTCTTATTTTTATCCCTTACCTCTCATCAAATCTCTCATCAAAAGGATCAAATGCCAAATCTATTTATTTTTCTGGTATTCAAGCCTATTGGAATCTGGAATATCATAATAGTAGAATTTGAATGACCTTTTTGTTTTGATATTTTCTACAAAATCTTATAACTAACTTAATAAGTCTAAGCAGCAGACCTAACCCTCCCATAAAAACCATATTTTGACTTTTGTAAGGTGAATAGCCAACAAGCCTTTCCATTGAATGAATAATGGATCCTGATCCTAAAAATAATAATGCTTTTGAATAGGCATGAGTTATCAAATGGAATAAAGCCTTTCGATAAGATCCCATACCGAGAGATAACATCATATAACCCAATTGGGACATTGTGGAATATGCTAAACCTCTCTTAATGTCTTTTTGAGCAAGAGCTAAAGTAGCTCCTAATAAGATCGTTATTATTGTTATCAACGAGATTAAATTCATTATGGGGGTATAACTATGAAAAGAGGAAGAAGCCGAGCTAAAAGAAAAATTCCCGCTACTACCATAGTGGCGGCGTGCCGCGTGTATAAGAGCAGAAATGGGAGTGGGCCCCTCCATAGCATCAGGCAACCAGACATGAAGGGGAAACTGTGCAGATTTAGCAACGAAACCGGCAAATAATAGAACAACACACAAAGTAAGAAATAAATGATTTACTTTATTAGTATAAATCAAGTTATTCACTATTTCGAATAAATCCTCAAATCCAAAACTACCCGTTATCCAATAAAACCCTAAAATTCCTAATAATAAACCAAAATCTCCTACCCGATTAGTTACAAAAGATTTTTGACAAGCATTTGCCGCAAGAGGTCGTGTGAACCAAAAACCAATTAAGAGATAAGAAGACATCCCAACCAATTCCCAGAATCGATCTGATCCAGGTCATAATCTTTATGGGATTTCCAAAGTTATTATTAGAAAGTAGATCACTCAGGAGTTGAAGAATTACAGACAACCCTAGAAAAAGAATTAAATTGTATGAATCATAAACTTAATATTGTTATCAAAAAAAATTCAAAACCTTATGGAAACCCCACTATTCTTGCAGAATTTCTAGCCGAACAATTAAAAAATAGGGTTTCATTTCGAAAAGCAATGAAAAAAGCTATTGAATTAACCAAACAAGCAGATACAAAAGGCATTCAAATTCAAATTTCAGGTCGGATTGATGGAAAAGAGATTGCACGCGTTGAATGGATCCGAGAAGGCAGAGTTCCCCTACAAACCATTGTAGCTAAAATTGATTATTGTTCCTATAGTGCTCGAACTATCTTAAGCTTAAGGTTAGTATTGCTTATAAGTAATATGGGATTTATAATCCATCCATGGAGTGGTCCCCTTGGTTCTCATTAGTCTGAGAAATGACCTACTTAACTCAGCGGTTAGAGTATTGCTTTCATACGGCGAGAATCATTGGTTCAAATCCAATAGTAGGTAGAACTTATTAGATACCATTGACCCCAGTATCTAATAAGTTTTTGTTCCAGCACCTTTTACCATTTTTATTGACTATTTATTTTGTAACTTCAATTTGTTTTGAATTTTGTTTCGTTGCATCAAATTGTGATTTGCTCTACATAAGCGAGCGGAATGAGTTATAAGCAAATGAGCGGAATACTTTACGCGAGGTTCGCAGCGCGGTGAGCGAGCGGAATACTTTACGCGAGCGGTCCCGTTATAAGCTAGGCGAACGGGGCACATCATTTCTCAAACCCGTCCCAGAGCATCCTTGACCTTACCGGCAACGTCAGCAGCTGTGGCCTCAGACTCACTTAGCTCGCTTTTCAGTCTATCAATGAGCTCATGAGCTTCCGACACCTTAGCAAGGGCTTTGTCTTTCTCCGACTAGGCAGATCTCTAGAAATTGACATCTGATCGAGCCTTCTTTGAAGGACTGGAATTCTCACAATGAATCCGACCAACCTCGGCCAGAAGAACCTTCTCCCTTTGCTCAGCGGCGTTAGCCCAGCTCGCCTCAGCAGCCAACTTCTCTCGCACCTCAGCGAGTTGCTTCACCATATTCTTCGCCTTCTCATTACAAGCCCGCTCGACCTGTTTCAACTTGGTGGCGACCTGAAAAAGAAAAAAGACTCAGGCCCAGAAAACTCAACAAAAGAGTAACTCAAAAATAGAAAGTATATGTTACTGGGCTAGCTGTAGTCCCATAGAGACCGAGCACCTTGGAACGTCGATTAACGATCCCCTAACCGACCAGTAATTAGGGAACGTCGGGCAGCTTGAACTTCAGATTCTGTAAAGGGACCACATCTCTAATCGAAGCCGATAGCTCCCCAGCCGTTCTCAAAGAATGGGGTTTCTTCAGAAAATCATTATCCAGCCACATGGCCGGCTTTCCCTTAAAGCCAATGGGAATTTTCCTCTTGCCGGCCCCCTTTTGTGTCGGGTCGACGATAACTGGCTCACCCTCGCCAACGACCCTCTTCACAGGACTCTCCGTCAGATCGATAGTAGCAGCATGTGGCTCGATGCCCCGGGCAACCTGAACACCCTCAAATGTTTTAGAGGAATCAAGAGTGACGTCTCATGAGTCCTGGCCACCAACGGCTTTAGACCTCTTAGGGGAGGACGCGCCACCTGTATCAGCCAACCCCTCATCTTCATCCGTCAGGCCAACGTTCTTCTGAGCCGGCCTCTTCCTCCTTGTTTTCACGGCCACAACAGGATTTGCGACCCTCGGAGCTGTAACGCCACCCTCAGTAGCCACGGCGTTGAGAGGAGCCACAGAAGAGGCCACATCAGTCGAAAGGGCATTCTACATGCTCACATGTGAACCATGGGTTTGCTAGATTTTAACCGCGCCTGGTGAGCTTTCCGCTCATCTTTCAACCGAGCCATTACGGCATTCCTGTCCTCATTGGTGAGCACCATGGTACTTGCAAAAGAATCAGTCAGAGCTCGAAGATAGAATATAAAGCTACTGAAGGCAGGCCGCGACTCCTCGACCCCTTTGCATATCGGTCACTTGGAAGGAAAACGCTTCCCTAAGTGACACCCGGCGTGCCAGTCCTCATAGGTACCCAGAGTAGACGCTTTTACCACAGGCTGAGCAATAATCGGTCTAGGGATCCCGGCTACGGAACAATTAGGGGCCTTAAGGTCAATCAAGCTCCTCCAGCTAAAAGTTCTCTTCTGGATCTCACTTCCCTCATCCCAGCCGAGAAGTTCATAAATTTTGCCAAGAAGCTCCTCCTCGACATGGTCGAGGGTCTTGGACACAACAACCTTGTTCTGTCTATTTTTTGGACGCACCTTGAATTTCGGAAACGGCCACCCCGAAATCGACTCAACCATCATGGCCCGCGTATTCCAACCCTGAACCTTATTCGAAGTCAAATAAAATAGCCTGCATTTTTTTGGCTCTGGTCGAAATGAAATTGCTTAAATCCGCTTTGTTCATAGTCGCCCTGCTGAAGGTGTAGAACCTCAGGAAAACCTTAAGAGAGGGTTCGTACCCTAAGATCCGGCAGAGTACAACGAATGCCATCACGACTCTAACGGTCCCAGGGGTAAAATTGCAGGGGAGAGCCGTCAAACTCCACATTACGTCAACAAAGAACGGCTCAAAGAGAGGCCTAAGGCCTGCAATAAAGTGGTCATAAAACAAGACCAAACCATCCTTCCGTAATCTCTGGCCGGCTCGGTGAGCTATCCCCTTGAAACCGGAGAAGAGATACTCAGAAGATATGTTGAATTCGGAGAAAAGTTTAGGATCCCCAAGGCAAGGCTGTATCACGGCCCAATCGCGCTCTATTTGTCTGTCAAGGGCACAATGGCCTCATCTTCTCTGGCCGCCTCTGAATTTTGCGGCTTCGGAGTCTTGTTACTATCCTTGGACTCGTCGCCATCGTTACCGGATCTTTTCTTCCATTTGGAATTTTTAGGCTCAGGGGCCGCAGTAACGGAAGAAGAACCTTTAACCCTAGTTGCGTCCTTCCCTAACTTCCCTTTCGGTTCTATGGGAGTAGCAGTTGAGGGGACAGATTGGCCCCTCGATAGCTTGAGAACAGTAAGTTTGGGCGAGCAGACTGAGTCGGGGCCAACTCGGCCAGCACCATATCATCGTCGGAGCTCCCACCATTGTCGCCATCACCGGAGCTAGTACTCGTCTCTGCAGCCTCCCCAGAAGTTTAGCCGCGAACATCGTCGTCGTCATTACTTCCCGACCTATCGCTGCCGGACATCCTACAAAACAAAAGGACGAGGCGGATAAGAATTACCAAGGACGGTTAAAGTCAGACGCCCCGTTTTTGTCTCACACCTAAACATACCACTCCCTAAAAATTTGGGTAGAAGCATTGAAAGAAAGTACTCGAAGCCACGGAATAACGTAGGAGCAAGAATCAAAGGAAACACTAAGGATGTGGAATTCTGGAAAACTCATACCGAGACCGATGAGCAACCAGAATACCCACAGACATAAATCCGGCAAAAATACGGAGCATACATATTGCCATCAAAAATGGGGAAAAACATGAAATTATCCACAAGGACATAAGAAACGGAAGAGGGAAGACGATTTACCTGATAATCTGAGAAAAACGCAAAGAAGGTGAGGAAAGGTGGAATGAGCCGCCAGGATATTCGTCGAAAACTGTCTTGCTGAAACGCTCTCACCGCCGAATCGCTTGCGAACCGCCGCCGGAAGAGAATTAAGGTTTAAGTGACATTTAGGCTAAGGATCCTCCCCCCTTTATATAGGCCAAGGGATGCAGATCCAGTGGCCATGATGCCACTGATCGGACGGATAAGATAAAGGGCGGGAGTTTCAAATTTTGAAACTCGAGGTTGCCATCATTACGGCACAAGGATCGAAGAGGCCCCAGCCAATCAGAGCAAGCAAAAAGCCGCATCAGCTGTCACGTCAAATAAAGATGAAAAGAAACCACATGGAATTAACCCAATAAACGATATGTTAGCAAAGAGGGCCGATTCCAAACTGCCCCTCAAATCGGCCAGGGACCAAAGCTCCCAAGTGGGCCAAATTCCCTGAAGTCAAGGCTACTCACCAACTGAAGACTTCAGATCGGCCAGGGACCAAAGGTCCTAAATGAGCCAAATCATACGAAGTGGAGGCTATCCGCCAAATCACAACTTCAAATCGGCCAGGGGGCCAAAGACCCCAAAACGGGCTAAATCAAACGAAGCCAAGGTTGTCCCCCAGTTTACGGCTCGAATCGGCTAGGGACCGAATGTCCTAAATGAGCCAAATCTTATAAAGTTGAGGCTATCCGCCAAATCACAACTTCAAATCGGCCAGGGGCCAAAGACCCCAAAACGGGCCAAATCAAACGAAGCCAAGGCAGTCCCCCAATTTACGGCTTCGAATTGGCTAGGGACCAAAGGTCATAAATGAGCCAAATCCTATGGAGTTCCACCAAACCAAAGACTTCAAATCGGCCAGGGGGCCAGGGCCAAGTCAAACGAAGGCAAGGGTGTCCCCCAGTTTACGGCTTCGTATCGGCCAGGGACCAAAGGTCCTAAATAAGCTAAATCCCTTGAAATCAAGGCTATCCGCCAAATAAGGATTTCAAATCGGCTAGGGACCAAAAATCCCAAATAATCCAAGTCCCGCAAACTTGAGACTAACCGCTCGGCATAAATCCGGACTCTTAGGGCCATCCACTCGCCTAGACCATCCCATAAAGCCAGAGGATTTACTCCCTACCCGACATCTCGAGATGTTACGTACGGGTACGGAGTAGAGGCCATTGATGGGACGGCTCCGCAATGCGGCCTGAGAACCCGCCGGATGACCAGGAAGGTCCCACGGGCGATAGGCTAGCGAAGCCGGAAGGCCGGCCTATGGCCTGGTTTTAGAGCAAAGGATGATCCTCCCCGAGGACAGACCTTGAAGGGAGATTCCATATGAGCAAGAGTTGTGGGTCCGCCGTAGACCCATCGCTCGTCCCAGTCACTTGGAGAACACGAGCCGACGATACGATCCTGCAACTGAGGACGCCGCGCAAGCCGAGATTCCAAGCCGCTGCTTTCCCTAGCGAGGTCCGATTGTCCACCGCCGAATTAGTTGTATTATGTCCTTAGTTGTAAATATCTTGAACTTAGTCGGTTTGATACCCTATAAATAGGGCTTCTTGTGTAACCTAAAAAAGGACCGAAAATATACGAAAAAGAAGGCAACATTCTGCCAAATTCACTACTCAGTTATTCTTGTATTGTATCACCACCGTCATATCCACAGCACCACTGTGCACCGCCACTCATATGCTTTTCACAGTCAGATATCCTCCCCCAAACAACCGCTAGCTTATTTGAGATAATTTAGACGTTATCACGTAGTATTTATTTCAATTTAGATGAATATTTCCTACAAATATATAGTTATTTTTGGGGTTACAAGTATATAGTTTTGAATAACTCAAATTCTCAGCCGATAAATTTCAAAGAAGATAAATTTCATATGATATCTATGATTTTACAATTATCCAGTGGAATTTGAATAACGATTTTTAATATAGTAGCGAAATATTTTATTTGCTATTATTCCTTCAAGAATAATAATAAGCAGTCTGTAGAACCATATACACACACAATATTTTCAAGCTAGTATATGCAAGATCAATCATGTCGTTTTAAATTCTTTATAATTAACAAAGAATATTGTAACTCTGCCGGTTTTTTTTAAAAAATTCAAATTCCAATACGGTGGAATAAGGATGAATTTAAAGAAATTATTTTTGTTTTACAAAACACACTATATTTTAGTTGATATCCAAAGTATAAGCTAAAGTATAAGAATTATTTCTCGAAATCGAAAAGGAAAATGTTTCTTACATCCATGTTTTTCAAGCGAGTTTTGATCATGTTTCTCGTGACGCTTATGAAAGTAATGAATGGTCTATCATTTTCCTTCGTATGATTTATCTAGAACCAACATAAAAGGGTAAGTTAATCGTGTAGAAGGAAGTAAGATAAAATCAACCAGAGATTCTTATTCATTCCAAGTTGAGAATGGTTACAAGTAAAAGTCGGAGAGACTCTTGGAATAATTGATGAGGAATTTTCAATCTTAATAGTAAACAATAAGATAAGTGAATTATCGGTTGTTAAGAATGGCAAAAGGAGTTTAAGGCATGTATTCAAGAAACTTCAGTGATGAGAATTCATGAAGCTGGTTTGATGTGGAACATAAGCCTAAGTAAGGATGAAAGACTAATTGACAAGTTTCGAAGACGAAACTTTTATAAGGAGGGGTGAATGTCATACCTCGAGTCAATTACGGTTGTATTACTGTATTTGACCCGAAACTGACATTTAACTCAAAATATCGGAGAGAAAAGAGACATCTCACGAAGGTTAAACGTATGCGTGTTATTTTTGTAGCATTTTGGTAATCGATAAAGATGTATAACAGTATATAAAATATATTAATTTACATTGAGTTTATGGTCAAATTAATGAGGAGATAATAAGTGTTGGGGGTTACAAACAAGTTTTACCCCACTACCTATCATTTAACAAGAAATTACAAGGGATTAATGTGCATATCTTATGTGAGAAGGTGGAGAGGGTCGGTATTGTAAAAGGAAGAAGAAAAAAAGAGGCAACCTAATCATTCTATATCTTAGTTGATAGAAGTTCACAAAAGTTTCACCAAGTGTTGGAATCTTATTTTTTATCAAACATGGGTGAAGCTTTGCTTTCATGAAATAAAAATTAATGAGTGGAAGATATATATTATATATATACATGGGAGAGAAATTTTTACATCAAAGGTGATCACTTAGGTGTTTAAGCAGTCGAACAACAACAAATAAGGGAGGCCGGCGGAAAGAGTTTGACAAAAGGAAATAGACGAAGAGGAAAAAAAAAAGAAAGAATTGTTCATCGGTTGTCTTGATAAAAAGGGTAAACAATTTAAGATGTATGTTAGTCCATTGAAAAGGCTTTGGTTAAGTTTAGAGGGGGGCGGGGGTCAATAAACTTAACACTTAAAACTTTTAGAGTTAACAACCTCAGCAAGTTCAATAGCATGCCGATCGGTCGAGTCCGTCGATAGCTCGCAGTCCGCCGACAATTGATTTTACTGAATTTGTTGCAGCGGAATATATTCAAGTTAAGCCTTATTACTTGCTAAAATATGATACTAAGTATTGGATACTCGGTAGTGTAAGTGTGTGTAGTTCGGCTTGCTAGTTTCAGTAAGTTGATGTGCTTAATTATGCTAAGTGCAGAAAGTAAATGCAGAAAGTAAGTAGGCAATTTTATAGTGGTTCCAGGTGGTGTAATCCTGTCAGTCCACTCTTCTCCTGTGATGTTGGAGGTAATTCACTAGAGATCTTTGAGGTTGCCGTTACAAAAATCCCTAAGTTGTCTGTCCTTCACCAATAACTATGGCTTCACAAACTGAACACTTGGAACAGGTAGGATTGCTGCTCCAAAGTCTTCCAATGGTCCTTGAAGGGTAGGATTTCCTCTTCACCAGCTCCACCACAAACAACAGTTCTTGACACCTAAGTGCTTCTCTGTCTTCAGCAGGTTTCTTATGAAAGAAAGTTTGAATCAAGTGAGTGATTCAGCTTTCAGCACCTTGATCAGGATGAAATGATCAGCAGTCTGTAATCTTCAAGTGTGTATACTTGGTGTAACTTGATAGTAGGTTACACTTGAAGAATTTACTAGATCAGTATCTTTAACTTCAGCAACGTCAGTAGGGTGATTTCTTGATAAGAATATGTTGGCTCAAGATTGATTGTTGCTTTTCTTCAAAATTCATCGTCTGTTTCTGTATCAGGGGTCTACTATTTATAGGTGAGAATCCTTGTGACTTATGTTTGAAATTCAAAACATAGCCGTTTCGATTTGTCCCCATCTTGACTTGCATTTTGTCCCCGTACATAGTATCGACACTTTGTCGCTTACTTTTTGACAGCTTTCGATCGTCCACCCTTTGACTTGTATTCATTGGATAAAGCTCTGAATCTTTCCAACGTCCCTTTAATCTTAATCATTGATTTGTTGACAAAATCAAGAGTTGTTATCTGTCCTTATCCTTGTAATATTCCAATGTAACCTTTGATTAAATCGAAATATACATTCAGCAGGTTCCTGTGTAATGTAAGTCTATTGAAATGCTTGTCAGTCAACTGACTGAAGTTTGCTGTGTTTATAAAACACTACAGCTAACTGCCTTTTATCTTTTATCTAACTTTTAATTGAGAAGTTAGATTACACCAATTAGAGCATAACTAAGTTCCAATCATCACCTAACTTATGGAACTTAGACCTTGTACACAAGGTGTATGTAATCAGTTTAGGTCATCACAGACTTCCTTAAATTCTGATTCCATATCATTGACTTAAAACACTAAGTTTGATCCCTTAGCCTTCAATATCTGAGTTTGAGCCCTCAGCCTTCAGTCTTCAATAGGTTCCTAAACTAGTCTACTGACCCAGATACCTTACTGATTTAGACAGGTCTGCTGATGAAAGTCATCTGACCTATTACATTGCTTGTTTGATCAAACCTATACAAAGATCAAACTCTAAATAAGCTTCTACATTTAATTTAGACAACTTTTTGCCTTTGCTCTATAACAGCTAGTCTGGCACTCATCACTAAAACTCAAAATATGTCCAACAATTTCCCCATTTTTGGTGATGATGCCAATACCCTCCTTACAGCAAAGCAGAAAGGATAAAAAATTTAGTCAATTCTCATTATAATCATATTTGTTCATCATTATTACAAACTAGATTCAGCAAAAGATAAAAAGATATGAAAGTCTGCTGATCTAGTTCCTCATTTCTCTCTCTTGTCTTTCTTTTTCTTGTTGCTCTTGATATTCCCATATCTGTCTGACCATGTCTCTCATCCATTGATTTCAATAAGGGAAAAATCAATATAAGGATTTACTTCCTTCCACCATTTCCATGCCTCAGGTAGAGTTAGGTTGATCTGGTGTACTCTGAATCCTAGACGCATGTAAAATTGCTTGAACTCTTCCAATGATTCTTTTGTTGATGTAGTAGGTAGACTTCTTCCACCTCTACCACCTCTGTGTGAAGCTCTTAAAGCCTTGACTCTAGCTTCCCAGAATTTAAGTCCCAAAAAGGAATTTAGCCCCTCATGGAAACCCTTGTCATGATAAGGCCTCCCCTTATTGTAATATTGCTTCTTATATTCTTTGAAGAGGTCATCAGTCAACCGAAGTCCGCAAAAGTGTGTGTCTCTCGAATGCATTTGTATCAGCCTCCCATTTCTTTTGAGCAAAAATTCTTGCAGCCTCTTTTGCTACTGCTGTTTGGCTCTCTTCCCCCTTATTGACATCATCAACAAAATGGGAAAGCAGGCCATGAGCACTATCTTGTGTGATAACTAAGTTGTTTAGTTGACCTTCCATAAACTATGTTTTAGTGTCAACTGCAATGATCCTTCCTTCAAGTGTTTGCTCCAGCAAATTGATCCTCTCAGTGACTTTAGGATCCAATGCAGCATGTTGAAGTGTTTCACAGAGGTTAGGCACAAGTTTGTCAAGACTTGGGTGGAGGCAAGTTTGTCAAGAACTGTTCCTTGAGTGTATTGCCTTGTTTTATACCTCTCACATCTTTGGTTAGGTCAGCAAGAGCAAACTGAGTGGATGTGATGTTGGAAGCAATTGTTTCAATAGACCTCCCTCTATTTTCAACCAAGTTCATTAAATCTTCAAATCTTTGCTCTTGTCTATTAAGTTGAGTTCTTAATTGAGTAATGTCATCTCTGACTGCCCTCAACTCATCCAAAACATGTGCCGGTACTTCACTGCCCACACCACCAACCATATGTCCAAGAAGATCCTCGCAGGCTCTTCAACATTGTACCGTGCCATCTATCCGCCGACAACCATGGCCCAACTCCTATCCCTTCCAAAGACAGTTCGGGACTTCCTTCAACCATAGCACCAAAAATATCTTCCAAAAAGGGATCTTGTGCCGGTTGAGGTTCCAAAATAGGTTCTTCTTCAAACAATGGTATATATGCCTCGTTGAGGTTCAAGAAGAACAAGTTCTTCCTCGTGCACTTAGAACTCCTCATCACCGAAATCATAGTCCGGCGAAATTTGTTCATCCTCATTAATGCAACCGTCGACTATCCTTTCCTTCAGTACCTTTTGCCACAGTACACTATACTACAGCAGCCTGTTCTCCAACAATTGCAGGGGATTCCTCCAATCCCATTGTAAGTTCCAACCTTTGTCCAGGTGCTGTCTGATCCTCAGCAACATGTACATCCAGTTCCGACCTTTGTTCAGGTGCTGTTTGTTCCTCAGCATCCTGAACCTCCTCAAAAAGTAGGGGTGATCCTTCAAAACCCATCACCATGTCCAATCTCTGTCCTATCACTGTTTGTCCCTCAGTGATCAAGACTCTCTGTGCAAGAATTGCAGGAAATGTTGCCATATTTTCCTCCAGAAATCCTCTGACATCAGCAATCTGCTGTAGAGTATCAGCAGTTTTAGATAGAGTGTCCTGAGTATCAATCCACTCCTGATATTGAGCTGAATCCTCAGAACTGATGTCAGGCTCACTATGTGCAATGACAGTCTTCTCATCCAAATTTTCAGACTGTTTCCACAACAAATAAAGTATTAGACATACCAACCAACCTATTGTCACCAAGATTTATACCATCATTGATTAGAGCCTCCAAATCATCTATAGTGAGATCTTCTAGATCTTCATCCATTTGATCATGTTGCTGGCCCTCAGCAGACTTGCCAGCACCAGTAGACTATTCTACACTTGGTTCAGATGACAATGCAGTTCCACTGGCTTCTCCTTGATGTGTAGGAGGATCATCATTAGAATCAGATGATGATGAATCATCGCTATCTGGTCCATCCCTAGGACCCTTAAACATGATACTTTCTTCTCCCTTTTCTCTTTCAATGATTTCCATCATCCTCATTTCCAGCAAAGAAGTATTAACCAGGTCAAGTAGGTTTTCCACCTCTAACTTTTCAAAGGCCCATTCCTCAAAAATTGTCATTGGCTCAGCAGCTGGTTTTTGCTTCTTATAATATCCAAACTTCCATTGAAAGTAATCAGCAACCAGCTTGAGTTTGGGATCAACATACCCTTCTTTCCTTTTCTTCTCCTTCCTTTCAAAGGGCATTGATGGCTTTCTAGTGGCTGTTTGTTCAGCTTATTGTCCTCCAAAGGTCTCAACAAGCAAATTCAGTGTTTCTTCAACAGATGCCATCAGGTCAGTAGGTTTCTCAGATAGCAAATTTGTCCCTACTACCTCCATCTGCTCAACACTAGGTTCCCCCTGACTTACATGCTCATCCGCAGGGTTAGCAATAGATTGCTCTTCCCCCTGAATTATTGCAGAAATGGCAGGTTCTTGTACAGTTGTATCATTTTCCACAGTAGGTGCTGATTCAGTAGTCTGCTGCGGTTCTTCAATAAGTTGCTCAACAACAAATTTTCCAGCCTCAGTAGGTACAACAACCTTTAGAGATGTAGATTCAATAACTGCCACAACAGGTTCTGGTTCAGCAGGTTTGTGTGGTGCTTCACCCTGTTGTTCAGTTGCAACCTCAGTAGTTTCCACAGTAGGGTGCTGTGATTCTTCAATGTGTTGTTCAACAACAACACCAGCATCAGCAATAGGCTCTACAACCTCTCCTTCTATTTCCCTTTGTTCCTCCAGAACCCGTAACTCTTTGCCTTTTCCATGCTTTTTCTTCTTGGCGATCTCTTTCATTCTTTTCGAAGGTCGTTCATCTTCAATTTCAGCAGCTTTCCTCTTTCTTTTATCTTCCTTCTGTTGCTCTTTCAAGATTTCAGTAGCAGACTTCTTCTTTACAACATCAGTTGGGTCAGTGACTTTAACTTCAACTAGACCCTCAGTAGACTCAGCAGTCTCTACTGATTGCTTTCTTGTTTGCTTAGGCTTTAGCATTTCAGTTATCTTTCTAGTGTCATCAGACTTTCTCTTCTCAGCAGCTTTCTTAGGTGCAGTAGATTTAGCAACTTGTTTAACCTGCTCACCACCAGCATCATCATCTCCATCATTGTCACTTTCAGTCCTTTCTGTATCCAATTCTTCATCATCATCCAAACCAATGATGAGATAGCTGATCTCCTTCTTATATCTGGACTTGTTGAGTTTCTCAGGTGCAGCAACCCTCAGATGAGTCAGCAATGCCTGAATCATCAAACCCAAGGGCAACGTCTTGGACTTCCTGGTCCCTTCTCTGTCTTCTGTTATCACCTTCTTCATGTATTGGACAAAGAATCTAGCCCAATCAAACTTCATGCTTTTGCAGATGATGATTAACAAGTCAATCTTGGGTCCTGACAAAGTGTCAAGGCTTCCACTAAATCCCAAGATGTTCTTTGCTATAATCTTACTCAGCAGATTACACTCCATCCCAATATGCTTCACATTTATTCTTAGTGACGATGTGATGGCCTTGTTGGTCTTTATTTTATCGACAAAATGCAATCTTGACCAAAAGCAAAAGCTTCCCTCAGTAGGTTTGAGGAAATTTCAATCTCCTGGCCATTAACTGTTGTAGTAAATGCCTCTCTATTTTCTCTTATCACAATGTTTCTCCAGAAGTTCACGAAATTTGTGTAAGATATGCTTTCCAATCTCAGATTAAGAATATCCTCCAGTCCTTCATATCTTCTGATTCTCCTACCAATGTTGATAGCTAACTCAGTTTTATTAGCATCAACAACGAACCCTCTGACACTTTGGCTCGTTCCAATGTGAATATCATCCTTGTCCGCCATTAGAGATGAAAAAGATAAAGAAAGCTTTCAAATCTGTGTTCACACAGTGTACTTGTAGAGAAAAATAATCTGAAAGTTGTATGTAATGTCTCTGTGTATATATCTGTATATTTAGAGAAAGTAGTGGATGGTAACTGTCAGATAAAGTGTTGTACGTGCACTGTAGCATTAACCACAATTAAAGTAGCAGTAAATGTGATGTTGCCACGTGTCCCACTAATTGATTCCATGAGAGTTGTAACCGTTGGATATTTGTAACTGTGGTTATAAAGGATAAGAATAATATCCAATTACAGTTGACTTTCATTTAAGTTTGACTGTCTAGTAACGTACAGTTCAGCAGCCTTTGCCATCAATAGACTTCTCTTAGCAGTCTGCTGACAAGAATGGCTCAGCAGCCTGCTGACAAGGTTACTCTGCTGATCCTTGTTTTGTCCAACTGATAATACAAGATGAAGTTTAATACCAATGACTGATATGTCAAGTGAGCTCACCCAATAGGACAAAGACCAATCCCCTTGGCAACTTCATTTGCTCAATTGTCCAAACATATATAAGTACATAGAATTGTTGATACCAATGACTAATCTCGCTAAGTGAGCTCACCCAACATAGCGAAGACTAATCCCCTTGGTGAATTCTAGTACACTGCTGATCATTAAGGTATATCAGTCAACTTTTATGATTCCAAGTTCAGTCCTTAACTTAGCAAATATTTCACTATCCAATGGTTTTGTGAATATATCAGCAAGTTGATCTTCAGTAGGGATGTAAAGAACCACCACATATTTCTTTTCAACATGATCCCTTATAAAGTGATCTCTCAGATCTATGTGCTTGGTTCTTGAGTGCAAAACAGGATTTTTCTGTGATTGCAATTGCACTTGTGTTATCACACATAATTGGAATTTCTCTTTCTTCAATTCCATAATCCCTTAACTGCTGTCTTAACCATAGTATTTGTGCACAAAGAACTTCAAAGAAGCCTATATATTCAAAGCTTCAAGCAGTAGAAGTTGATATTGAATTTCGTTTCTTGCTAAACCAGAAACCGCCTATTTCCCATCAACCGATTGTGTTCTTGTAGTGCTTTTTCTATCAATCTTACATCCAGCATAATCAGAATCTGAGTAGGATATAACCTTGAAGCTTCCATCTCTTGAATACCATATTCCTACTCCCAAAGTCTCTTTTAGATACTTGAGAACTCTTTTGACTGCAGCTAGATGACTTTCCTTTGGTTTTGATTGAAATCTTGCACAAACACCCACAGCAAAGGATATATCAGGTCTGCTGGCAGTAAGGTACATCAGACTGCCTATCATCCTTCTGTATAAAGTTTGATCAACATCTTTGCCTTCTTTATCTTCACCCAGTCTGATGTTTGTACTCATAGGAGTTGATACCTTGGTGCTGTTTTCCATACCAAACTTCTTCGCAGCTCCTTAGTATACTTGGCTTGATGAATGAAGATTCCATCTTTCATTTGTTTGACTTGTAATCCCAGAAAGTAGTTCATCTCTCCCATCATACTCATTTGGAACTTGCTTTTCATGAGATTAGCAAACTTTTCACATAACAATTCATTTTCAGAACCAAAAATTATGTCATCAACATAAATTTGTACCAGCAGAGTGTTGTTTCCTTCATTGATTCTGAAAAGAGTCTTGTCAATGGTTCATTTGGTAAAACCATTGTCCACCAAGAATTGAGATAGGGTCTCATACCATGCTCTTGGTGCTTGTTTCAAACCATAAAGTGCCTTGTTGAGTCTGTACACTTTATCTTCTTGATCTTTGACTTCAAAACCAGGAGGTTGCTGAACATAAACCTCTTCCTCTAGAATGCCATTCAGAAATGCACTCTTGACATCCATCTGGTATACTTTGAAGTTTTTGTAAGCAACATATGCCAAGAATAATCTTATAGCTTCCAATCTTGCAACTGGGGCATATGTCTCATCAAAATCTATTCTTTCAACTTGAGAATAGCCTTTTGCTACTAGTCTGGCCTTATTCCTCACAATGGTACAAGATTCATCCAATTTGTTTCTGTATACCCATTTGGTTCCATTTAGATTTGCATGATTAGGCCTTTCCACTAGTGTCCAAACTTGATTTCTTTCAAATTCATTCAATTCCTCTTGCATAGCAATTATCCAATCTGGATCTGATATTGCTTCTTCAACAACTTTAGGCTCCATTTAAGATAGAAAACAAGTAAACATTGCTTCTAATTGTCTTCTAGTCCTCACACCTTGCTGTATATTGCCAATAACTTGCTCAGCAGGGTGATCACTTAACCATTGTGGATTTTTGTTAGATTGGTTCTCAGGAACATCATCTTCAGTAGGGTCTGTTGTTGCTTCAGCAGGGGGTTCAACAGATCCTTGAACTGCCTCGCTTGTTGCATCGTAGTGTTACCAAGCAGGTGTTCGTAGGGCGACTCGTAAATCTTTAAGTCATTTATCCTTTCCAAAACATCTACACATTCTAGATCGTTGACTTGTTGATTCTCGCAGGTTCGAAGCTTCATCTTCCATTCCGGTTGAACTTAGGTTCATCAAATACAACATGTATTGATTCTTCATGTTTCGTTGTTCTTTTATTCAAGCACTCGAATTCCTTGCTGACAGAAGAATATCCCAAGAAGATTCCTTCATCTGATTTTGGTTGGAATGTCTTCAATTGCTCCTTATGATTTGGTATAAAGCATTTGCTTCCAAATGGATGGAAATAGGATATATTGGGTTTCCTTCCATTCCAAATCTCATAAGGTGTCTTCAGCAGCTTTGTGTTCACTGGGGTCCTATTTTGTGTATAGCATGATGTGTTAATTGTTTCAGCCCAATATCTTTCAGGTAATAATGCTTCACAAATCATAGTTCTTCCTGCTTCTTTCAAAGTCCTGTTTCTTCTCTCAGCAACCCCATTTTGCTGAGGTGTACCAGCAGCAGCTAGTTGATGCAGCACACCATTCTGCTCACAATATTCACTTATAACTTTATTGAGAAATTCAGTACCCTTGTCTGATCTGATCTTCACTACTGTCAAACTTTTCTCATTCTGCAATATTTTCAAAAGTCCAGGCATCTTTTGAAGTGTTTCACTTTTCTTGTTCATGAATACTACCCAAGTGTGTCATGAATAATCATCCACAACTACTAGAGTGTACTTCTTTCCTGTTACACTTGTTGGTGTTACGGGTCCAAACAGGTCCATGTGCATCAGCTCCAAAACTCTTTTTGTTGATTGCTTAGTCTTTGACTTGAAGCTTGATTTTGTTTGTTTACCTTGCTGACAAGCATCATATATAACATCCTTTTTGAATGTGATCTCAGGTAAACCAATCACTAGTTTCTTCTTCACCAACTGATTGATATCATCAAAGTTCAGATGATTCAACTTCTTATGCCAGAACCAATTCAGTTTCGACTTGGTATGCACAATCATGCATGTCTCTGGAACAGCAGTAGACCAATCCACAACATACATGTTTTGTTGTCTTCTTCCAGCCAACACAACTTGATCACCTCTTTCACTAATACATGTGCCTTTGTCAAAAGTGACCTTGTAACCCATGTCACAAACCGTTCAAACTCGTTGTAGGTTGTAGTCCAGTCCTTCGACAAATGCAACATTCCTGATAGTTAATCCATTTCTCACAAGTGTGCCATATCCTCTTGTGTATCCTGTTGTGTTCTTGTTGCCAAAATTCACTCTTGGACCATTCTTTGCCACATAATTTGACAAACAGTGCTTACTCTTTGTCATATGTCTGGAACATCCATGACAAAGTACCAGACACCCTACAAAACAAATTTAATGTATTTTAGGTACCCAAAACTGTTTGGGTCCATAGTGGTCAGTGGTAAGCATGACCCTTGGCAAATTTCCATAAGGTCTTCCTTGAAAAGTGTTATACTTTTGTTCATACATGTATTATACACATCCATAAGGTCTAACATTTGGTTGTGTAGGACTCACATATGCTTTCTGGCGTTTTGAAATGTAATGTTGTTTGGAGTGATTTCTATTGTTAGAAGCACTAGCATAACCATTGGTTTGCTGTCTGTTAAGAATAGCCCTGTAATATGAAGTCTGCTGAGGTCCCTGCTGAGGTCTTGTATAAGTCCTCTGTTGAGTCCTTTGCTGAGGTTTTACCCTAGCAGTAAGGTTATACTTGTTGTTTTTAGCAATAGGGACAGGAATATTCCAATCATCATCAGTAAGGAATAGTCTACCTTTCCCCCTGAGATAAGTATCCCTAAAATGATTGATATTTTTAGGTTTAGGATTCTTATCCTTGGAATATTTCTGATTTTTGCCCTTTTGTGGTCCAGCAGACTTGGTAGCACGTCTGCTATCAGCAGGTCTAGAAGGTACAGCAGTCCTAATCTTAGATTTATTCTTTTTGTTAGGTACTGATGTCCTTTTTTTACTTCTCATTTTGCCTCTTTGAAGCAATCTCAGTAGGTTTCACTGTCTCAGCAACCTTTTTAGGAGTTGGATCTTGTGCAGGCACAAACTTAAGACCAATTCTGGTACTAGGTTAGTAACCTTACTGGATCCACTCTTATTAGATCGTTGAGTTCCAAATCCAAGGCCTGTTCTATCACCATAAGGCTTTCCAGATTTGAATACAGTGGAGGAACAAGATTGTTCAGCAGATTCTTCAACAACTACCGAATGTGCGCGCAGACTTATGTTGATTCTGTCCAAACTCTTTTTCCTTTCCCTTGAGAATTCTTAATTCAGCTTTTAACCTTTCAACTTCTGCTTGAAGAGCTTCTTTTTCACCTTCACAATCTCATAACCAGATTGTATTATCCTCGCTGATTAAGGATGGCATCCAAAGTTTCTTCATTGTCAGAATTTTTAGGATTTGAACCACAAGTTGATTCACAATCACTTTCAGCAGGAGTGTTTATAGATATATAATTGTATAACTCCTCTGTTTCATCCATATTTGCCATTAAAGCATAATCATCCATATCAGCAACAAGTGCAGTATCATCAGATTCATTTCCTTTTTCTGATTCAACTTCATATCCCGATTCATCTTCAGCAGCCATAGCTTTCTTGCCAGATCTTCTTTGTTGAATTTTGCTCTTCAGTAGGTATGGACAATCAGGTCTGAAATGTCCAGGCTTCTTGCAGTTGAAGCAAAGATAATCAGGTTCCTTCTTCTGTTTTAGTTTAGGACAGTCGGGTTTGAATTGTCCTGGTTTCTTGCAATGAAAGCACAAGTAATCATTGTCTTTCTTGGATTCATCTTTCTTCTTTTCACTAGATTTCTTTGTGAAATTCCTTGGAGAACTCCTTCCATTTTTCATCATTCTGATTTTCTTGCTCAGTAGGGCAATTTGCTCTTGCATCTCATCCAGTAGATCATCTTGAGCTCCTGATGTTTCTTCTTGATGTGTAGCAGACAATGCAGTGGCCTTTGGTTCTTCCTTTTCAGTCTCAGGTACAAGTTTCTTGCTGTATTCATAAGCCTTGAGATCTGAAAATAACTTGAAGGTATCCTCTTCATGTAGACTTCTCATTTCTTCTAATGCAGTCACCTTCATTTCCCAAACTTCTTTTGCAGGTAGAGCTTCTAAGATCTTTGAGTTGATTTCTTTTTTTGAGTAGTTAACACTCAGTAGGGTGAGTTCATCCATGATGGCATTGAATCTTGATTCCATTTGTTCAATGGTTTCATTTGGTTTCATTTTGAAATCTTGGAACTTCTTCTTTGCCACACTGATTTTGTTCTTCTTGATTGCATCAGTGCCTTCACAGATTAATTGTAACTTATCCCAAAGTTCTTTTGCAGTCTTGCAATCCTTCACCTTCATGTACATATTGCTATCCAAGGTTCTGTATAAGATATGAATAGCAATATTGTTGAAGTTTGCTCTTTTTCTATCTTCAGCATTCCATTCTCTTTTTGGCTTTGGAATGTACTGAGTTTGACCATCTACAGTTATAGCTTTTGTGATTTCCAGTGGTCCATCAGTCAGCACATCCATCATCTCATCATGTGTTGCAGCTAGAAAAGCCTGCATACGACGTTTATACTCATCAAAATGATCTAAAGAACACATCAACATTGTTCTAGCATACTGGTTGTTATCCATGATGCAAAGCTTTGAAAATCGAAGCTTGAAAAAGTTTTCAAAGTATTTTCACAAGCACAACAAGTAGGATTACTTGCAACGAAGCTAATCGCTCCGATACCAATTGTTGGTCCCTTGAAAAGGCTTTGGTTAAGTTTAGAGGGGGGTGAATAAACTTAACACTTAAAACTTTTGGAGTTAACAACCTCAGCAAGTTCGCAGCTCGCCGACCGCTCGCAGTCCGCCGACCACTCGCAGTCCGTTGATAGCTCAGTAGTCTACTGACTGCTGATTTTACAGAATTTGTTGTAGGAGAATATATTCAAGTTAAGCCTTATTACTTGTTGCTAAAATAAGATACTAAGTATTGGATACTCAGTAGTGTAAGTGTGTGTAGTTCAGTTGCTAGTTTCAGTAAGTTGATGTGCTTAATTATGCTAAGTGTAGAAAGTAAATGCAGAAAGTAAGTAGGCAATTTTATAGTGGTTCCAGGTGGTGTAATCCTGTCAGTCCACTCTTCTCCTGTGATGTTGGAGGTAATTCACTAGAGATCTTTGAGGTTGCAGTTACAAAAATCCCTAAGTTGTCTTTCCTTCACCAATAACTTTGGCTTCACAAACTGAACACTTGGAACAGGTATGATTGCTGCTCCAAAGTCTTCCACTGGTCCTTGAAGGGTAAGATTGCCTCTTCACCATCTCCACCACAAACAACAGTTCTTGACACCTAAGTGTTTCTCTGTCTTCAGCAGGTTTCTTATGAAAGAAAGTTTGAATCAAGTGAGTGATTCAACTTTCAGCAGCTCGATCAGGATGAAATGATTAGCAGCCTGTAATCTTCAAGTGTGTATACTTGATGTAACTTGATAGTAGGTTACACTTGAAGAATTTACTAGATCGGTATCTTTAAGTTCAAAGAACGTCGTAGGGTGATTTCTTGATAAGAATCTCGTTGGCTCAAGATTGATTGTTGTTTTTCTTCAAAATTCATCGTCTCGTTTCGTATCGGGTTCTACTATTTATAGGTGAGAATCCTTGTGACTTATGTTTGAAATTCAAAACATAGCCGTTTCGCATTTGTCCCCATCTTGACTTGCATTTCGTCCCTATACATAGTACTGACACTGTCAGTTAACTTTTTGACAGTTTTCAGACTGTCCACCCTTTGACTTGTATCCATTGGATAAAGCTCTGAATCTTTCCAACGTCCCTTTAATCTTAACCATTGATTTGTTGACAAAATCAAGAGTTTTTATCTGTCCTTATCATTGTAATATTCCAATGCAACATTTGATTAAATCGAAATATACATTCAGCAGGTTCCTGTGTAATGTAAGTCTGCTGAAATGCTTGTCAGTCAACTGACTGAAGTTTGCTGTGTTTATAAAAACACTACAGCTGACTGCATTTTTTCTTTTATCTAAATTTTATTTGAGAAGTTAGATTACACCAATTAGAGCATAACTAAGTTCCAATCACCACCTAACTTATGGAACTTAGACCTTGTACACAAGGTATATGTAATCAGTTTAGGTCATCACAGACTTCCCTAAATTCTGGTTCCATATCCTTGACTTAAAACACTAAGTTTGATCCCTTAGCCTTCTGAGTTTGAGCCCTCAGCCTTCAGTCTTCAGTAGGTTCCTAAACTAGTCTACTGATCCAGGTACCTTACTGACTTAGACAGGTCTGCTGATGAAAGTCAGCTGACCTATTACAGTGCTTGTTTGATCAAACCTATACAAAGATCAAACTCTAGTAAGCCTATACATTTAATCTAGACAGCTTTTTTCCTTTGCTCTATAACAGCTAGTCTGGCACTCATCACTAAAACTCAAAATATGTCCAACAATGTAGTTATAGTTTTATGTTTGATAAATAGTTATCTTATAAGAAATTTATTGTTATGATAATAGCCTTTGTTATAGGAAATCAAACCGTGGCTTTTCGTTATGGATTGGCGATTATGATTCGAGGTAAGGAGTGTAGTATCAAGAGTATTTTTTAGCATTTCATTTTTTCCACCATTTCATTGTTGAATGATTTGTTTAAACGATCTCTACGATTTTAGAGTATTTAAATAAATTACTGAGCATCATTACAAGTTACATAATATATCATAACATTATAAGAATTTCCTTGCCACAAAGACTAAGCAAGTTGTTTTTCCAAGAGGAGAATTTTGAGGTTATTTTGTTGGTAATGTAAGAGAAGACATCCCATTTTGACTTGCCAATAAGAAGAGGAAGACCTAGGTATTTTGAAAGAAGAGCAACAGAGATCCCCGGGAAACAAGTAAGGATGGAGTCTCTCAGCTGAGGCTCCACTTTCTTACTGGAGAAAATGCCAGATTTTTGGACTAGAGTCTTCCCTTCCTGGATCATTTCTTTGAAGCGTGACGAGGATGTTGTTAGGATGATGAACACCCCTTTGAAATTTTGAGTTGTAGTTAATAAAATCTTTCGTTTCCCGGCAAAAAAACAAACAAACAAACAAACATTTATAGTTTCTTTCCCAGTCAATGTAATATGGGTTGTCAACAATATGTTCACAACCGTTCACACAAAGATTTGCATGAATCGAACCAAAATTTAACAGACGTTGTTTATGATTTAAGTAGGTATCTCTAAAACAACATCAAACTATTATCACAGAATTATCCTACCACTTCTTTTATCCATTCGGCCCTCCCTTCTCACAGAAAAATCTCTGACGCCGGTGGCCTCCGGCTGCCAGCGTCCCACCCTTTTCCTCTTCTTATTCTTTTATGCCTTTTAGTCTTTAACTTATTTTCTTTTAGAGAAGGAAATCTAGGGAAAAGATGTTTTTTCCCCCAATTTTGGTGGATGTGTATGAAATTTTTCCTTCTCCTTTTTGACAATTGAAGGTTCGATTTGCTGTTTTTCGTTTCTTTTCAGTTGTCTCATGTTGTTTTAGTATGGATCTGGAGGTTTTTGGTCGCCTTCCATGAAATTTCCGCGTGGATCTGGAAGATTCATCGTGGTGGGTGGAGGTGCTTGTGGTTATTGGGTTGCATGCATCTTCTTCGTCTCCCTTTGCTAATTTGGATGCCTTCGTTGCCGGTTTTCGAGCGCGTCACTCTTTGGCTGCTGATATGGTGGAGCTACGGCGGTGATGGGACAAATTTTGCTTTTCCAGTCATTGGTAGAGGCGGCGGTGGAGATGTGCCTTTTCTAGCAGTCCTTTTTCTCCTTTATCTTTTATTTTGTTTCTGTCGGTTTGTGTCGGTTTTTAGGATCAAGTCGGTAATAGTCCTTTTCTCCGGAATTTTTAGTTTTCTTAGCTTTGATTAAATATTAAGAACAAGTTTAATGACGATGACAAATTATGTCACCTTAATAATTACGGGCCCTAATATGAATCTAATGAAGAATCCCAAGAACCCTAATGCCAAAAAGAGTACGATGATGGTTTTTAGTATTTGCGGCTGAGTCTAAGACTGTATCTTAGATTGCCTACGTATCTTGTTAGGTTCCAGGAATCAAGCCTTACGTAGTTCCTGGAATGGGGTATTTATAATGACAATACTTGCCTAAACCCTAAGGTTAAGTCGGCTTGTGTTATTGTCACATTTAACCTTTAATGGGCCTTAACCCTTGCCCAAGTTATCACTGTTAATGGGCTTCGATAGCTGGTGCGGACCCCGTCCTCGATGTCGATATTGCCGACCTGCGGTACTCGACTCTAGGACTCGTTGTCCTACACTGCTAGCTGGTGCGGACTCTGTCCTTACGGACTCGTCGTCCCATACTGCTTGGTGTCGATAGTCGTTATCCCGAGTACGGGTGTCGATATGAACGCCTTAGAGCTGATACATAGTGTGATGACCAACCTGTAGACGACACGTGGAGGGAGTAAAACCCGGTATCGTCATAAGCCCCCCAGACTTGAGAGAGACGAATCCCGTTGTCCGAGGTCGAGTCTGTCATATGAATCATCTTCGAGTTGGGTTTTCCTTTGGGCGCGAAAAAGCCCGACTTTTCACAACCCTAACTGCCTGCTGCCACGTGGCGCGACGTTACGGTACCAAAACGCTTCGAATCCTGCGAAACGCGTCACCGCCTTGATTCTCGCGATTCCCAGGGGTTATAACTCCCCACTAACCCCTGTCTTTTCAAATCATTTACAAATTTCTGCTAGCATAAAAGGAGAGGAGATTGCAGAGGAGCCTATTTGCCATTTCTTCATCTCAAACTCTAAATTCCAAACACCAAGTAAGCCTCTTTCTTTTTCTTAGTGTTCTTTATCTTGTTCTTTGATTTATCCATGTCTAGTAGCAATAGTGCCACTAAATCGGATAGGGGTAGTGAAACGCCCATTCATAGCCATTCTCCGGCACCTGTTATTTCTGACTCTCTTCTCCGGCCAGACTCCGGTGAGCCCACAGCTTTCCCTCCTCCTGTCCCTAACCAGCCTAAAAAACTAGTAACGAGAATGGATGGAAAGGGTGCTAAATGATGCCTCAGTGCCCTATCCCTTGAAGACGTTACTAGGCTTTGCCAGAGATGTAATATCACCAATCCTCCATTTGAAGCTCGACTTCCGTCTGGCCTTCATAAGTTTGCCGATGAGCCCCCAGAGGGATTTTGTGCTGTCTACGAGAATCAACTTGCGAGTGGATTGAGGTTTCCACTCTGTCCGGATGTTATCGCGATCCTCAACCATTATGAGGTGAGTGTTTCCCAGATAGCCCCGAATGGCGTCAGGATTCTGATAGGGTTTATCATAGCATGTCGAGTTGTGGGGGTCTGCTTCACAATACCTTTGTTTCGGTATTACTACCAGATGGCATCCACGCCCGACAAGCTGTGGTACACCTTTCAGAGGAGAGCGCACCGACATGAATTCATAACCAAGGGGCCTTCTTCTCACGGGGAGTGGAAGCCTCGATTTTTCTTCCTTCGACATGGCCTTGAGAACCCCTACATAGGGAAATAGAGGTCGAGAGACGGGAAGCAAGACAAACTTGGAAAAGGTCCTGTTACCGAAGAGGCCCGACTCTTGGGTGGACATAGCTTTGAGGTGTGCACTCGAGATCTGAGTCTCCTCTATCACCTAGCCCACTTGGAGGATGCAGGGCCGGCTCCATACGCAAACCTTCACGCCCAAGATCAAGAGAATCGTAGGATGTTCCTTATTTACCCGCTTTGTATTTGCTATTTGTCGAGTCAGGTAACTTGTCATTTGTTGATCAAAAACTAACTTGTTCTTTTCATTTTGCAGTGGGAAGGTTTTCCAAGGTTAGCGATCCTACTCACATTCCTCTATCGGCGGTCGTCGCTGCTCCAACTCTCGGGAGTCAGGCTACTCCCTACTTGCCTGCCTCTGAAGTCGGGGCGCCTTCTTCTTCTCGAGAGGCGGGTGCTCCTCAACTGGAAACAATCCCTGCTACCATTGAGTCAACAGCGGCGGCTGGATCAACTGAGCTACCTCCGACCACTGGTGGCTTGACTGTCCGTTTCGGTTCTCTACGAGATGAGGATGAGGAGGAGCTGGTCGAGTTGGATCTGCCTGTCGAAATAAATGTCGAGGCACGGGCGCCTTCAACCAAAGAGAGGCCGACTGTTCCTGAGCTGGTGAGAGAGCAGTGTCACCAGTCGAAGAGGCCTAAAACTGTTGAAACTCCTATCGATCTGGAAGTCGATATAAACTGGGCCGCTGAAGACTGTGCAGCCTTGGAGGATAAGGCTTTGGCTCTGGCGGTCCGGAAGTCGAATCGTCTCGTAAGTCGATTGCATTTCCTCTCTTTAACTATTGATTTTCTCGAGGCGTATGCCTTGTCTATTTTCTGACACTTCCTTGTCTTTTGTAGAGTAACTATCTCAGTCGAGAGGCTGCCCGATGGCTGGCCAAAACGAGTGAGTCGACAGACGATCTGCGTAAGGAAAATGGCAAGCTGTTGAGGGGCATCATTGCAAAGAATGCCGCCATCTCCGCCATGGATTCTCAGTTCGAGACGTTAAAGCGTGAGTCGGTTGTCGAGTGCCAGAAGCTGCAAGATAAGCTGATGGCTGCTGAAAAGGAGCTGGACCGATTGCAGGCAGAGAGGCACGACCAGGGTAGGGAGCTGCTCAAGCTGGCTCAAGACTACGAGAAGGTACAGGCGTGGCACAAGGCTTCATTGGAAGATGTGGCGAAGGCTCGTCACGACGGAGATGCACTGCAAGCTGAATTGGATCGAGCACGTGTGCAGGTCGAGACAGCTAAGACCGATGCAATCATGGAGTATCAGAAGTCGGCCAACCTTGATGCTGACCTGGAGGTGCTCATGCGTGCATCGATGATGGGTGGCTTTACTCTGGCCGTAAATCAAGTGAAGGCTGTGGTCCCGGAATTCGACATGTCGACTCTCGAGACACCGGTGTTTTATAATCCCAATTCGGAGGATCTATACGACCGGTACGTCGAAGAGTTCCAACAGGGAGAGTCTTTGGCCATCAAGTATGGTCCTTCTACTTCTGCTCCTGCTGCCGATCCGACCGCTGCCCCTACTGAGCCGACTCTTGAAGCCAACCCTTGACCGTTGTCTTTTTAAATCTTTTGTTGATTTGTAGTTTGATCTTGAAATTTTGTAATGATGTTATTTTGAATCGAATTTGGCTAGTCTTTGACCTGGCCTTATCTTGTAATGACTTTTGCTTCGAATTTTGATTCGATTTTGTTATGTCTTTCTTTCCTATTCCTGTTGTTTTGCTTATCTTCTTGATGTGTTGTAGTCTTCTTCTTGTCGAGCCTTTGGCTCTGCTCGTATTTTGATTGTTGAGCATTTTGCTCTGTTCGCTATTTATTTTACCGATGTTGTCCTGCCCCCCAAGTGTATTATGAACCCCAGGTTCTTATTGCACTTGTGCGCTTGACTATGATCGACCCGCTTGCCTTAGTCTTTTTTGCCACCTAGGCCTATTCGACCTTCGACTGAGCGTTTTTAATTCGACTGTGCGAACTGTCCCCTGACCTTGGCATTTTCGCCCTTTAGGCTCGGTTGGGACGGGTGGCCCGACTATGCGAACCGTCCATTGTCTTGGCCTTTTTCGCCTCTCAGGCTCGTTCGGCTTTCGACTGGGACAGGTGGCCCGACTGTGCGAACCGTCCTTTGCCATAGCCTTTTTCGCCCTTTAGGCTCGTTTGGCTTTGGCTGGGACTGGTGGCCCGACCATGCGAACCGTCTCTCTGCCTTTGCATTTGTTGCCTTATAGGCTCACTTTGCTTTTGGCTTTAATGAGATGTTCGACCTGCGGATTCCTCTACTCGTTGTCGATTGTTTTGCCTTTAACATTTTGTACCACATTGGACTTATAATGTTACGGCTCTAAATCCTAACAAACACAAAAACATCTCGAGAAAACACAAGTTTATTAGAATACTGATAAAATTGTCTCATGGACTTTTTACAAGATTTGAAATTGAAAAGTAAATAAAAGCAAAGCTTATCTTCAAACATAATATTTCCTCAGATTGTTGGCGTGCCAATGTCGAGGAACCGTGGTTCCATCTGCTCGCCCAAGTTGATATGACCCTTTGTCTCGGATTTTATGCTAAACGAAATATAACAAGTAATAAATTTATAAATCCGGTATTCCCCAAGTGTAGGGATCGTAGTATAGCAATTAATACCGGAGTCGATCTCAAGGAATCGAGGTATCTAGTTCATTAATTTTCCTAAGATTGATACCAATTATTTCTAAACCTAAAACTAAAAACGAAAAGAAAACTGGACAGAGGATTGTCAGTCCAAAGCCAGGAAACGATAGTTGCGAACTTAAATCTAAAATATAAACTAAAAAGAAAACAATAAACAACTATGAATTTAAACAACGATGATCATGGTGATTAAACAATCGAACAAGTAATTATCCACCGATCCCGCAACCCTTAATTTCCTCTCTAAAGTTGTCTTGTGATGAGTCAACTAAAATTGTGGTTCACCTATCAAAGGTATGAATTTCTACTCTCGTAGATAATTCGCCTATCAATCTCGGGATTTTTTTTTCAGGCCCAGTTAAGGACTCGATTTTTTATTCGAGTACAACTTTATTGCCGTGGCCGATATAAGGTCATCTCTCGATATATAAGATTGACGCTCTCAAACCAAGGTGTAAGATCTCTCAATCTAGCAACCTAGAAATCTAACCTATCAACTCTCGTTATGTCAAGATTAAAAATCCAATCTTTCCTATGGTGATCTAAGGTTTACACTGACTCTCGTCATACGGTAAACATCAATAAGCAATACATCTCTCGATATCGATTGCATAAACAATAAGCATATAGGAAAGATAACAACTTTAATCAAAAATCACAAAACAAACTTAAGATTGAAAAGAAAGAACCTGATGAAACGGATTTAAATAACTTGAACAAATCGTCTAGCCTCCAAGTCATCCAGCACAAAGAAAAGCAAAACGGAATAAAACGGAAAAGAAACGACCACCCTCGGCCGGCCAAGCACCAAGGCTCAGCCGGCCGAGGTTACTTGGCTTGAAACTAGGGTTTTCTCAATGCGGCCGTGTAATAATATATGTCCTAGGGTTGAAAATAACGATGGTATTTATAGAAAAGAAAGTCGGCCGTGCTGAGGCGGTGGAAGGACGCCCGTCCAGCTATCTGGACGCTCGTCCGGTCTTCAACAAAAACTTCGAGTCGGGCTGAGTCTTCATCAGACGCCCGTCCTTCTTTAAATTGGACGCTCGTCCTTCTTTAAATTGGACGCTCGTCCAGCAAATCCATCAACACTCTGAATCAAGCTCTTCAGCCTGGACGCCCGTCCACTGGATCAAACGCCCGTCCACTGGACGGAGATTCTGGACGCACGTTCAGCTGCTTGAAAATCGATCTTCTCATCTTTATCTTCAATCGATTTCATCTTTATCTCTTCTCCTCTTCATTAATCCGATTGTTAACCTCTTTTAATCCTCTTCTTGGTCGAAATTGTGTATCTACAATACATCAAACACATGGCAAAATGTAGTATCTTCCAAATCAATATAAAACCATCAATTTTACACATAAATCATACAATTTTGCAACTAACCCATTAAAAACATCACTTGCTCAATACTTCAATATAAAGCTCGATTTCTATGAAAAACATCCAGATATGGGGGAAATTGACATAAAATATATCCTTATAAAACGTATAAAATCACCCTTAACACCCTTTGGGGTGAACCTTCAGAATTTGATATGGTCCTTCCCAATTCGGGGTTAACTTTCCAATCGCTTCCTGTCGACTTGCTTCATTCTTCCTCAGAACCAGATCTCCGACTTTGAAGTATCTGTGTCTGACTCTCGAGTTGTAAACCGAGAGATCTTTTGCTTGTACCTTGCCATTCGTCGAGGTCATCTCTCTTCGCTCCTCGACGTTATCCCTTTCCTGTCGGAGTTCGGGGTCATTTGTCTCCACATTATAGGTCAGAACTCGGGGAGAAGGAACTCCGATCTCGGCGGGTATCACCGCTTCACACCCATATACCAAAGAGAAAAGAGTTTCCCCTGTTGATGAATTAGGAGCTGTCCTATACGACCATAGGATGCTCGGAAGTTGTATTGCCCAATCTCGACCCTCTGCCTCTAGCCTTTTCTTTAATCCCAGCTTGATCTGTTGGTTAGTTTGTTCAACTTGACCATTTGCCTGTGGGTGAGCTATCGAGGTGAATCGCTGATCAATATGGTATTCACTGCACCATTCTCTAACTTTTCGATCTTCGAACTGGGTACCGTTATCCGAGATCAGAGCCTTCGGAATGCCGTACCTGTATAGAATATCGACCCACAAGAATATTTTGATGGTTGCAGCTCGGATGTCGGGCAAAGCCTTAGCTTCTACCCATTTCGTAAAGTAGTCCACAGCAACGACTACATATTTGAGATTTCCCGGGGCTCGGGGTAGAGGTCCAACTATATCGACTCCCCACTGATCGAAAGGCCATGCTGATGAGATGACATTCATGTCTTGTGCTTGTTGATGAGAAATATTATCATGAATCTGACAAGAGTTGCATCTCTGGACAAGATTATTCGCATCTCGTTGAATCGACGGCCAAAAGTAGCCAGCTAACTTGCATTTTCGAGATAACATCCAGGCCCCACAATGATTCCCACAGGCTCCTCTGTGAATTTCTTCTAAGAGATATTCGCCTTCCGTCTCAGAAACACACCTCAACCATGGGCTTACGAAGGATTTTTGATAAAGGATGTCGTCGAAGAATGCGTATCGAGCTGATTGGAGTCAAACTTTCCTGGATTGTATCTTGTCGGATGCTAGAATTCCGTCTTTGAGGTAGAGAGCGATCGAGTCCATCCACGTGGCCTGCTGAGTAATCGGCTGGGCCTCCGCTTCGATGTAACTCCTATCGGTCAATAACTCGACTAGAACCTTCTTACTCGAGACGAAGTTCGATGCAAGCTTAGAGAGTGCATCGGCTCTTTTGTTTCGACTTCGGGGAACTTCCTCGAACTGAACCGTTTTGAACCTAGGTATGAGGCTTCAGACCACTGCTAAGTAATTCTTCATGGTCTCTTCCTTAGCCTCATACTCCTCTTTCACATGGTTTACTACCAATTGCGAGTCACTGTACACCAACAAATCCTCGACACCCAACTTCAGAGCAAGTTTCAGACCAGTTATCATGGCTTCATACTCAGCCTCGTTGTTCGTTGCTTTAAAATCAAATCGGAGGGCGTATGGGAATTCTTCGCCTTTTGGGCTTACTAGAAGGAGCCCTGCTCCTGCCCCTTCCTTGCTCGACGCTCCATCAACTTGGAGAGTCCATTTTTCCTCTAGACTTTGCTTCTCTTGATCGAGCTGGATGGAAATTCCTTCAGCTAAAAAATCTGCCAGGGCCTGTGCTTTTATCGCAGTTCGAGGGACGAACTCGATATCGTACTGGGCCATTTCTACCACCCATTTCGCCAATCGACCTGAGGTGTCGGGCTTTGCCAAAATCTGCTTTAATGGTTGGTCTGTGACTACCACAATAGGATGAGCTTGAAAATAGGACCTCAACTTTCTCGAGGCATGAACAAGACATAACGTCAACTTCTCGGCTGGTGAGTACCGGACCTCGGGGCCATGTAATGCTTTGCTGACAAATAAAATTGGCACCTGGCCATGTACCCCCTCTCGAACTAGGACCACACTCACTGCCTCCTCGCATACTGCCAAATAAACTAACAACTTTTCCCCTTCTCGAGGTGAAGTGAGGGTAGGTAGCTCTGATAAATAAGCTTTCAACTCCTCGAAGGCTGTCTGACATTCATCGTCCCAATGAAAAGGACTGGCCTTGCGGAGAATCTTAAAATTTGGTAATGCACGCTGTGCGGATCTTGACAAGAATCTGTTGAGGGCGGCCATCCGACCGGTGAGTCTCTGTACCTCCTTTGTATTTCGAGGTGCGGGCATATTCTTCAAAGTGTCGATCTTGTCTGGGTTTGCTCGAATCCCGTCCTTCGAAATCATGTATCCCAAGAACTTACCTGACCTGACTCCGAAGGTGCACTTCTTCAGGTTTAATCTCATATGCGTTTCCCTCAACACTTCAAAAACCTCTCGAGCGTCGACCAAGTATTGTTTCATAGATCGACTCTTGATGAGCAAGTCATCTACATACACCTCTATGCATCTACCAATTTGCTTTGCAAAGATCTTATTGACTGCCCTCTGGTATGTTGCCCCAGCATTCTTCAATCCGAATGGCATGGTCACATAACAGAAGGTGCCGAATTCCGTGATAAACGCCGTTTTTTCTGCGTCTCGAGGATCCATTATACGCGTCTAAAAAACCAAACACTTCAAAATCGATGGTGGAGTCTACCAACCTGTCAATTTTTGGCAACAGATATGAGTCTTTTGGGCATGCTTTGTTTAAGTCAGTGAAGTCCACACACATGCGCCAACTGCCATCGGGCTTCTTGACCAATATTGGGTTAGCTAGCCACTCTGGATAGAACACCTCTCTCACTATCTGGGCCGCTAGTAGTTTTCCGACTTCCAACTCTATGGCCTCAAGTCGATCAGACGCAAAATTTCTCTTCTTCTGTTTGACTGGCTTCTTAGCCTGGTCAATTTCGAGCTTGTGAACTGCGATGTCCGTAGACAGCCCTGGCATGTCGGTAGCCTTCCAGGCAAAGACATCTCTGAACTCGACGAGCAACTCAATGAGCAACTGTTTTTCTTTCGATGGGATCCAAATCCCGACCTGCACACACTGATCATCCTCTCCTTCCCAGAGTCGGACATTCTCAACTGCATCACTGGAGACCCAGTTCTTTTCCTCTTCTTCCTCTGGAATCAGTTCTTCGACTAAGACTTGTTGGACTACCATCTTCCCATTCATGACAACGGAGTTACAACTCCGCGCGACTTCAACATCTTCTTTTACCTCGTGGGAACCGTTCCTGGTTGGAAATTTCATGCTGTTGTGGAATGTTGAAATGATAGCTCGCAGGTCGAAGAGCGCAGGTCGCCCTAGAATAACGTTATAAGCAGATGGAGCTTTGACTACTACATAACTCAGCTCGAGAGTCCTTCCTTTTTCACCATCTCCGACTATGGTGAGCAGCTTTATCGATCCCATATGATGAACTTCTTGCCCTGTGAATCCAAACAGAGGGGATGCTATAGGAGCTAAGTCCTTCTCTTTCAACTTCATCGCCTGAAACGCCGAGTAATATAAGATGTTCACTGCACCTCGGTTATCGATACAGACTCTCGATACACGGGCTCGGCTAATCACAACCTCGATAACTAACCCTTCGCTATGACTCCTAAACTTTGGGATATCATCACGAGGGCCGTACCCGACTTTTGTCGTAAATCTGAGCTGCTTGCGCTCTCTCAAGCTACTAGCTGGCCCTTCACTAGTTTGGTCTTTGTCACTCTCTCCAGGACCGAAGATCGTATTAACGTAGTTAACTGGTCGATTATCTTCGTATCTGTCTCGACCAAAGCTGTCTCTGTTGTTTCCATCCCGACCCAGAGATCGATTCCTCGGAGGTGATCGATCTCTCCGTCTCTAGACATCTCGGCCTCGATTCCTATCTTGATCAGAGTTCTTTCTCTTATACTCTCCACGCCCTCTGGGCCCATCATACCGAGATCTGTCAACAACTTCGTCTAGCTTCCCTTCCTGGATGCAGACGTCAATGTCTTTTTTCAAGTCGATACAATCCTCTGTTGTATGACCTATGTCTTCGTGAAAGTCACAATACTTGCTTGCATTCCTCTTTTCTCGAGGTTTCTTCAACGGTGGCGGTTTCCTCGCTATGTTCTTCGAGAGCATGATCGATAACACCTCGGCTCGAGATCGATTAAGTGGAATAAAATCTTTGTCACGCGTGGGTCCCTTCTTACCCCCACGATCTGAGGCGGGTGTTTCAATACGGTCCCATACGGACGGCTTACTCTCGACATCCTGTCTCTTAGATTGGTTCCGGTTCGGACCTCGATTATCCTTCTTGGAATACATCCAATCGGATTGGGTGTGCCTTCGCACTGCCTCTTCCCCTTGACAGAATCAGTGCACCACGTTAACACATTCGTCCATCGAGTGGGGAACGTCTCTGCTCAAATTCATGTATAATTTTGTATTACGCAGCCCTCCTACGAACGACGTGATCAGAAGTCGGTCATCTTCATCCTTGACATGCATGGCCTCAAGATTAAACCTCTTCAAATATTCCATTACCGTTTCATCCTTTTGCTGCCTCACGTTCATGAGGTGCGTGGCACTCAGATGAAACTTCTTGTTTACTATGAACGCGTCTCGGAACTTGCGAGCTAGCATGGCAAAACTGGAGATCGACCCTGGCCGTAGCTTCGTAAACCATTATCTTGCTCGACCTACGAGTAACGTCTCAAACGCCCGACATCGCATTGCGTCGGGTGCTCCATCTAATCTCATCTGAGATAGATACCTGTGTAGATGGTCTTCCGGGTCGGTAGTACCATCGTAAGGCTCTATCTTCGGTATCTTAAACCCTTTGGGTTTAGGAAAGCTCTCGATCTCCTTCGTGAAGGGAGACTCTAACCATAGAGAAACCAGATTCTTTCCCAGAATTACATCCAGTTCTTCCCTGACACTGTCTTCATCCATCTTTTGATGTTTTTGTTGGATCTCACGCCTCTTTCTATCCACCGAGCTAAAGGACGCACTGACTTCATCTCTTGAAGCTTGTTTCGGCTTGTCTATGGCGGCATCCTTCTGGCCGGCTTCTGCCATGGCGTCTTTCTGGCCAGCGGCTGCTAGTCTTTGTGCCGTGACTGCCTCTGCTATAATCCTGGACATTACCTCCAGGTCCGCCCCTGTTAATTGATCCACAAGCGCTCGATATTCTGGAGCAAGGCCTTGTTTTTCTTGCTGGGGGTTTCCCTGGACGAGATCCAAGACTGGATCTTTTCCTCCCTGCTTTCTCTGCTGGGGATCTTGATGAGCGGGATCCAAAACTGGATCTTTTTCTCCTTGCGTATCAGGATCGAATGGCTCATTAATCTGTGAACCTTGATCTACAGCTTTGGATGCGGCTTTTCTGGGAGGCATCGTGCTCTTGGTGTATTCAATCAAAAGAAGGCCCTCCTTCTAGCGCCAATGACGATGACAAATTATGTCACCTTAAAAATTATGGGCCCTAATATGAATCTAATGAAGAATCCCAAGAACCCTAATGCCAAAAAGAGTACGATGATGGTTTTTAGTATTTGCGGCTGAGTCTAAGACTGTATCTTAGATTGCCTACGTATCCTGTTAGGTTCCAGGAATCAAGCCTTACGTAGTTCCTGGAATGGGGTATTTATAATGACAATACTTGCCTAAACCCTAAGGTTAAGTCGGCTTGTGTTATTGTCACATTTAACCTTTAATGGGACTTAACCCTTGCCCAAGTTATCACTGTTAATGGGCTTGGATAGCTGGTGCGGACCCCGTCCTCGATGTCGATATTGCCGACCTGCGGTACTCGACTCTGGGACTCGTTGTCCTACACTGCTAGCTGGTGCGGACTCTGTCCTTACGGACTCGTCGTCCCACACTGCTTGGTGTCGATAGTCACTATCCCGAGTACGGGTGTCGATATGAACGCCTTGGAGCTGATACATAGTGTGATGACCAACCGGTAGACGACACGTGGATGGAGTAAAACCCGGTATCGTCATTTGACTATCGTATTTTCTTACCAAGTCTAGTCCTCCGTGTTGAGGCGGAACTTGGTCGGCATGGATTCTTCCATGTCTTTTTATTTTCCGTTGCTTATGGTGGTCCAGCTCTAGGCTGGTGGTGGTCCGGAGTTATTTCGGCTATTTCACGGCGTTGGTCCGGTTGTATTTTGTTCGTTTGTTTAATTAAATCTTTCGTTTCGGGTAAAAGTAAAAAATTAAAAATAAAAAAACAAAAAAAACATAATATATCATAACAGATAAATTGGTATAGTTATAGATAACAACATGTTGGTTCGTGTTTTTATCATTTTGAATATTTTATGTGTTTAAACGAAATCATTCTATTTTTTATGTAACTTGAGAATTTGTCGAATACAGTCAATATATACACACATATATTATATTATTATATTTTTAAGATGCATGAACGGTTAATCAACTTAATAAGTTTTAAAAGAGTTTTATAAAGAACCAAAGCCACATAGTTTTATTAAGTATTTTTAAGAAAGACAACGAAAGTGTTGTTTTCAGATGTTTAAAGTTAGTTTCCAAAACTATTAACAATATTTCTAGAAGACAACAAATTTCTAGACAGAAAGGTAATAACATATATTTAATAGTTATAACAGAAGAATAATGTCTTTACAATAACAATATTTTCAGAATAAAGACACTACAGACAAACAAGTACGAACAGTGTGTTTGAAAGACTTTAATAATGTTACGGTTCCCTAGACAGATACCCTACTCCCGGGTCAGAGGGAGAATTCAAATTTCAGATTCAGTGCAGTTAGTTCTCGAGAATTCCCGGCATTAGCCCCTACTCCTAGGATATAATAAGGAGTACAGTTTTATATGCCGGAGCCGGTCAGGAAATCCGGTCTGCAACCTCAGACAATTTCAGAGTTCCTTCTAGGAACAGAGATATATTAGAACCGTAGCATTAGTTACAGACTTTCAATAAAGTATCAGTTACAATATTTTATTTTAGCAAAGTAATATTACAATACAATTATTATCATTTAAGATGCAAGCTGTATTTTCAGTCAGATCTTCTCAGTACATAATTTAATTATAGTTGCATTCTTTATAATCTATTACATATTTCCACTACTCATAAAATGCACTATTGGCCATACAATTATTTAAAGAATGCATGTCACAGTTTTCAAATTAACGGTAAGGGACTCCGAAAGCTTGCTCAGTGACTTTCTTAGTTCCCTCTTGATGCTTAGACACATCTTACTGGGCATTCGTGCTCACTCCTTTAGTTGATATGTTTTTCGGATAAGGTCCAGAGTGTCAGGAAGGTGTACAAGCACTGCCTAGCCACTACCCTAGCTTGACTATCAGGGGAGACGTGTGGACTAATGTAGATAGAGTAATGATTATGATCTTCCACAATAGAGTGTTGGTGGGAGTAAGTCACAGTTTTTCAGGAAAGGGGAACAGTTATATTATGTCTTTTGAATTTTTTTAAGATGATGTAATAATTACGGTTGCATCCTAACAATCGTACTTTTATATTCTCAAGACGTTGTTGTATTATTACTATTGTGGAATAAATTTTGTATGGATTTAGTTTCTGATTTCCAGCAGTAGAAGGCTTCGTGATTCGAACTTTTCTAGTTCGGGTCATAGCCGAGCGATTTAGATCCGGATAATTGGGTAAATCCGGGTCGGGTCGTTACATTCTAACTCATTGTCTCTTTTTTTGAGGGTATACTCATTGTCTCTTAAGAAGAAGAGGTGTGTATGAACGAGTCAGATACATCACATTCATCACACCCTTTGTGTGGCAAAAATTTAACATCATTTGGACCAAATTAATTTATCAATAGATGTTGAAATGCTATTGTTTTTTATTATTATATATATTTAAACTGCATAGTTGAATTTGATTTTGAGAAACGATTATATTGTCCCATACTTTTCATCGTCTTCTACTACTGCTCCAACGGAAATTAAATTAAAAGCCATTGCATGCACTTTATGTAGGTAAGAAGTTTAGAGCGAAAGATAACGGACGACCAGAAAAAAAATATGGGTGACGGAAATATGAGTACACAAGGCACACATCTAACGGTCGAGTTTAATAGAGACTCCCTATGTTAGAATTTTTCCCGTTAGCCGTTAATATGTGGAGCAAAACATAAATACTCCTTATGTTCCTATTTAACTGTTGCAGTTGTCAAAAATCAAAAATTCCTTTTTATCTGTCGTAGTTACATTCCCAATACATATTTTATTAGTCTTTCCGCTTTTCAATATTACTTTTCAACTTTATAGGCTCATTCAACTAATCAATCTTTCATATTCAATACACAACTACACTTTTCAAGATTTTTTAGTATTTTATAATGAATGTCAATACAATTACTTATTTTCTTAATTTATGTGTTTAGTCAAATCGTGACAAATAAAAATGAACGGAGGGAGTAGCAATTTGTTGACAAGAAAATCGTGCGAAGTAAAAATAGCGTAGTTTCATTTGGAAGGAAAATCGTGGGATATATAGTCGGGGTGGGCAGTTTTGTAAAATCGGTGGAAGCAGACGGATTTTTTTAGGCGGCTTCACATTGAATATTTTTATTATTTTGAACAGCATAACGTCAGTAGCACTGACTCTCGTTTGCGGTACGAGCGTCACTGGAACCGACGTTGGTTTTCAATCACAACGTCAATGACACTGATTTTATAGTTATAAATGTTTCATTGGTTTAAAACGTCAGACCCACTGACGTTGTGAGCGGAAAAAAAATGTCAGTGGTTGTGGCTCTGACTCACGTAACGTGGTGTCAAAAGTGATTTGGTGGTATGATGAAGTAAATGAAAAATAATATTAAAAAAAAGGATGTCAATAGTAAAATGGTGATGTAAATAGAACTCGCCTTTTTTTTGTTGCAACAATAAGCTTATTACATAATTCATGCCATGAAAAAGCTTGGACTACACAAGTTGGGTGAAAAGCCATTGATTCCCTTCCCCCTTCTTGATTTAGGGTGATTTACTTAGCACTAAAAATGTAATTAACCCTGAATTAAAAATCTGATTATCCTTTCTTAATCCGACCCGCAATCTCACCCCCTAAATTATGGTGGGTAAAATAACCACCCTAATTTACGCGCCAAAATCAGATCAAAAGCCCCTTTTCTACCCTATTTCCCCTTTTGCAAAGCCAATTACTCGCTTCCGTCCCTCTCTTCGCCAATTACTCGCTTCCGTCCCTCTCTTCGCAAAGCCAATTACTCGCTATGTCTCTCCCTCGGTGTCCGGTCATTGTCCTCGCCGAACGACCCTCTCTTTTTTCTTCTCCGTCAATCATTGTCCGACCAGAGCTGGGTGGTAATCAAAAGGGTTTCTTGGCTCTCCATATCGGTATGTGAATGTAAATTAAGCTAATACCATTGAATTGCATGTAAATGATTGAGTTTGTGGTGTATATGATTTTGGAGATTAGAAAGGTGTGTATGTGGTGTTGAATGATTTAGGCAAATTGAGTTTGTTAGTTTACTTACCCTGCAGGATTAGCTGAAACCGTGTCTTTAACTCTGAATTGAATTGAAAATAGGGGCGACCCCGATTGAAAATGGATATTTGATTTGAATTGAATTGGTTAAATGTTGAATTGGTGATTTGTGCAGTTATTACCGGTATGACTATCTATATCTATATCTATATCTATATCTATATCTATATCTATCTATTTGGTTATATTTTCTAGCTGCATTTCCAGGTGAATGGTAATCGTATTAATCTTAAACTATTGATTATTGTGTGACACAAGTTTAAACTTGTTAATGGCTATGTGAACTTCTATCTGCATTTCAAGGTGGATTGTTTATAGTGTGACACAAGTTTAAACTTGTTAATGGCTATTTGAACGGAATTGAAATTGATTTGTGATTTAAAATAAATTGAATGCAATGCTACATTCAAACATTCAAGCGTTATGGATTTTGTCTATGTGTATATTGGTTTGTAATTATTGTATTGAATAAAAACAGGATCTCGGTGAAGCGTGATGGAAGATAAAGTTTGTATTTTTATATTTTACCCTGTGGAGATTGAAAAAGACGTCAATGGTCTATGGTCTTGAAAGTATGTAGGGTGTGAATCGGAAGAAGTCTCGAAGATTTTGAGTGTCAAAAAGAACATTACATTTGAAGAATTGAAAACTACTTTGAAAATATGAAAATATGTGATCTCCTTGTTACCAGAAATTAGATCTGAACAGGTTCTGATACTAGGAACACTGCTCTGCTACCAATTGTTGGTCCCAGAGAAGGGTAAAGCTATAGTCAGAGGGGGGGTGAATGACTATAGTGGAGTTTCAAAAACATTTCTTATATTTAAAAGCTTTTGGGCAGCGGATAAGTCCCTTCTTAAAACGTTGTTTCAAAGTAGATTATGCAACCACAGATATATATATATTATGCAGTTAAGTAAAGTGCTGAAAAGTAAATTGCTGAAAGTAAATAGACACAAAAGTTTATGGTGGTTCAAGGTGGTGTAATCCCTTAATCCACTCTTCTTCTGTGATGATTGGAGGAATTCACTATTGTTTTCACAGATACAATAGTATGATTGACCTTGACTACACAAGCTTCACAATCTTCAAGACTATCACTCCCTGGCTTCGAAAGCTTCAGTGACTCGGTCTCTATCACTGCTCCTTGAGAACAAATCTTTCAGCAGCTATCACAAAGGTTGCAACTCCTTCTCAGATTTCTCTGATTCAATTGCCTCAGTTGATGTAAATTTGATTCACAAGTTTGTTGATCAATCTCAATGCTTGATTTGCAATTGAAGTTCTGATTCCTGAGAGTTGATCTCTAGATATTTCCTTTTTAGCACTGATCGCGTGCAAGGCACTTACTAGCAATACGACTAGGTCTATCGTAGTAGAGTACTGGTAAATCAAGGTCGATCCCACAGAGACTCGTAAGAACGTCTAATTATCAAGATTAAGTTGTCACGATAACGGTCTACGACCAACTATAATATAGACAGTAGTAAATTTGGTAACAATCAACTAGCAAGATTATGCAAGTTCAACGAAGAAAACTCGAGTTTCTAAGGTATTAGTTCAATTATGAGTAATTAGTTATTCCTCCCAAACATGCAACAGTCCTCCCATTGATGAATTTATTCATTGTTCAGTTACGGGTACAACTCCTAACCCTATCTACTCCGACAATGGCAGTAGATAATCTATACGCAAGCTACCCTCTTTAATTGGTCCGTAATAGCCCATACGCATAAAGAACTAGAGCTGTCGATATTGAGTGCTAACTCATACCGCAAACCCGTCTAGAGCAATTGTCGACATTGACCAAAGCACGTTCTAGGGTCCATCAAGATATTGTCCTAATTAACACTTCACTAACGATTCCTTCATGTTAATTTACGATGACATGCAAATAGTTGATCAGGCTAAAAACATATAAATTAAATCTATCGATCAACGTAGCTGGCGCCGATTATCATGAATTAGTAATTTACTAGGTATCCAGATCTAGCGATATAGACCGTCGCAAATCTGAAGACCGCAACTACTATTTCATGATTTTTTTCACCAACGAATCAGATCTATAACACATGGGGCAAAATAAACTAACTACTACATAATTAAAATAAATAAGCAATTAAAACATACTAGTCGAATAGAACAACGATAGATCTACATCTTGGAAAAGACAGAAAATCATACCCTCGTAGACGAGCGTAGATCTCCTTCGGATCTCTCCCTATGCGGCGAATTCGTTGTCACTCCGACCAGAACTCATAAAATAAATAAAATAAATAACAAAGAACTTTTTATTGCAGAAAGCTTGTCTCGAAAATTGTACACTTGTGTTCTGAGGCGAAGCCTCTTATTTATAGCTATCTAAACTGACATAGAATCATTTAGTTCGACCCCTCGTCCAAGAAAACGCGTTTCAGAAGCTTCTGGGACCTCGGTAAGTCGGCACCGCCCCTCGGGTTACCGAGGGTAATTTTTTCTTTTTTCTTCAACTGACTTAATTTGGACGCTTCAAGAATACCCTAGGCCCATTCTTTTCGTTCAGTCCACTCCATATTCGTCCATCATGCTCAGCCTAATATTCTGGCTGTATCCTGGAAATCATCAAATAACGCACGAAATAATATCGAAACAGGGAAAATAAACGATAAGTGCAGATTTCTCGACTCACGAACCCGACATATGATATTCAACGTAAATGGTTCATATTTATAAGTCGAAATAACTATTTTTAGCTCATAATGGATAGAATATTGATGCCGTAGGATAGACTATTTTAACCGTCATCAACTACCCCCCACTAGCCTTCTACTCGCCGCGAGCAGAGTATCAAGACGGAATGTACCTCCAAGAACAATTTCCATTAACTACTACATATTCAATAAAGATTTCCGGCAGAAACATACATCAAGCCAGAATCCATAAGCTCGCCATTAATCACTACTTACCACGGATCAATGTGTCGTGTGATGAATCAGTTGTGATAGTGCGTTCGTGAGAAGAATCAAGTTGCATTAACCACACAAACTTAACTTGCTTGTGCATACACTCGCTCGTCTTGCTTTCAGACTTCGTTACACAACATGGTACCGTAATTGGTTCGGGCGGACTCGGGGACTGAGCAACGCTCTTAAGTCCTCGTTTGTTTCTTTTTATGCGAGGGTCGTGCCCTTTTTACACGAGTTCGCTTCCCTCACTGCCTTTATTGCATTTTTTTTCTTTTTTTTTCTTTTTTTCATATTCTTTTATTTTTTCTGGCAGATTTCCACACTTTTTTCTCTTTCTCTCATAAGTCCGTTGTCCCGGTTACCTTTCGTCATCCAAGTTGCTTTTCTTGTCTTACAACAATTTGTTAAAGAATATAGACAGACAAATAATGATTCCCGGTTAAAACAATTTGTCATCTAATCTTAAACACTTCTCACACAGATTATGTGATCAAATATTGATTGCAATGATAAAATAGTAATTAATAAGTTACTACTTCACGCAACCTAACACATGCTCATTCTTCTATACTAAATTGAATATGCTATAGCTTACTTCAAATTGAACTTGGGCTCCTTTTCTACCGATTCCTTACTCGAAAACGTACAAATAGCAAGCTAAAACAGTGTTAAATTTTCAAAAATATTCCCTTTTTCGATTAACTAGCTAAGATTCCCTTTTTCGATTAACTAGCTAAGACGCCTACCCCCCACTTATTATAGACATTGTCCCCAATGACTAATAAAAAAGAAAAGAAAAGTTCTTAGCTCTGGAAATGTTGGCTGAGTCAAAACGAATCCTAGAGCGTGATCATTAGCTCCTAGGTCATTCCTCTTCCAAATTATTACCTGCTTTCCAAAATTCTTCCAAATACTGTGAGTAAAAAGCGAAGGGCAACAATAAAATAAGATGGCGCTAATTGTGCATGTTGGTCCCTTGGAAAAGCTAACACAAGTTTAGAGGGGGTGAATAAACTTGTCACCAAAAACTTTCCCAAAACTGAAAAATCCCCAGGAACTGAGTTTCTGTCAAACTCAAACTGATACTCAGCTCAGTTTTTGTTGGAAATATTATTTATGTTTTGATGATGATTCGTCACGAAATTAGACAAATCTCTTACAACCCATGATGATGAAGTCGTAACTAACTGTTATAGTGCATAATAAAAGAAGAAGCAAGAAATGGTCTAGAGACAAATGTATAAGTTCTATCTAGAGTCTGAACTTTGTATAGGTTGTTTCAGACAAGCATTGTAATAGAATAGGAACCGGGCAAACGTACCGAGTCACAACAAGAAAACTCGAGTTATAGCAAGAAAAGCGAGTATGCACTTGAAGAAGCGAGGATTCAAACTCGGTTATGATAAAGCGAAGAAGATAAGTTCGCCGAGGGACACGGACTCGTTGGCTTATCTAGAAGGCGAAGAAGCGAGGGACACAGACTCAGTTGTTGAGGATTGAAGAACTGAGGTGGCAAACTCAGTTAGAAGCTGATTAAGTTGTGACTATAAATCAGGATTCAGGCAAGTCTGTGGTGACCTGAAACCGAGTTATAAATCATGTAAAACTGAATAATCTTAAGGACAAATATTATCAGCTACCTGGAAAAGAAGAAACTGAATGGTGTACTCTGACTTAGTCAATTTAAGTCAGATATTAAGTAAACAAGGTACTCAGTTTTGAAGAAGAGTAGAAAACTGAGTTAAGGCCTTGATTGAATTTAAACTATCAATACGACAAAAGATCGTACATATGAACGTTGGCTAAATGACAAGTGTAATGGCTACAAGAGCTAGTAACCGTCACATCACCCCTATAAATACACAAGAGAATCACTCAAGAAAAAAGAGAGAGGAGGATCAGAAAAAGAGCTTTACAAGCATATACTCAAAGATCCAAATCCAGATCCACAAAATCATATTTTACTTATCTAGAAAAAGGGGGAGCCAACGAAATTGCCTTGAAAACTTCAAAGAAAGACCCAGTAACCCATTAAGGGGGAATGAAGGCATCTTGGAGCTACAGAGTCAGATCCAGAAGAATCAAACGACTCTTTGAATTAATCCTTGATTAATTCTAAACCTAACCTTTGTGAAAAAGGGTTGGTGTGCATAGTTTGAGAAAAGCAATTCTACCTTTTCTCATACGGTGTTGCTACGACGATTGGTGCGATACGGGTGTGTATTTGAGTGGTGAGTGGTGAAGGAGCATTTCCACCTCCGAAAGATCGGTGTGCAAAATGAAGGGAGCAATCTCACCTTTCTTCATTTTGTGTAGACAGTGAAACTAGGGTGTCATGAAGGACTGTCATAGTGCTAGGATTTTGTAACGGTTATCTCATTATTCTAGTGATACCTCCTACGCCACGGGAGAAGGGGAGACGTATGGGATTACACCACCCGGAACTTCCATAAACAAATCATGTGTTGATTTACTTTATGCATACGTGTTTGTTTTATTTATTGCATTATCTCTCGGCAAACACCGGACAACGAGTCGGCACAAAACCGATACATAGAAGGTCTAGTTTTCTATTTACACATCTATTGCACTAAAGGCTAGTTTTATCCGTCGCGATTAACGAGACTAAATATAAGGCGGTAATAACTTATATTCGGTTGAGCTAAGCGAACTCCGCACAAGTTAAAGGGACGGGAACAAAGCCGAAGATCGGTTTAAGTTTCAGAGAAACTCAGTTCCTGGGACTTTTCCAGCTCAGGATTAGTTTTTGGTGACAAGTTTATTCACCCCCCCTCCTCTAAACTTGTGTTAGCCTTTCCAAGGGACCAACAATTGGTATCAGAGCAGTGCTTCTGTTTTGAAGAGATCCATTACTGTTTTGAAGAATACCTTCTTAAACCAATTGTTGAAGACCCCTCAGTGTATCAGTTCACTTAGTTTCAATGTCTACATCTAGAGCTAGAAGTTGTCTTATTCACCCCCTGACTAATTGCTTGCAAAATATATCTGATTTTAAGGATCAAATGATCGAAAGGTTCAGTGCGACTGATTTATATACAAATTCAGAACCTCAACTCAGTGATGATGTGGATACAAACTTCAATATTCATATTAACAAATCCAGAGGAGTTCCATCACTAAGAGACTTCTCAAGAGAAGAAGGAAAGGAGTTACAAGTGGTTGTTGATATTGAAGATTCATCACAGCAACAAAAGAGTGTACATTCGAATCCTAAAACTGCATCAAATCATCAAGGAAAGGTACATTCTTCAAATCGGTTATCATTTGTTGAACTCGGTCGAAAAACTCGATCTTGTCAAGTTAAGCGAAAAACTTATGTTGGAACTAAAATTAAAAGACGAGAGAACTTGACAAAGCAAAAGATTGGAATGAGTTTCTTGAAAGCGAGGTGTCAAATCTAGCCGAAAGATTAATGTCCAAGTAAATTGACAAAAGCAATGATAATCCCACAACCCTACCCAGTCTTGAGACTTCAAAAAGTATAAACTCTAGAAATCAAGATACTGGAAGATCTAGTGGATTACACAAGGAAACTAAAAATGTTAAATCTAAAAGAATCCTTGTGAAATCAACTAAGATTGAGCGTAATGGTTTATCCAGAATAGAGTTGAGAAGGTTTAATTCTCTCAACAAAGAAACTGAAAGTAATATTTCAGTAACTAACTCAACCGGACCCAAAAAGGTATGGGTACCAAAGAAAACTTAAACTGTTTTGCAGGAAAAGTCAGTTCACTTTGCAAAATCCTCAGAAAAATGATGTATATTTGAAACTGAGAAGGCAAAGGCTGATGAAGGACAAATTGGTCAAAAGAAGTAAAAACTTTCCAGCTATCATCTGACGTTTGGACTAACATGGAAAATCACTCGAAGCCACGTGTCAATCTGGGAGAAAAAGTAGATGTACATCCCTACATAATCTCATTGATTATGACACGACTCTCACTTGAAAACGATTGCAAAATCTTGACAAAATCCTGCCCACCCAAAGTCAAGCATTCTTAACTCAAAAATCAATGGAGCGATACAACATTGACGATGGAATCACCACCAGCTTGGAAAAATTCTGTCAAAAATTCTCAAACTCCACTCTTTCAATCCAAATTACAAAGAAGATCAAAAAGATTCGAGGATTGGAAAATTTGATTGATACAAAGGTCACTACTTTGTGTCCAGATGGCATCAGAGATTTCTACAGAAATGCCGAAATCATCAACAATGGAAAAAGCTTCAAAACGATCGTTCAAGATAAAAGCTTCACCGTTGATGAACAGTTGCTTTCCCGGTGTTCCGTTTAGATATAATTGGAGGCTCTTCATCTTTCACATTCGGAAATGAAGAAAAGACCAAACTTTGGAATGTCACTGCAATCAACAAGAAGGAGAAGAACTTCATTGGCTCCATCTATCAACAAAAGAAAGAATTCGCGAGCCTTGACAATACTTCTTACCAGAAACGTTATTGGTCACGTTCGAAATTTCTACACTCTCTCAACCGATAAAATGAAGATGATTTATGCTATTTGGTTTGAGAAAAGACTGGATTGGAATAAATTTGTTCTCAATCAATTGATAAAGCAAATTTCAGACGAGAAAGAAAGAGTCAAAGAAAGAAAAGATATTGGAGAATCATTTTTACTGAAAAAGGGATTTCCTTATCTAGTGCAAAGGATACTAGATCATTTCTCCATATCAAAAGTCACAGAAACCAAAGCAAAACTCAAATCAGTGCCCACTGAGACAAAGAAAAGAAAAATCATTGAAGAAAAATGGAGTGAAGTTTCAGATTCAAGTTCAAGTGGAAGCGTGAATATAGACGAAAGAACCACGAGAAGGCGAGAAGAGGTTGTGGAACAAGCTTCGGTCAAAGAGGGAACCGGAACCGAGAATGTGATCAGATTGAGGATGATGCGAAGAGAGTGAACCGAATGAAGATGAGGATAGTGAAACCGAAAGAGAGATTGAAGAATACGAAGAATCGAAGAAAGCGAAAGGCGATGAAGAATCGAAGGAAGTGAATTTCCCACTACCATGTATGGGGAATACACCGAAGAGAAAAGAGAAGCCGTGGAAGATGCGAGAATCGTCAGTCGGTGAGTATGAAAAGAACCGACAGTTCGATGTTCATTTTTACTATCCCGAGGCCGCATCTCATCCCGGGCTCATGAGGCACCCACATGCAAATCGAAATTGAAGAACCCTCGGCTCAAGCGAAGCGAGAAAAACTGGAAAATTTGAAGGATTTCATTGAATGTTTAATACGAGAATCTACGGGAGAAAGCTGTTCAACCCGCATGAATTAATTGGAAGAATACATTTTTCGGGTTTGAACAAATACTCAAACATCATCACCCTACGTAAGTTATTTGAAGATTGCTTTCGCTTATCTTCAAACAAAGGGAAGATGAAGTCGTAGGTGATGAAGTCGTAAGAGAGGATGCGCCTAAAGCCGAAGAGGCTTATGCCGGACAACCGATGGAAGATCAAGACGGACAAGTAGACGTCGATCTACTAACTACTCAACTTGATGAAGAAGCGGTTGATAGTCCGTTTGAAGAGGCGATTGCGAGAAGGAGACTTTAAAGAAACAAGAAGCGAGGATGATGAGGAAGCCGCGGTTAAAAAGCGGTGTTGAGTATCGAAAGAAGCTTGTAATCCGTGTCAAATCTCTTGAGAAAGTGGCGAGATAAGAAGACACAAACAAAGGGGGAAAGCGAAAAGAAATCGAAAGTAAAGAGGAAAAAGAAAAGCTTAATCTCATTTCAAAAGAAGAAGAGAAATTGATGGAAGAAGAACTCAAAGAAATTCTGATCAAGTTCAAAAACCAAGAGAATGAAGAAGGAAACAGACTGCTGAATGAATATCTGGAAATCAAGCCGAGAGATGGTGAATCAGTTGAAGAAGGAAAAGAAAGAAGACTTCTGGAAACGAAGAGGAGCATCCTTTTTGGAGAAAAGTTAATGGCACTGGAAAATGAAAAGATGTAACCTAATTCAGTTTTTAACTCAGTCTGTTCTATTTTGAATCCTGTGATAAACTTGGCTGTTCTATTTTGCTATCTTAAGATGTTTTGTTATGATTTCTTGCACTATTCTTTCATTATTGCTTTTAGGGAGGGTTATGATACATCATCAAAAAAGGGGAAATTGTTGGAAATATTATTTATGTTTTGATGATGATTCGTCACGAAATTAGACAAATCTCTTACAACCCATGATGATGAAGTCGTAACTAACTGTTATAGTGCATATAATAAAAGAAGAAGCAAGAAATGGTCTAGAGACAAATGTATAAATTCTATCTAGAGTCTGAACTTTGTATAGGTTGTTTCAGACAAGCATTGTAATAGAATAGGAACCAGCAAACAAAGTGAGTCACAACAAGAAAAGCGAGTTATAGCAAGAAAAGCGAGTATGCACTAGAAGAAGCGAGGATTCAAACTCGGTAATGATAAAAGCGAAGAAGATAAGTTCGGCGAGGGACACGGACTCGGTTGGCTTATCTAGAAGATCGAAGAAGCGAGGGACACGGACTCGGTTGTTGAGGATTGAAGCGAGGTGGCAAACTCGGTTAGAAGCCGATTAAGTCGTGACTATAAATCGGGATTCGAGCAAGTCCGTGGTGACACGAAGCGTGTTATAGATCATGTAAAACTGAATAATCTTAAGGACAAAGATTATCAGCTACCTGGAAAAGAAGAAACTGAATGGTGTACTCTGACTTAGTCAATTTAAGTCAGATATTAAGTAAACAAGGTACTCAGTTTTGAAGAAGAGTAGAAAACTGAGTTAAGGCCTTGATTGAATTTAAACTATCAATACGACAAAAGATCGTACATATGAACGTTGGCTAAATGACAAGTGTAACGGCAACAAGAGCTAGTAACCGTCACATCACCCCTATAAATACACAAGAGAATCACTCAAGAAAAAAGAGAGAGGAGGATAAGAAAAAGAGCTTTACAAGCATATACTCAAAGATCCAAATCCAGATCCACAAAATCAGATTTTACTTATCTAGAAAAAGGGGGAGCCAACGAAATTGCCTTGAAAACTTCAAAGAAAGACCCAGTAACCTATTAAGGGGGAATGAAGGCATCTTGGAGCTACAGAGTCAGATCCAGAAGAATCAAACAGCTCACTGAATTAATCCTTGATTAATTCTAAACCTAACCTTTGTGAAAAAGGGTTGGCTGTGCATAGTTTGAGAAAAGCAATTCTACCTTTTCTCATACGGTGTTGCTACAGCAGTTGGTGCAGTCTGCGGACTGTGTATGTGAGTGGTGAGCTGGTGAAGGAGCATTTCCACCTCCGAAAGATCAGTGTGCAAAATGAAGGGAGCAATCTCACCTTTCTTCATTTTGTGTAGACAGTGAAACTAGGGTGTCATGAAGGACTGTCATAGTGCTAGGATTTTGTAACGGTTATCTCATTATTCTAGTGATACCTCATACGCCACGGGAGAAGGGGAGACGTACGGGATTACACCACCCGGAACTTCCATAAACAAATCATGTGTTGATTTACTTTATGCATCCGTGTTTGTTTTATTTATTGCATTATCTCTCAAGCAAACACCGGACACCGAGTCAAAGCACAAAGCGATACATAGAAGGTCTAGTTTTCTATTTACACATCTATTGCACTAAAGGCTAGTTTTATCCGCCGCGTTAACGAGACTAAATATAAGTCGGTAATAACTTATATTCAGTTGAGCTAACTGAACTCCGCACAAGTTAAAGGGACAGGAACAAAACTGAAGATCAGTTTAAGTTTCAGAGAAACTCAGTTCCTGGGACTTTTCCAGCTCAGGATTAGTTTTTGGTGACAAGTTTATTCACCCCCCCCCCCCCCCCCCCTCTAAACTTGTGTTAGCCTTTCCAAGGGACCAACAGTTTTGTTCCTATCCTTTAACTTGTGCGGAGTTCAGCTAACTAGACTGAGTATAAGTCAATACTTACTTATATTTAGTCTTGTTAACTGGCAGCGGATAACTAGCCTTTGTGCAATAGATGTGTTAATAAAAATCTAGGCCTTCTATGTATCAGTTCTGTGCTGACTCAGTGTCTGGTGTTTGCTGAGTGATAATGCAACAAATAAAACAAACACAAGTTCATAAAGTAAATCAACACAAGATTTGTTTATGGAAGTTCCGGGTGGTGTAATCCCGTACGTCTCCCCTTCTCTAGTGGTGTAGGAGGTATCACTAGAATATTGAGATAACCGTTACAAAATCCTAGCACTATGACAGTCCTTAACGACACCCTAGTTTCACTGTCTACACAAAATGAAGAAAGGTGAGATTTCTCCCTTCACTCTGCACACTGATCTTTCGGAGGTGGAATTGCTCCTTCACCAGCTCACCACTAACACAAACACAGTCCGCAGACTGCACCAACAGCTGTGGCAACCAAGTTGCAACCGTATGAAGAAAGGTGGAATTGCTCTCTTCAAACTATGCACAGCCAACCCTTTTTAACAAAGGTTAGGTTTAGAATTAATCAAGAGATTAATTCAGTGAGCTGTATGATTCTTCTGGATCAGGCTTTGTAGCTCCAAGATGCCTTCTTTCCTCCTTAATGGGTTACTGGATCTTTCTTTGAAATCTTCAAGGCAAATCTGTTGGATTCCCCTTTTTCTAGATATATATGATCTGATTTTCTGGATCTGGATCTTTGGATATGTGCTTGTAAAGCTCTTTTTCTGATCCTTCTCTCTTCTTCTTCATGTGATTCTCTTGTGTATTTATAGGGGTGATGTAACGGTCACTAGCTCTTGTAGCCGTTACACTTGTCGTTTAGCCAACGTTCATATGTACGATCTTTGTCGTATTGTTAATTCAAATTCAATAAGGCCTTAACTCAGTTTTCTACTCTTCTTCAAAACTAAGTACCTTGTATACTTTAACATCTGACTTTAATTGTCTAAGTCAGAGTACACCATTCAGTTTCTTCTTTTCCTGGTAACTGATAATCTTTGTCCTTATGATTATTCAGTTTTACATGATCTATAGTTCAGTTCGAGGTCACCACAGACTTGCCTGAATCCTGACTTATAGTCACGACTTAATCAGCTTCTAACTGAGTTTGCCACCTCAGTTCATCAGTCTTCGACAACTGAGTCTGTGTCCCTCAGTTCTTCAGTCTTCTAGATAAGACAACTGAGTCTGTAACCCTCAGCGAACTTATCTTCTTCAGTTTTCCTATAACTGAGTCTGAACCCTCAGTTCTTCATGAGTATACTCAGTTTTCTTGTTGAGACTCAGCTGTTCGCCTAGTTCCTATTCTATTACAATGCTTGTCTGAAACAACCTATACAGGGTTCAGACTCTAGATAGAACTTATACATTTATCTCTAGACCATTTCTTGCTTCTTCTTCCATTTTGCACTATAACAGTTAGTTATGACTTCATCATCATAGGTTGTAAGTGATTTGTCTAATTACGTGACGAATCATCATCAAAACATAAATAATATTTCCAACAGTGCATACCAGAGGAATGCACAAAAATAGTTTAAGCCACTTTATTCTTTTATTGGCCTAAGCAAGACGCGAAAACTTCTACGAGGGTATCACATGAGAATCGTGAAGGAAAAAACCACATATATCTCTAGCCAGGAGACTGAAGATATATGTGATGAAAAAAACCTTGCGATTGTCATGCTACTTTATTGACTCAAAATAAAATAATCAAAAGCAATAAATAAGGGTTTAGAAATAGTTCTGAGTTTATATCGCCAGCTCAACTGTACTAATAGGGCTCCTTCATTCATATTCCGGCTCCTCTAACGTAAAGACTTCCAATTCAGGGTTATATGTGTGCTCTAGGTAATGTTTCAGACTGTGGCCGTTAACTGTGAAAGTTTGCCCAGAGTGTTCATGTCTAACTTCACATGCACCTGAATTGTAGACTTTCGTGACTACATATGATCCATACCATCTAGACTTCAGCTTCCCCAGAAAAAGACGAAGACGCGAGTTGTACACCAGCACTTTATCTCCCACTTGAAATGTGTGGTTCAGAATCTTCTTATCATGCAGGCATTTTGTTCTTTCCTTGTAAATCCTTGCATTCTCATATGCTTGAAGTCTAAACTCCTCCAATCTATTCAACTCTAGCATTCTCTTTTCACCTGCTAAATCCTCATCCATGTTTAGAAATCTTGTAGCCCATAACGCTCGGTGCTCGAGTTCTACCGGTAAATGACATGCTTTTCCAAACACTATCATATATGGTGACATCCCAATTGTGGTCCTATAAGTTGTTCTGTGTGCCTAAAGAGCGTCATCTAATTTCAAAGACCAATCTTCCTTGTGGGATTCACAGTCTTTTCCAAAATTCTCTTAATCTCTCTGTTCGTGACATCTACTTGTCCACTCGTCTGGGGGTGATATGCTACAGCAATCTTATGTCTAACTCCATATCTCATCATCAACTTCTCAAACAACCTATTACAAAAATGACTCCCTCTGTCACTAATTATGGCTTTGGGCACACCAAACCTCGTCAAAATGTTTTCCTTAAGAAATCTCAGGACAACCCTGGCATCATTAGTAGGTGAAGCTACTACTTCCACCCATTTGGAAACATAATCAACTGCTACTAGGATGTAACGATTTGATTCTGATGTTGTGAATGGCCCAACGAAATCAATTCCCCAAACATCGAATAGCTCCACTTCTAAGATACTCTACAGTGGCATCTCGTTCCGCTTAGAAATATTACCAGTCATTTGACAGGAATGATAGGATCTTGTAAACTCGTAAGCAGATTTATGAATTGTTGGCCAGTGAAATCCACACTGCAGTACCTTTGCTGCAGTCTTGTCCGGCCCATAATGACCTCCAGCTTCTCTAGAATGACACATGTGCAAAATACTTGGAATCTCATCATCATGGACGTATCTCATAAGAATGGCATCAGGACATAATTTGTATAGGTAGGGATCGTCCCAATGATAATACTTCAGATATGTGAAAAACTTCTTCTTATCTGCATTATTGAATTCTGGTGGTAGGTACTTTCCTACTAAGTAATTCACAATATTGGCAAACCAAAGGTATACCTTGCCCACTCTTGATGTATGATATCGGGTCTGGGATTCAACTCGAGCTACCACTGAGACGGAAAAAATTTGTTCATCAGGAAAGCTTTCCCTAATCTCAGTCGGTTGCTCTTCTTCCAGCAAAGTTAACCTTGACAGGTGGTCAGCCACCTGGTTTTCAGATCCCTTTTTATCTTTGATTTCCACATCAAACTCTTGTAAGAGTAGAATCCATCTTAATAATCTCGGCTTGGAATATTTCTTGGTTAGAAGGTATTTCAAAGCTGCATGGTCAGTGAATACAGTGACTTTCAATCCTATCAGGTAAGGTCGAAACTTGTCAAATGCAAAGACGACAGCTAAGAGTTCCTTTTCCGTAGTTGCATAATTCTTCTGGGCACTGTTAAGGGTGCGACAGGCGTAATAAATAGGCTTAAAGATTTTATCCTCCCTTTGTCCTAGGGCTGCTCCAACTACCGTGTCGCTTGCATCACACATAAGCTCAAAAGGTTTATCCCAATCTGGTGCTACCAGAATTGAGGCGGTTATAAGCATCTGCTTCAATGTGTTGAATGCTTTCTTGTGATTTTCTCCAAATACGAAAGGTACATCCTTTGCAAGAAATTCAGTCAAAGGTCTAGAAACTTTAGAGAAGTCCTTGATAAACCTCCTATAAAATCCTGCGTGGCCAAGAAAGGCTCGCAACGTCTTCAAGTTCGTTGGAGGGGGTAACTTCTCTATCACCTCTATCTTTGCTCTATCAACTTCCATTCCTTTCCTTGAAATTATATGACCCAACACTATTCCTTCTGTAACCATGAAATGGTATTTTTCCCAGTTAAGTACAAGGTTGGTCTCTTCACATCTCTTTAGCACTTTACTCAAATTGTCCGAGCATTTATCAAAGTTGTCTCCAAATACAGAGAAATCATCCATGAAAATCTCCAGAAAATCTTCCACCATGTCCGCAAATAATGACATCATGCACCTTTGGAAAGTTGCTGGTGCATTACATAACCCAAAAGGCATGCGATTGTACGCAAAAAGGGACATGTGAAAGTTGTTTTCTCCCGGTCCTCAGGGGCAATATGGATCTAATAATAACCAGAATATCCATCTAAGAAACAATAAAACGCATGACCGCTTAATCTTTCTAACATCTGATCAATGAATGCTAGGGGAAAATGATCTTTACGAGTTGCATCATTCAGTTTCCTGAAGTCTATGCAAACTCGATGTCCAGTAATTAGTCTCACAGGGATTAACTCATCAAAATCATTAGGTTGAACAGTGAATTCTCCTTTCTTGGGCACCACATGAATCGGGCTTACCCACTCACTGTCTGCAATTGGGAAAATGATTCCCATTTCCAACATCTTTATGATCTCTTCCTTAACAACATCCTTCAATTGTGGCATCAACCTCCTTTGAGGTTGTGCTACTACTTTCTTCTCAGGGTCTACAGAGATCTTATGCATGCACACCGATGGGCTTATTCCTCTAATATCTGCAATCGTCCACCCAAACGCTCCCTTATGCTCTCTCAGTACTCTTAAAAGTTTCGCCTCCTCTAAAGGTGATAATGACGCTGAAATTATAAGGGAGAGAGTATCATCTTGTAAGTATACGTACTTCAGATGAGAAGGCAAAGGTTTCAACGTTAAGTTCCTTGGTGGATCTTCTAACGATGATATTAACAACATACAGTCAACTGTAAGTCAAAGAACTCGTGCCAGGAAGGTCTATGAATGGTTCCTCCTAAATCCACAGAGGATATAGGCTCTATTTCTCGCACTTGTCCTTCACTACACCCAGGCCAGGTTTCCCCATAACTTTCTTCTTCTTTTAGGAGTAAAGTCTCAGCTACTTCAGGGTCTAGTGCCACTTGCTGATATAATTCTAAAACAAGCTCATCTATGGCATCTAGCATGTAGCATTCTTCTCCTTCATCTTGAGCATATCTCATTGAATTCATCATAATGAACACTACTTTGTCCTCATTCACTCTCAGAATCAGCTCACTCTTATGAACATCTATCGATGTTTTCCTTGTAGCTAGGAAAGGACTTCCTAAGATTAATAGAACATCGTGGTTAGCTTCCATGTCTAGCACCACAAAGTCTACAGGGAATACAAACTTATCAACTTTCACCAAAACATCCTCCACCACTCAACAAGGTTGCTTCATAGACCTATCTGCTAATTGAAGGGTTATAGATGTTTCATTTAGCTCCTTCATGCCTAATTTATGAAAGATGGAGAGTGGCATTAGATTGACACAGGCTCCAAGATCACACAATGCTTTATTTAGGCATACTCCTCCAATTGTGCATGGTATGAGGAAGCTCCCAGGATCTTTACACTTATGAGGCTGTTTACGTTGCAAAACTGCCGAGCACTCCTCGTTTAGGCAAATGGTTTTAAGGTCCAACAGTTTCCTTTTGGTAGAGATTGCTTCTTTCAAGAATTTCACATACTCTGGCATTCCGGCCAGAGCTTCTACCAAAGGTATATTTACTTGCAACTTTTTAAACATCTCTATAAACTTTTTATAACACGCATCATCATTATTCGGCTTATATTTCCTAGGGGGATAGGGTAAAGTAGCAGGATTAATAGTTACAGTTCATGAAGACTTACCTGCTGCCTGCTGCTGATCTGCCTGCTTGTTTGCTGAATTTTCAGACTCCCGATTTACCGGAGTAGTGTCCCGGGTTACCGGCCCCTCTTTTTCTCCAGATTCTGGTGCGTTCTGCTACTGACTGCTTTCGATTCCACCTGGATAGTTGGTATAACAGGTCTAAGCAGTTCCTTTCCGCTTCTAGTCATGATTGCATTCATGTCCTTCGGATTCTTCTCAGTATTACTTGGCAATCCTTCCGAAGGACGGGCTGACACTTGTTCTGCAATCTGCCCCACTTGGTGTGACAAATTCTGCACTAAGACTTCTTGATTGGTCAGTCTTGTATCATTCTTCTGACAATAAGTGGTGAAATTTGTATTTAGCTCAGTCATGGATTCCGTAAGTTGATTGACCGTGTCGGTCACAGTTGAGCTCATTTTATCTATGGCTGCTTCCCGACCACCGGACTTGTTGAATTGAGGCATGAATCCACCAGTTTGTCTCGGTCTCTCTCCACCGTTTGAATCACTTTGTCGAAAAACCCCCAGCAGGGTCACTCAGTCTAAAACCAGGGTGGTCATGAGAACCTGGGCGATATCCGCCCCCATAAGGATTTCCTTGCCTCCCTATATAGTTCACGTCCTTAGTGTTGGTTACTTCAATCTCTTGAACTTTCTCAATCTTGGCTATGCGATCTTGCATGCAATCTATCTTTTCGTTCATTGCCATTAGCTGGTATAAGATCTTTTGAGAAGTATCTTCTCCAAATACGCCTTTGGCTACTTTGGCGGTTTCAACTTGGTGTGTTCCCCATTGACTTGTAAGCGCAATTTGTTCCAATTTCTCTTCGGCTTCTTCAGGTGATAGCAATGCAAAACATCTGTTGCTTGATGCATCAACTCTCATTTGTTCACTTGGCCGCAATCCGTGATAAAAACTATGCATTTGTATGGGCAAAGTGATATCATGATGAGGGCATCTCCTATGTGCTTCCTTAAATCTTTCCCATGCTTCTTCAAAGGTTTCAGTGGGTCTCTGCTTGAAATTCATAATGTCTTGTCTCATCTGTAGTGACTTCTCAGGTGGGCAGTACTTATTCATAAACTTCTGCAGCAGGTCGGTCCAAGTTTGGATCGATCCCGGTGCTAGAGACAATAACCATATTTTCTCTTTGTCTTTCAGAGTGAATGGAAACAATTTCAACTTGATATTGTCCCCTGGTACTCCTGCTGGCTTAACTGTGCTGAATATCTCCAAAAAGTTGGTGACATATACACTAGGATCTTCGTTCATTACTCCGTGAAAAATAGTGTAGTTAGTCACCATTTGTATCACGTTTGGTTTCGGGTGAAATACCTCAGCTACATCCTCAGGCTGAACAATTGCTAGCACGAATTGCTCAATCGTAGGCATTGCATAACTCTATAGAGTTCTCCTATCTGCTTGTACCACAACTCCTGCTCCATTCTGTCCATTCTGTCCATTCTGTTCATTCTGTGCCATGTTGTTTTCTGTATCTTCCAAAGGTGGAATCTCTTCTTCCCTCTCGCTGTGATCTCCTTTGTTCGAAACCACGTCGTCCGCCAGCCTAACAGATCTCTCTCGAGTTTTCTTTCTCTTTTGTCTAGCAAACTTTTCAATCTCAGGTATGAATCTCTGGAGTTTGGCTGCTGAACTTCGTGTAACGTACTACAAGACACAAAAAGAAAATAAAAAGTTAGTGACTTGCCTCGGAGGCTGTTACACACGCCTGGCAGACTCAAAAATACAAACTCCGACTACTGACTCGACTCTGAACTAACAGAAATGATTCTGGAAAATCGGGACCCTCGGTTTATCGGGGTGGACCCTCGGTAAACCAGTGGAAATTTTCTTCCAGAATTCACAGAAGTGACGATGTACGACTCTAGTATAAACAGGCTATAAAAAAGACTCAATTAAACAGACTCAAATATATACAGCAAACTCAATCTTAAATAAAAAGTATTCTTGACACGAGTCCCCGGCAGCGGCGCCAAAAATCTTGATCGCGTGCAAGTCACTTACTAGAAATAGGACTAGGTCTATCGTAGTAGAGTACTGGAAAATCAAGGTCGATCCCACAGAGACTCATAAGAACGTCTAATTATCAAGATCGAGTTGTCACGATAACGGTCTACGACCAACTATAATATAGACAGTGGTCAATTTGGTAACAATCAAATAGCAACATTATGCAAGTTCAACGAAGCAAACTAGAGTTTCTAAGGTATTAGTTCAATTATGAGTAATTAGTTATTCCCCCCCCCCCCCCCACACATGAAACAGTCCTCCCCATTGATGAATTTATTCATTGTTCAGCTACGGGTACAACCCCTAACCCTATCTACTCCGACAATGGCAGTAGATAATCTATACGCAAGCTACCCTCTTTAATTGGTCCGTAATAGCCCATACGCATAAAGAACTAGAGTTGTCGATATTGAGCGCTAACTCATACCGCAAACCCGCCTGGACAGCTGTCGACATTGACCAGCACGTTCCTAGGGTCCATCAAGATATTGTCCTAATTAACACTTCACTAATAGTCCTTCATGTTAATTTACGATGACATGCAAATAGTTGATCAGCTAAAAACATGTAAATTAAATCTATCGATCAACGTAGCTGGTGCCGATTATCATGAATTAGTAATTTACTAGGTATCCGAGATCAAGCGATATAGACCGCCGCAGATCTGAAGAACGCAACTACTATTTCATGATTTCTTCACCAACGAATCAGATCTATAACACATGGGGTAAAATAAACTAACTACTACATAATTAAACTAAATAAGCAATTAAAACATACTAGTTGAATGGAACAACGATAGATCTACATCTTGGAAAAGACAGAAAATCATACCCTCGAAGACGAGCGTAGATCTCCTTCGGATCTCTCCCTAGGCGGCGACTCCGTTGTCTCTCCGACCAGAAATCATAAAATAAATTAAATAAATAACAAAGAACTTTTTATTTCATAATGCTTGTCTCGAAAATTGTACACTTGTGTTCTGAGGCGAAGCCTCTTATTTATAGCTATCTAAACCGACATAGAATCATCTAGTTCGACCCCTCATCCAAGAAAATGCGTTTCGGAAGCTTATGGGACCTCGGTAAGTCGGCACCGCCCCTCGGGTTACCGAGGGTAATTTTGTATTTTTCTTCAACCGACTTAACTTGGACGCTTCTAGAATACCCTAGGGCCATTCTTTTCGTTCAGTCCACTCCAGATTCGTCCATCATGCTCAGTCCAATATTCCGTATCCTAGAAATCATCAAATAATGCACGAAATAATATCGAAATAGGGCAGATTTCTCGACTCACGAACCCGACATATGATATTCAACGTAAATGGTTCATATTTATAGGTCGAAACAACTATTTTTAGCTCATAATGGATAGAATATTGATACCGTAGGATAGACTATTTTAACCGTCATCAAGCACAGATGAAGGCTTTTCACTTTGACAGAGTTTCTGCTTGTAAATTATCAAACTTAATCGTTCTCTTGTGTGTTTTTTCTTGTCTGTCAATGCCTTCTATTTATAGCCTTGATAATCCTTGATTTGAATTTCCGTCTGTTGGCTATTTTAATGAGGGGAATAATCCTTGATTTTATTCTTGATTCCCCCTTAATTATATTCTCCTTGATTTCAGTGATCGGATTTTTCTTCAAACGTTTATCAGAAAGTCCATCCTTGATTGATCCTCAATTGATTGTGCATTTAATGCTTGATCCTCTGTATCTTCTTCATACTTCAAAATCTAATCAAGTAAGGTTTACTTGGCCGTTCTCTGAACAGTTAAGTGACTGTCTGACTTTGCCGTTTAGATCTTCCTTCACTGCTTTGTCTTCACTCAGCGATAGTCAGTTCACTTTGCTGATTCTTTGTTTCCTTCATTCTTTTAGGTTCAGGAGAATCTTTGTACTTCACTGATCCTTGATTTGTGAGATCAGTGTACACCATATTTAAACATCAAGTTTCATCACTTGGAATGTAACTTAGACTTATCCAAGGTCATCACAGACTTCCTTGGTTATAAGTCAGACCATAATGTCTTCATGCTTCTCTGCTGGTACTTGGCTGGGTTCACTCTGCCGAAAATCTATTTTTACTCAGCCGTCCTACTAACTAGTACAATACTTGTCTGACTCAACTTATACAACATGTCAGACTCTAAGTAAAGACTTATACAGAGAATTCTAACTTATTTCAGGCTTGCTATAACCGCTAGTATGACTATTATCAAAACATAATAAAATGTTCCTAACAATGACACCATAAACGGACTTCCGATTCCATTAGGACTACTTATCGTGTGACATACTCACGTTAGATACCATAATGTACTCTGACTCATTTAGAACTACTTACTTGTGACATACTCACGTATGATACCATAAATGTACTTTCGACTCGTTTACGAACACTTACGTGCGATATACCCACGTTCGATACCACAAATGTACTTTCGACTCATCTAGGACTACTTATGTATGACATACTCACGTAACACACCATAAATTGACTTATTGTGTGACATACTCACGTATGATACCATAAACGTACTTCCGACTCGTTTACGAACACTTACGTGTGATATACCCACGTTAGATACCACAAACGTACTTCCGACTCATTTAGGACTACTTATATATGACATACTCACGTAACACATCATAAACGGACTTATTGTGTGACATACTCACGTATGATACCATAAACGTACTTCCGACTCGTTTACGAACACTTACGTGTGATATACCCATGTTAGATACCACAAACGTACTTCCGACTCATCTAGGACTACTTATGTATGACATACTCACATAACACACCATAAATGGACTTATTGTGTGACATGCGACGTATGACACCATAAACGGACTTCTGATTTCATTAGGACTACTTATCGTGTGACATACTCACGTTAGATACCATAAACGTACTTCCGACTCATTTAGAACTACTTACGTGTGACATACTCACGTATGATACCATAAACGTATTTCTAACTCGTTTACGAACACTTACGTGTGATATACCCACGTTAGATACCACAAACGTACTTCCGACTCATCTAGGACTACTTATGTATGACATACTCACGTAAAACACCATAAACGGAATTATTGCGTGACATACTCACGTATGACACCATAAACGGACTTTCGATTCCATTAGGACTACTTATCATGTGACATACTCACGTTAGATACCATAAACGTACTTCCGACTCATTTAGAACTACTTACGTGTGACATACTCACGTATGATACCATAAACGTACTTCGGACTCGTTTACGACCACCTACGTGTTACATGCCCACGTTAGATACCATAAACGTACTTCCAACTCATCTAGGACTACTTATGTATGACATACTCACGTTAGGTAACATAAACGTACTCCCGACTCATTTAGGACTACTTATTTGTGACTTGTTCACGTTATATACCATAAACTGATTTCCGACTTTCCGATTCAATTAGGACCACTTACGTGTGACATAATCATGTAAGATATCTCTTATCCAGTTATTATATAAATATAAAAAAGAAAAAGAAAAAGAAAATTAAAACAAATCGGCACCCCATGAATCCCAAACTGTACTACACTACTACTACTTCTACCCTCGCTTAATAATACACGGTCAACTATGGCACAATCTTCAACAATTGATCGACAATCCACTGCCTCCTGCCCAGGTAATTCTGTCACCTTCAACAACTGCCGATATTCTTCTCTTTATTTTCTTTTGGAATGGAATATATTCCGTCTTTCTTTTGTCTTTTTCTGTACATACAGTCGATTGATGTACAGACTATACAATCGATTGATGTTTTCCCTTCCTTTTCATCTTCTTTATTTTCTATATTCTTATTATATTATAATTATTATAATATTATTGTTTCTCTTTATTTCTGGTGTTTTGTTTTCTTCTTCTTTTATTATAATTTTTTTTCCACCTATCTACTTTTTATTTTATTGAAAATACAACTTTTTTATTTATTCTATTACATAACATATGATTGACCTTGATAATAGAATAATTGCAACAAATAAAAAACGGAGTTACCCTCGTTTGTATGATTTCCAAATTTATTATTTAATCCTCTCATTTTCTTAATCCGTGTGAATACACCGATTATTTCCAACATTTACTTAATTCATATGAATCATCTGTGATACGCATATCCTGAAGATTCTTGACACAGGCTTAAACTTGGGTAGGTAGGAAATTTTTTTCAAACAAAATAAATTAGATAAATAGAAAGAATAAACATGAACATTGAAAAACATCAGAATTCAAGACATCAAAATAAAAAAAAGGTTTCAGACATGAACATTAAAAAAAACAATGTAGTTCCTCAAACAACAACAACGTTTCTTAAAATATTACATATAATGGGGTATGTAGGCAATCTTTTTCACCGACGACTCGTTGCAAACCTGGACATCTTGATTGATCTTCCTCGTAGGTCTGCATTGTCTCTTTCACATTTGCCGAATCACAATCTCTTGATTCTACCTCCTCAACCTACTTCAAGTTGATGACTTCGGTCTCATGCAAAATTTCCCATCTCTGTGATAGCATGTCTTGTCTTAGTTCCTCCAGTTTGTGCATGAATTCGTTCCTCGTCCTGCTCTTCTCTTCCTCCAGTTGTTGCATGAATAAGATCATCATTTGTTGCCTCTCTTCCTCCAATACTTTCATGAATTCGTTCATCTCCATGGCCATCCTTTTTCTTTGATTTACTTTCTGATTTAGATTGTGATTTACGGTAGTTAATTATAATCTCTGTATTTATCTCAGCATATATAAAAGGCTGGGTTGAAGAATGAAGCGTTGCAAACTTGCAATTAAATGGATGCAACCCGTGCCTTTTCGAATGCAATTAATAGTTATGAAACCTTCCCTATATTTAGGAGACCTAGGTAGTTGAAAACCATTTCGTATTCCCAAAGTTTGAAATAAAATCCAGAACCGCTTCGTATTCATAACCCTTCATATATTTTTTTTTAGTTGTTCAGGAAATTCGTATAATTAATTAATAATCCATTCGAAACCCTTCAATTATATCACAACCCAATCAACTATGATTTTATTTGTTCTATCGTGATTATATCTATCCAAAAAATATTGTATCGTGATTTAACTATCGAATCTTTACTTATCCTATTATATCTATCAAAATCATATATTGTATCGTGATTATTCGATTTATGTTTAACTTTATGGCCACGTTTTTAAACGTGAATCTTATCACTATTTTTTTTTAAATGTCAATTAAACGTGTCTAAACAATTGTATGGTTTTATCACAAGTTATATACGTTTTAAACATGATTCTGTATCAATTATAGGGTTTATATCTGATAAGGTTTAAACTTGATAATCAACTCCCTAACCTAAGGAAGAAATGAAGTACAATTACATGAACAACCAGAATTCTCAATGTTGAAGATACTAACCGTGGGCTATTATTCCATCATCCTGCCTTTTGTTTGAATAACACACCTTAGTAGTTATGCAGACATTCTTTAAGGCAAGGATATCATCAACAAGCACTCTACCATCTCCATTCCTAGATCCACTAGAAATAGCCACTAACAATGAGAGAAAGAGTCGATTCCACAACAACCTGGGAGACACCATAGTCCTTATCAATCCACAAAGCTTCTTTGATAGCCATCAATTCCCCTTGAAAGATGGAGTTTCTTCCCATATAGCTCATGAATCCTCTAATCCATCTTCCAATACTGTCTCTGTAAACTCCACCAACTGCCATATTGCCATCACCATTCTCGTCAAACTCCATGCAGCTGACATGAACGTTAACCTTAATCCAACCCTCAACAGGAGGTTCCCAAAAAATCCAATGAGGCTCCTTCACAATAAGTTAACACTTATTAGAACCATTAGAAAATGGATTTTAAAGAAGACAGTACTTAAATCAACAACTTTAAGCGAATTAGATACTTTTCAAATTTAATCAGAATGGACTTTAGGGAGCCGAGTCACCTCATATTGATAAAACAAGAGTATACATTCTACATTAGGCATAAAACTACCAATCCTCCAAGTAAAGGCAGGTCCAGAGTAGCCCAAATCTATCAAGCTACAATTGCTATCATTGGAATTGAAGTTAGCAATCCTAGAAAGATTATTCCAAAGATCAGCTTGTTCGTTTTTCGCAGAGATGTGTGCATGAATAACATTAGGATATGCTACATAATAGTTAATATCCAGCAAATCCGAATTCAAAAGGAACCAAATATCTCTAGAAGGGGATGTTATGGAACCTGTAAAACCAATCTTGGCAATGACTTTAAGAGCTTTCTTGGCCTTGACTTTGGTTTCAAAAAGGACTACCACTTCAGGTCTGTGATTAACAAGCAGCTCTTTGCTGTGTCTCCTGAATTCGTTAGAGCCAACACCTCTACAATTCCAAATAAGAATCTTCATGATACCAGTGTGAGGAGAGGGGATCTTCTCAAAAGAAGAAAAATTGCTATGAATCATTTTTTCCAAGATTTCCAACTTGGGATCCTTCAGGCCTATTGACGATAGACTAACATTCCATATATGCATCATCTTCTTCCATTCTATGGCTATTGAGCAGTCCTTCACCATGTGTACATATTCCAACATCCACAAGACTCCACCTCCCTAACAAGACATATATCTGAGTTTAGTTTGGTCATGTGTCATAAAATTCTCGGCATTGATTCTCTTCAATAAGGATGTCTGGACAATTTTTATTAAAACTCCCTCGTTGCTTTGTTTGAAGTTTAGAAGTGACTTGTCCCCACTCTTGATATTGAAAAATGTTAATAAACGATTCTTGTTGGCGTGTTACCAGCTGGAAGATTCCTGGCCTAGCTAGAAAAGAAAACCTAAAAGTCAACCCTATATTATTATAATAAGAAAAATTACTGAATAGGAAAAAGGATTCCTTGTTGTTTTTATTACCCTTGTTATGTGGGTATTTTAGGAATGGAAAATGATTAATACACTGAAATTATCCACATAAATGCACCGAAAGTGTTAAATGTATGGACCATGTTTTACTATTTTTATTTTAAGATGGGGAATGAAATATGTGGCCTGGAGAAATTTTCTGTGCATTTTTATGTGCCTTAATCATCTTCCGGTAGGAATTTGATGAAGAACTTTTTGGTCAAAATTAATTAGTTATGCAATGATCTCCTTTTTCCTTCAATTTTGTTATGAATTGCAAACCCCCTAGTTTTTCTCCTACCTTCTATTAATTTCAAACCCACTCGATTCTTCTTCCGGTTTTGATCATCGCAAATCCAGTCGTTTGTTATTCTATTTTTTTTTAATTAATTGCAAACCCTAATAAATTACCGCATTTTGCATGCAACAACTACATCTCAGGGACGAGTAACTACGTACATAATATCATTCAAACAAGCAATCAAAACGGACTGATAATATTATAAATAATTTCAAGTTCATAACATAATTTTACAACATAACATTATTAAAGAAAATACAAATTTGTAGATAAAGTGGGGATTGGATAGGGGTGGGATTTGATCACATGCTATGGTCCGAGAACTCTATAACATGCTCTCTTATTGGGAGAGTTTGTGGTCGAACCCCAACTCCAATTGGGGCCAAAGAAACATTATTGTTCCCCGGCCATGGCATAATGCGATAGTGCACGAATGCAGATGCACATCGCACTGCAATTTTGTAAGCATCATTGCACAGTCGTATCAGATCGTTGATTTTCTTTTTGACTATTTTGATGTTGTCATTGATATACGCCACTTCAATATACATGGAATCCGACTCCTGTGTCATCCATATTTTCAGTTGATCAATTTCATAATGGCATTCATGTCTTCGGGCGTCCAATTTTCTTTCCAATTATTCAACCTTGTTTCTTAAATCTACGATCTCGTTAGTATGCTTATCCATTTTCTTCTTCTACTTTTCTGTTTTTATTTGTAATATGAATTGTACACCTGTGGTATACTACTATTTATAGGTCCATTTTATCTTTTTTTAAAGGTGGTGGCGTCTCTTCGATTTACCCTACCATGAGACCCTTCAAATTCGTATCTGTATCTCTTCGATTTACACTACCATGAGACCCTTCACACTACCATGAGACCCTTCACATTCGTATATGTATCTCTTCGATTTACACTACCATGAGACCATTCACATTCGTATCTCTTCGATATACTACTATTTATAGGCCCATTTTATCATTTTTTTAATAGTTTAATTCCAATTCTTACCCGCAACAATCTTAAACATGTCTCATTGACCGAAACAATCTTGAACTTGTGTAACGTTAAATCAAACTTGTGTCGAAACAATATTGAACTTGTGTAAAGTTAAAATTAAGAAATGAATTCATTATGTTAAGGGTCAATGACAAATCATCATATTCACTTATTATCTTCTTCATTTCAAGGGGAAAATATTCTAACGACCCTAATGATGTTATAAGCAAACTAATGAATCAACCCCTAGTTCTCAACATGGAGAGAATTACTTCTTATTTCAACGGAAAAATATTCTAACGAATAATGTTATAAGAAACTAATGAATCAAACCCTAGTTCACAACATATGAGAGAATTACAATTACAACTCCAATACATAATAATAAGAATGAAACCTGTAATGAAACCATATTTCCTCCTTCAAAACATTCTTCTTCAACCCCAAATAACAATTACCAATACAATAAATAATATAATAATAAAGGAATGGTGCATTAGTTAATTATCTATCAATTACACCATTTCAAACAAACTTCTTCAAAAGAACAATTACACATTATACTTCTCCTTCAAACCATGGTTCTCCTTTCAAACACCCTTCTTCAAAAGAACAATTACACATTTTACCTCTCCTTCAAACCGTTCTTCTTAAAAAAAATGAGTTAAATTGTTTATAATGACATCTTAGTTTATGGCTTTCATAACCAAAACCCTCATAGACGGTTAACATCTATGGCTGAAACTCTCATGAAAGCAATTCCCCAACCAACTTCTTTCTCCAAGATGGAATATGCTCCTTCCCAATCAATGATATATTCACTCTTCCCCGGGATGAACTCCACGTATTTAAGAACGAACATGCCACAATCAGTCCTACCAATTTACAAGAATTACAAGATAATAAGTTAGTCACAAAATCGAAAACCTTAATAATCTCTATATATATTGCATAAATATAAATTATCAAACATACCCATTCTCTTGAGAGTTACACTTCGCGCTCAACACCGCTAGTTTTTTCTCAGAATACTTCTCATAGCCTTTTACAAGCTTCTGCATTAAAGTGGTATGACAACTTGCATAGGCATGACACACCTTGCAAGAATCACTTTTCTGATATGCCCCGGAAGGCTGTCATACACGAAAATTATCCTCGCACTCAGATCAATTTTTTCAAAAGAAACCAATGATCTCTCTCTATCATCGGCACATACAATGTCTTGCAACCTTCCCACGGTCTACATTCCGGAGTTGTCCCGTTCACAATATGCCTAAATATTGAATTAAATTCTGCTTCTCTTGAGCGTTTCATGTTTAGTGTGTGGAAGTTTTTGACATATGTTGCAAATTGAGTATCAAGGTCACGGGCATCTTGGTCAAACAGATTCGGGTACTTTAAGCATCACCGACGAATTTCACACAATGAACTATCCAACACCTGAATATAAATACTACTACTTAACAAAAGCATACATTTCAAACTAAACTGCTCTGTTATTGTAAAATCTAAAGCATATACTACTTACGTTGCTTGGCAAGCTCTGCCCGCAGTTCGTAATTCCTTTCAAAATCCCTACTTCGTTATCATTGTCAACCAACTTCACACGTGCACTGTGTAAATCAAAAGGAAGAAAAAACAAATTAATCATCAAAATAGAGTTTAAACGCTCCTTACTTTAACCGTATGACATTGATACCTGTCTTCACATGAAGCCATAAACTTGTCAACACGCTTCATCAGCACGGTATCCATTTTTCGGAATGGATCATAATCATTAAACGTCTTCACTTTCCTTTTTTTCGCTAGTTTGATAGGAGGGCTGTCACAAGCTCTTCTTTTCTTCGGCGTCAGCGGTAGATCAAAAACTTACGACTTCATAAAACATTCAATGACGTACTTACTTAGGATTACATATATATGCCTACTGACATAAACTCAAATTAATTATTTTTGTAAAACTACCTTTTACACCTTTTTTCCTGCCCTCTTCTTCCATATCATCCCGATCGTCTTCGTCTTCGATTTCCAAAACATCCCTTTTACTCACCTCGCCTCTCTCTTCTCCTAAGGCATTACCTAATCATAATTTCAAGAAACAAAATTTTATGAGTAAATTATTTCTCTCACCAAAACAAACAAATATAGGAAAAATTTAACATTATACCTTCGCCGTTGGGTTTCCCTCAACACTTTGGCCTACACTCGTAGCAGGTTCCTCCACGAAGCTTACATCTTCATCACCTTTCCCCTCCTCGTTTATAATAGGTGGTTATTCTTCCTCTCTTATCTCAGCTTGCTCCTCCTCCATACCACCTTCCATACCCTCGTTTACGATTTCAGCAGCTTCCTCCTCCATCTCTTCAACTACCGAATTTCCTAATCATAATTTCAAGAAACTAAATGTTATGAACTAATTAATTCTCTCACAAAACAAACACATATAGGACAAATTTAACATTATAAACTAATTCTCTCACCAATTTCACCAAAATACATAAAAGACAGATTAATTACCTTCGACGTTTGGGTTTCCCTCACCTTCCTCCCTTATATCAGCTTGCTTCTCCTCTATGACACCATTTACATCATAATTTCAAGAAATAAAATGTTATGAACTAATTCTCTCATCAAAATACATAATGAACAAATCAAAAGGAGAAGATTCACATTATACTTTCACCATTTCGGGTTTCCTTGACCGTTTCCTCAACCGGGGCATTAGGTTCATCCCCTACCTCCTTCTCTTCAACTACGCCGTTTCCTCAACCGGGGCATTAGGTTCATCCCCTACCTCATTCTCTTTAACTACGGCATTTCCTAATCATAATTTCAAGAAATAAAATGTTATAAACTAGTTCTCTCCTTTATAAACAACATAAAGGACAAATTTAACTTCATACCTTTGTCGTTTCGGGATGCCTCCACGAGTTTCATCTTCCACTTCATTAAACTCTTCATTACCTTCCATTTCACTTGCATGTATACCATCATTTTTGCATTTTTCACATGCATAAGAAAGACGAACCTCCATCAATTTAACATTACGTTTGGAGCGTATCCACTAAAGCGCACATTCTTTTGTTCTCTTCAGCAACTTTTACCAACTCTTCGCACATTCTTTTGTTCTCTTCACTCACAGCAATTTTTACCAATTTTTTAACTTTTCATAATCAACGTTACCCGTTGATTGCTCAGGTGCATTGTCATAAGTAGTTTCATCATCTTCAACTTCATCTTCCCGAGGCATCAAAAAATAAGCTTTTTCCTTTTCAGCTTCGGATGGAACCAACTTTCGAACCGCCTCCACCTGCATTATATACTACTCATAAATAATATGGAGGCTGCATGTACATACCAAACTTAATATACAAATTAAACATCGCTACCTCTCTCAATTGAAGAAGAAGTTGAATTACAGAAGAGATGACCCTTTTTACCGCTCCCCACTTCATCAACCTTGGGAGAGCATTTTCGTCAACAATCTCGGCAAACTTTCTTAAAGAAGGAATAGCTTCAAGTGCCCAAACCTACGATGCATTTACATTCAAGTGATCATGGACCGAACATAATCAAAAAACTTTAACAAGCTATGTATATATATATATATATATATATATATATATATATATATATATATATATATATATATATATATATATTATGAATTAAATCAGCAGATTTGGCTTATACACACCTTCAAAACGTGCGGAAAACCATATAAAGTATATCCGATCGGGGGATTTTTGAAAGAATCCCTCATGTCCCTCCTCCAAACATAGACAGTGGCTTCATAAGAAGCGTTTCCCCATGGATACTTATTGAAAGCATCCAAATCCTCAACCAACTTAAAGATCCACCAACCCACCGCACGTCTCTCTTCCGATCCCCACACAACGTACGTCAATATAACGATCAACCCAAGCTTGTAACGGTCATCAGCATCCTTAATGCGATTAAACTTTGCCCACACATCCTTCCTATACACTTTCGATAAGTTTTTAAAATACTTCTTAACTAATCTACCCTCTTTTCCTACCCCTTTATCGACATTGCTACCGTCGCCAACCAAGAGACCACTAACCAGCGCAAATTCTTCTACACTAAATCGTATTTTTTTTGCTCCAACTTTGAACCAAAAAAACATTGGCATCTACATTCCATGGACTCGCCAACCTCATTAACAACTGATGTATTATCATGTTGGCTTGCATATCCTTAAAATGGATTAAATGTCCAAAACATGACTGTTCCAACATTGCTTTGTGCTTGTCGTTAAGCTTTTCATAAACTTCAATTGTTTTACCAATTGAACATCGGGAAACAACTTCACATTTTGCAGACTTTTCTTTTTCGCTAAGTGCATAAATCAACGGCATTTTTTCTACTTATCTATAACCAACAAAATAAGAAATTTCAATTCAATCGAATTAAAGAACAAATGAATGTGAATACAGTCGAAACAGATAAGAAATTTCAATTCAGCGCCAACAACTAATAGCACATCACCGGCATTGTTTGAGCTAACAAATGATCCATCACCACAAAATTTAACTAATCACATCCCAAGATCATACATGCACACCACAAAATTTAACTAATCGCATCCCAAAATCATACATGCACATACCAATATGCGTGATTTATAACCCACCAACAAAATCGTACCTTTTGGAGATTCACTCGAATGTTCCAGTCGGCTCCTTCCAGTTTCTGTTGATCAGCTTCCGGTTGGAGAATAGAGAATGTTGATACAAATTGTTGATCACAAGTTCGAGTCTGTGTTCATGCGGTGAATTTGGAAATAATTGGAGGGTGAAATTTGAGAGCTTGCAGTAGTGTTTAATCGAAGGGGCCAGAATTTGGGGAATTATTTTAATAAAATTAGGGATTTTGGGATAATATATGAAGGGAATTTCGATAGGGGTATTTCTGTCAAAGCAAGGTTTTCCCCTTTTTTCATTTTCTTTCATATATGCGTGGGGGTCAAAACTTATTGTTGCAAACCACAAAATTCATAAGGTTAAACACGTCCTTCCCCCTTTTTTTTGGATAATGGTTATAACGGAAAAAAATGGAGAAGAAATTGTCAAAAAGCATAAATGAATTGAAAAATGGTAATAAAAAAAAAACAATTAAAAAAAGGACAAAAGACATCTGAAAGAACACAATTACTTTTGTCACATTTAACGATTTTAATTCAATTATCAAACAAATCCATTATTAATAGTAATTCATTAAATTTTTTTATATGGAGTACCAAACAAATCCAACAAAATAAACAAAAACAAAAACAAAAAAACCTAAAGACATAATCATCCGGTCCACCTAATTAATAGTACATAAATTTTGTCATTTTTAATATTTCTTTAAAAAAAAATCCGCTGGAAAATGGATGTTTTTTTTTTTTTTTTTTTTTTTTTTTTTTTTTTTTTGAAATCGGAAAATGGATGTTAAATAAACAGAATATATATCGTCGTCTTCTTTATGTTTATGATGATTACCCTGAAAATGGTGGCACCGATCAAACATACCGAGAAAGAGGGACTTTGGAGGTTCGCACTCTACGAACGTCTCAATTCCAGCCAGGTATGCGTCTAGCTAATCCTCCTTAATCCCTAAATCGGAATACTTTACTTTTACTTTTTAGCCATTTCTATGCGGAGAGATATGGACTTGTGTTGCTCCTCTTATTTGAAGGAATTGTCTCTCAATTCCAATTATAAAGAAGCTGCCTCCTTTGATCATCTCCCTGATGGATTGGTGGTTGATATCCTTTCAAGGCTCCCTGTCAAAACCCTAGTACAATCAACTTGTGTCTCTAAGCTATGGTATTCCACTATCAAAAGCCCTTCTTTTATCTCCGCCCACCTCTCCCGCTCCATTTCTGATCCTTCCAGCTATTATACCTTCCTCTCCCATTATCTTTCACCTTCAGTCACTGTCATCTCTGATAATCCTCTCGTTACCCATCATCAAGATTTCAAATTTCCTTTTGAAACTCATTCTACCTACGTAGAGCTCATCGGTGCGTGTAACGGATTGATTTGTGTAACCGATTCTTATCCAACCCGTCAAGGACGTAATATCTACCTCACTAATCCATTCATTCACAAGTACAAGAGGTTGGATGCAGAGTCTTCTTGTTATGCTGATTTGATTCGGAAGACTGTTTCTGGGATTGAGGTAAATATTGGTTTTGGGTATTCTGAGGTTGATGATGATTATAAGGTGCTTAGGATTATTACACATTGTGCTGATAGTAGAAAATGTGTTTCCATCTATAAAGTTGAAATCTACAGCCTAAAGAGCGATAAATGGAAGGCTCTAGATGTCTCGATTGCACTTGAAGTAGCATCTTTTATTTCTCCTGCCTTCGTGCACGGGTGCTTTTATTGGCGCGGCGTTCACGTAACTCATGTAGAGGATTATTTAAAATTAGATGAATATTTGCTATGCTTCGACTTGAAAGATGAATTATTTAGCAGGATAGAATTGCCCAAAACTTATTTCCAGCTTTCTTGGGCATGGCATAGTGGTGTTTTTGTGAAAAATGGTTCTCTTGCAATTGTATTATGTAGTAAAGACCCTGAAAGCGTTTCACCTTTTACAAAGATGTGCCTATTAGTGTTGGAAAAGAAATCTGGTGGACAGATCAAATGGGAAGAGTTCAACTATGAATGTGCCAACTTTAATCCTCGGCAATGCATTGGGTTTGGCGCCATGGGATTATGTGGTGATGGAAGGCTTATGTTTGTAGCGAATTCGGATTTGCGAGCAGAGTATATAGTTGAAGTTGACCTTGATAACTCTTGTGCAATACAAAGGCTCGCATTGGACTTTACCGACGACCGCATCACTGAGGCCACTAATGTATCGGAAAGCCTTGTTTTATTGTCCGAATAAATAGCCTAATAGACGGTATGCTCGTTATTATGACTTCTTCTTCTTCTTTTCATTAGCATTTTGTATTATTGGGCTCATTTTTGTTTTAGTGTTTTTCACTTTCAGTAGCAAATTTTATTTGTAATTTCTGCATATTACCACCACGTGAAGTGTTTGCAGCATGACATGTTAAAGCACACACTTCACTTCCTTGCAGAAACAGTATTAAAACTAACCGCATCTGAGGTGTATGTCTTTCTTAGCATTCAACTAACTATGCATGCTATACTAATTGATGGGATCAGAACAAAGTGTTCCAGCTGGAGTGGTACTAGTAATGGAAGGGTGAAAAGTGAGGTTGAAACCTCTGTGATTATATCCTTTTAGTGAAAAGAGATCATGAGACACCCTACAGGCACTCAGCGCTGGAGGTGTTATTTTCTTTGTTTTCATCTTTTGAAACTTTATAAGGATCGTACTACCGTTAAATTGTTTAACCCATTTGTACGTTCACCATTCAAAAAGGACTATAATTAAGCACTACTTACCTCTTAGAAGAAAGAGGCTGGACATTTTGTCATGAAAGGATATATATGGTTTTAGGTCCTCTTGATTCATCTGAGTTGTATGATTGTCCTAGTGTTTAGGGTCGGCTAGATAGGTGTTCATAAGTAACCCATCAGGTATGATTATTCTTTTGCCAAGTAATTTATTCATAGTTGTATTATTGGGTGTGATAAAGACTTAATTACTTACCGCACGTTTGTCTATTTCATTTCAGAATCCAGTGTGTGATGTTTCTTGCTGCATATGTTTTCTGTCTCAGAAGGTTTTAATTTTATATATGAAATCACGCATGTACTCAAACGCCAACATTGGATATGTGATTTGAATTAGGAGGAAGCCTTGTATTACGTTATCCGTACGTGTTTCAGTTTTGTAAAAGGACATGAACCACATTGTGAGTGGTTGGCAGCAGTAAAGGGCAAGCATAGCAGATCACCATGGTTGGGACAAAGAAGACATATTTCTGATATCTTTTCTTCTTTTTCTTTTGTTCTTTTTTTTTTGGTGATTATTTGGATCTGATATCTAGTAGGACCAATACTACTTTGTAGAGCAATTAAGTCTGTCTTTTTTATTATTATTAGTTTAACCATGTATGTTATTCGTCCCGTGAACGACTTTAGGAAGGTTTGTGTTAAACATGTAATTTTGTAAAAATCACTGCCCCTCCCGAAGGGGAAGTTCTACAGTAGAGACTCACGTAGGGAGTCGCGCGTGGGTGATTACGGGCCTACGCTTTTTATTACGAATAAACCGCGTGGCCCGTAATCACCCACGCGCGTGGTGACTCCCTACGGGGGAGTCTTCATAATAGAATTTCCCCTCCCGAAGTGTTTTCCTTTCTCTCCCGACAAAAGTAGTGTTTTAGTTTTGCGAAGATTCAAATGTTAGAAGGCGTAAGTTGCCAATTTTCTGCTAGTGCTTGTACATAATCTAATACATATTGGATCAAATTGTAGTAGCGTTTGGCCAATACTATAAATACTAGGCAGGCGTACCGTGCGATGCACGGTGGGCCCTGTTTTGGTTTTAACCCGTTTGTACCTTTTGCCGATCCATTTGCGATGGAATATATTTTATTTTTTGATACAAAACGAGGCCCGAAGACCTAAAGAAGAAACAAATCAATGTGTAGGGAGAGGCTTAACCCACTCATATTCTCAGCTAAAATAGAAATCGCATGCTCCGGAGGTTCTTCGATCGTTGACACACCCGGACCACTTTGATGTCCTTGTGCAGAATCTTGACTCCCTTTGTGTGTGTGTCTTTCAGATTTTTCTGCGTCACAGTCACGACATTAATTTCTGATGGAATGTATCGAAACATTACATCGGAATCATGCTACATAGCTGACCAGAAAACGTAAGTTAAAGTTAGCTGCCATAGAATATTTTAAGGCTCGGACGTGTAGTATTCCTAAGTTACAAACAGTGTAGCACCTCATTATATTGGATAAAAATAGAACGTGCAAGCGGAATAAAGTTAGAACGACTTACCAGGGGATGGATACAAATGTTGGAATGACAATTATTTACAAATAAGATGATGCACAAAAGAAGATGGGAAGATCATGTGTTTGTGCATAATAACCTTCTTTCATTAGCTCACGCACACACAGACTCGATCATTTGAACTTTGAATAAGACAACCTGTAAATATAAATGGGAAAAGAGTATATTAGTTCAACTTCAAAGCAGTAAAACAGTATGTAAAACTTCATTACCAATTTGCAAACATGATTTTTTTTAGAAAGCATACATCATAATACCTGAAATGGTCAGAGTTTGATGGAGGAAGGTGTTGAAGAGAATTTGATCCCTCAGGGCTACACCGGTTGCAATTGCAAAAGAAAATGAATGAAATTTTCCATCTATATCATTCACACTGCCTCAAGATTCTCATTATTCTGCTAATGAATTCGCAGTCATTTTCTTATAAAATCATCTTCATAGCCTCAGAAAAGGAAGGTAGGAAGGGCGGAGGATAGGGAGAAGAAGGGCGGGAAGAAGTGAACCACGGTTGTGCGATTAACACAGCAAACACCTGACAAAAACCTCACTGGAACCCTGCAACACACACCGGAGAACACAATGGAAGTAAAACGAGAAAGAGAAATGAAACACGTGCAACCCACCCCTATCTCATACCTTTAAGTGGATTCTTTCGGTGGAGACTAACACCGATCAGAGGTCAGAGATGACTGTAGTGGAGATCAAAAGTGGAGGTAAGCAAATCGAAGATTATAGCCGTATAGAATACTTTAAGGCTCGGACGTGTAGTATTCATAAGTTACAAACAGAGTAGCACCTTATTATATTGAATAAAAATAGAACGTGGAAGCAGAATAAAGTTAGAACGACCTACCAGGTGATGGATACAAATGTTGGAATGAGCTCCATAAGAAAGAGCAACTGAACCAGATGCACCGCTAACTTCTTCCATAGGTATGCACTGTTCTAAATAACAAAGGCCATGTCCTCTGTATTCCTCTGTTGAGATACAATGAGCTTGAAGATCGTTATAATGACATCTTTGACAACCAGAAAGTATAAGTAGAATATGTTTGGAGCCTTATAAACATTCAAGACCTTCGTCGAACTAACAAAAAAATGACGGCTAGCCATCACAGCAGAACAATAATTCAAGGAACGAAGGGCAAAGAATTAGTTATGAAGGGCAAAGAATTACCAAGGACAGTTCTTCTATGGAGCCAAAAATCTCCCATTAGTTTCCATAAACTGAACTCCTGAGACAATAGCATATAGTGAATTCATGAATTTAAAGAAATAATAGCAACATTTCCAACCTAAACAAAAAGGAAAACTGTATAGACCATTGTCTGAAGTACTCACCATAATCCATCACCACTAAATCGTTGCTTCTGTGTGCCTTTGAATCATCTACCTCTTTTCAAACTCCTGTAAGGATCTCGTATACATGGAAAGTAAAAGGGAAGTAAGCATCGTAGTATATAATTCCAAGAAGGGGAAACAAATATATTTCATAAAAGAAAAAAGTACAAGCGGACAAAATATACATACGGCGGATCATGTATCTTCGATGGTCTCATCACATCAATCATGTAAATTCCATATTATATATGCATACAATAATGAACATTCGTCGCAAGTGCGGTACCAAAAAGCACTCAGAAGCTTAATTACTTCATAAACAACATTCTTAAAAATCCATTATAACATGAAACTTCTCTGAATCCCCAAGCAATCTTAAAACACACTCAAACCCATACAAAATTTATTAAAAATAACATCGTTGGAAAATAATAGTTCGTCTTTAAAGGAAAAAAAAATATTAACTATACCTCAAATCCAATGCTCCAAGAAAAATCAAACACCCCAAAAAAATTAGATATGAGATTCATATCCAGAAAATCATGCTCCAAATAAAATAACAACATAAATTTCTGTTAGCGCATAATGTATATATCTATATTTACTTGTACTCCTTTATTTTATCACGGGTAGTTTAGTCATTATATGTAGATGGTAAACCCTTGTAATTACTATATATATTGACACATTGTGAATGAATAAACGGACGGAAAATTATTCCAAACTTTGACATGGTATCGGAGCCACCGCTCGGCCATTAACCCTAAACCGGAAAAAAAAAAGAAAGGAAGAAGCTGCTGCTGCGTTTTGTTTTTTTTTTCCGTCATCATCATCTTTCACTTTCAACAGCCATGGCCGACGACACCGGCAAACTTGACCCCTCCTCGCCTTTCTATCTCGGATCGGGTGGTCAGCCAGGCAATCCGATCACGCACGTAGTGCTCCGAGGGGACAATTACTTGGCGTGGTCAAGGGCAATTACTCTGTCCCTGAAATCTCGCCGGAAGTTTGTGTTTGTTGACGGAACGATCAACAAACCGACGGAGAAGAAAAAACTGCTAGATGGGGACACGGTTAATTCAATGCTTGTCTCATGGATTTTGAGGAGCTTGGAACTGAAGATTTCTTCTACGATTCCCTACTTCGATGAATCCAAGAAATTATGGGATTATTTGGCAAAACGATTCTGTATTGCCAATGGACCTCGGCTGCAACAGTTGCGGGCAGCCATTACTGATTGCAAGCAAACCAAGGTGATGTCGGTGGAAGACTACTATACCACCCTCATGGCCTTGTATGATGATTTCTCCCGATTAAAACCTTTACATGGATGCACTTGCGGACTCTGTACATGTGGTGTGGCTGCAAAGTTTGAGCAAGACAGAGAGGAAGAAAAATTTCACCAATTTCTAATTGGTATTGATGACGACTTGTACGGAGTTGTGCGATCCAATCTCCTGTCTCGGGTCCCGATCCCTTCCATAGACGAGGCGTATCTCGCTTTTACGCAAGAGGAGCGGTCTCGTGGTGTTGCACGTGGACGGGCTGAAAAAGAGGATCTCCAAACCACAGCGTTTGCTTTACAGGTTGATCGTTCGAAACCTCGGTTTGACAAACCGGACAGGTCCAAGCTTTACTGCTCAAACTGTAAGCAATCTGGGCATGATTTGAGCACTTGTTTTAAAATTCATGGCTTTCCGGAATGGTGGGAGGACGGGAATCGGAAAGGAAAAGCTGGCTTGCTCCATCGTCTTCTTCGGTGTGGAGTGCGGGTACCGGTCGTGGCAAAGGTTACGGAGCTCGAGCCAATGCGGTCTTGGGGACTTCGTGCGACGATAACGTGACCTGCAAGCACTGCTGTGGCTGGAAAACCAGGTCCGACAACTTCCTTGGCTGATTTGAGGCCCGAACAAGTACAGGTTTTGCTCAACATGATTAACGACCGTCAAATCGATAGTATGACGGGTAAGTCTTCCGCTATGTCTTGGATCATTGACTCGGGAGCTTCTCATCATGTGACCGGTAATGATTTGTGTTTGACCGATGTTATAAATGTCCTTCTTTGTACGGTTGGGTTGCCGGATGGGGACCAAGTTGTGGCTACTAAAGCGGGCCGAGTTGTGCTTACGGATACAATCATTCTTGAGCGTGTTCTTTTTGTGCCTACTTTATTATGCAATTTAATATCGGTGTCACAACTTATTGATGACTCTAATTGCTTTGTTCGATTCACTGACTCTGTGTGTGCCATACATGACCATCATTCGAGGAGCCTGATTGGAGCCGGTGAACGGAAGGATGGACTCTACTACTTTCGCAATATTCCTACATTGTGTGCGGTGACTACTTCGGGTGTGTCTCTCTTTGATCTGTGGCATCGACAAATGGGGCATCCGTCTGAAAAAATTACCAAGTTAGTTCCAGCAGTTAAACACGGTTCTAGTGATTCTAAGCTATTGAATAAAGCTTGTGACATTTGTCCACAAGCAAAACAGACTCGTGATCGTTTTCCTACTAGTGACAGTAAAGCTAGTTGCATTTTTGAACTCATACATTGTGATTTGTGGGGGCCTCATTGTACTCTCTCTTCTAGTGGTGCACACTATTTTTTGACTATAGTTGATGATTTTTCTAGAGCTGTTTGGGTTTATCTGATACATTCGAAAACCGAAGTTCATAAATATTTTTGTTAATTTTTTTTCTATGGTTAAACGTCAATTTGAAAAACATGTAAAATTAGTGCGTAGTGATAATGGCACGGAGTTCCCCAGCATGTTGGACTATTTCGATACACATGGAATAATTTTTCAAACGTCGTGCGTTGACACACCTCAACAAAACGGACGAGTCGAACGCAAACATCAACATATTCTTAATGTCGGACGAGCCTTGATGTTTCAAGGAAACTTACCCGTTACGTTTTGGGGATAGTGTATTCTTGGTGCTTTGCACTTGATAAATCGTACTCCCTCGAAATTGTTACACAACAAAACACCATATGAAATATTATTCGGCACGGCCCCGGTTTATGATCACCTACGTGTTTTTGGTTGTTTGTGCTTCGTTCATGATCACCGCGCCAAGGGAAATAAATTCTCTCCTCGAAGTAGAAAATGCATTTTTGTTGGTTACCCCAATGGGAAAAAAGGATGGAAATTATACGACCTCGCTGCTGGTGACTTCTTTGTTTCTCGGGACGTCAAATTTCACGAGAATGAATTTCCTTTCGCCAATAAACCCGATGAGGTCACCGTGCCCGAACACCTTCCTACACCCTCTCCCATCGACGATGATTTTTTGAATGACATGGAAACCGTCCTTGATGGCCCTGAGACTGAGGCCTCGTCTACCGTGAATCCGGACAACCTCTCTGGCTCTACCTCTCCTCTAACCGAACCAATCTCCGACGAACCCTCTGGCTCTATTGCTCTGGGATGCGGCATGCGCACTAAGCAACCTCCAACATGGCACAAACACTATGTCACACACACTGTACGGAACGCAAGTCCACCCTCCCCTTCACCGTCTTTGTCAGGTAACTCAGGTAATCCTTATGCTATAGCACATTTTGTAAATTGTGACAAATTTTATGCGCGACACCGCATATTTCTTGCAGCTATCACTGCAGGGACTGAGCCTCGAAACTTCACCGAGGCAATGCAGGATCCAGGCTGGCGAAATGCTATGAATCATGAAATACTGGCACTCGAAAATAATGGGACTTGGGTTATGGAGGCTCTGCCTCCCGAAAAAAAGGCACTTGGTTGTAAATGGGTCTACAAAATTAAATACAATGCTGATGGATTGGTTGAACGTTTAAAAGCTCGCCTCGTTGTTTTTGGCAACCATCAGGTCGAAGGCATCGACTACAATGAAACCTTCGCACCGGTGGCTAAAATGGTCACGGTTCGTGTTTTTCTCGTAGTGGCGGCAACGAAAAATTGGGAACTTCATCAAATGGACGTTCACAATGCCTTTCTTCACGGGGATTTGCACGAGGAAGTGTACATGAAACTGCCTCCTGGGTTTACTGTCAATCGGCCCGGTACAGTATGCCGATTGAAGAAATCCCTGTATGGTCTGAAACAAGCACCGAGATGCTAGTTCGCCAAGTTGGCCGCGAGCTTGAAGTCCTATGGTTTCCGCCAATCGTACTCCGATTACTCCCTTTTCACTTTCAACCGTGGGAAGGTGCAGCTTAATGTGCTTGTTTATGTTGATGACTTGATCATTTCGGGTAACGACTCTTCTGCACTTGCTCGTTTTAAGACATATTTGGGCGACTGTTTCCACATGTAGGATCTCTAAAATACTTTCTTTGCATCGAGGTGGAACGAAATCCGGAAGGGATTTTCTTGTGTCAACGCAAATACACTCTTGATATTCTGGCTGATGTCGACTTATTGGACGCTAAACCTGATGGGTTCCCTATTGAGCAGAATCATACTCTCGCCCTTGCTAGTGGTCCGTTGTGTGAAGATCCGGAGAGGTATAGACGGTTTGGTTGGTCGTCTCATTTATTTATCTTTTACTCGCCCCGACTTGGCTTATACTGTGCACATCTTGGCTCAATTTATGCAATCCATACGTCATGAACATTGGGACGCCGCCATTCGGGCAGTCCGTTACTTGAAAGCATGTCCGGGTCAAGGCATTCTGCTGCGCAGCGATTGTGATTTGACTTTATCTGGATGGTGTGATTCTGATTGGGCGACTTGCCCCTTGACACGTCGTTCGCTTACAGGATGGATCATTTTCCTTGGGAACTCTCCAGTCTCTTGGCGTACCAAGAAACAACATACTGTGTCTCGCTCTTCTGCCGAGGCAGAATACCGATCGATGGCGGCTCTCACCTCTGAATTGAAATGGCTCAAGGCACTTCTCGTGGGTCTAGGTGTGGCTCATCCCCGAGCCATTCATTTCTACTCTGATAGCCAGTCTGCCTTGCATATTGCTCAGAATCCCGTGTTCCACGAGCGCACGAAGCACATCGAGGTCGATTGTCATTATGTTCGGGATGCTATCCAAGATGGTCTTATTGCCCCGTGTCATGTCAAGACGGATGAGCAATTAGCGGATATCTTTACTAAAGCGTTGGGCAAGCGTCCATTCTTACATTTATTGCGCAAGTTGGGCTTTGTGACCTACATGCTCCAACTTGAGGGGGGTGTTAGCGCATAATGTATATATCTATATTTACTTGTACTCATTTATTTTATCACGGGTAGTTTAGTCATTATATGTAGATGGTAAACCCTTGTAATTACTATATATATTGACACATTGTGAATGAATAAACGGACGGAAAGTTATTCCAAACTTTGACAATTTCTTCACTTCAAGCAAAGATCAGAAGCATTTACATCTTCTAGTAGTCAATAATTATTTGTGGAAAATTAATTATTTGGAAAAAACAGTAAAGGCAGTGAGCAGGTGTGATATTCAGAAAAGAAGCACGAAATCCCCCAAATAGCAGCAAAAAAAAATTGAAGCCATACACAGAAGACAATATTCAACCAATATACACCAAAAGCTTGAGGTAAGAAGAAATTCATCAGAGGAAGAGAAAGAGATCGAACAAAATCAAATGCATGCAATACGGGTATCACATAAAATCCAAGAAAAGGAACAAAGACAGAGCAAAATACTGTAATAACTATTGCAGATAGTCAATCAATCGCAAACAATTTCGGAAAAACACCACCTACCTCAACAAATTGAAGGTAAACCCAAAAATAAGCCATACCCAAACAATATATAACCAAATCTTGCAGTCACAAGAAGTTCAGAAGAAGAAGAGAAAGTAATCGATGATACCTGCCGGAGTACAAAACGCTTGAAGACGAAGGACCAACCACACGATCCAAATGACGGTAGCAGCAGAAATGATAAATGAATCCCATGTAAACCCGCACCCACATCTTCTACTTTCAGTGTGTGATGGTAATGGAGGCACTGTAGCCTCTGAGTGGAGAGAACGAAGAATAACTGGCGAACAAAGGCGGTGGTGGAATACAAACCGGTAGTGCGAGTCCGGCATCATCACAGCTACGTGCAAGAAGATGGAGACGTGCAAGAAGATGGAGACATGTGTATTATTCATTCTTACCCAGATTATACAATAGCAGACGACGTCGCTTTGCATATTCCCCACAAAAGAAAAAAAAATAGGGAGGTAGAAGACAAAATAGTAGTACCATGTTACCGTATTTAATAGGTAAACCTAATTAAGATTAAAAAAAAAACTCGGTCATTCAAAATGTTGATTGTTGTGTGAATGCATACATCAAACCATTTGTGTCTAATAACTTCGGGTTATTGTGCTGTTTCTTTTTCATTATAAGAAATGTTAATGTCGCAACCGATTGCAATCAAAGTCTCGGAATAACAAACCAATCAAACATAAATAATCAAATAAGAAACAGAAACAAGAAAAACACATAGATTTAACGTGGTTTTTGACGTTGACAGAAAGGAAGAATTTTTATTATGCACAGAATTGCACAAAAATTCCCACTTAGGTTACAATAAATCATGGTATTTATAACCTTGGAAACCTAACTCTAACCACCATAATGAATTCTGTCGGAATTCCCATAAATATCCCATATGTGACTAAGCTCAGCTGAGTCACCAGATGTAACCAACTCACATACAGAACTGATCTAGACGTGTTAAACAAACTCAGCAGACTTCATTCGGCTAACAACATAACTCAACTGAATACCACTTCAGTTGAACTTCCTAGATTTGAACACTCAACTTAGCCGACTATCACTTAGCTGGCCTCAAATTTCAGCTCTTCTAGATTCAGACGCAAAGATCAAGTCATATTGACTAACAAATCTCTACCTTGACTTGAACTCTAGTTCAAACAGATTGTATAATCAGATTTATTGTATCAGATGCATTCGTCAATGCCAGATGTACAGTACTAGACTTCTTCGTTGAATACCTCAACTGAACCTTTCTTCAGCTGAGTCTTCCAGTTTCAGATTAACAGCTCCAGATGTTGAGCAAATACAGACACAACTGAAACATGCCCTTCTGAACAAAATTGGTGAGCATATCAGCCTGGTTTTCATAAGTGCTGATCTTCCTCACATGGATTCTCTTCTCATTTCTCTGAAAATGATACCTCACATCTATATACTTGGTTCTCTAATGATGAACCTGATCTATAGCCAAACATATTGCACTCGATTTCCACAATATATATATATATATATATATATATATATATATATATATATATATATATATATATATATATATATATATATATATATATATATATATATATATATATATATATATATATATATATATATATCTCAACTTGATCCCGATGCAAATCCAAATCACCGACCGGTCTTTTCAACCAAATTCCTTCCTTGGCCGCCACTTTGTTAATGCCATGAATTCGCCTCGGTGGTTGACAATGCCATTGTTGCCTGAAGAGTTGGCTTCCAACTCACCACAGAGCCTCCCAAACTAAATACATAACCAAATCATTGACTTTTCTTGTCCACATCACCCGCATAATCATAATCACAGTACCTTGCGACAAGACATTAAGTATATCACCTCCATAGATTAGACCAACATCTATTGTACCTTTACGGTACATGAACATCATTTTCACAACTTTCCAGTGTTCATTATCAGGTTGAGCCATAAACCTGCTGACAACACTGATTGCCTGAGCCAGATCAGGCCTAGTGCGAACCATGATATACGTCACCGCTTAACCGCACTAGCTATGCGACAGCTCTCGCCGAAAATCTTATTGACAAACAAGAATTAGAGAGCATGCACCTAGCCCTCTCCGGAAGAGTTTGATTCATTCTTTCGCCACTCAATTCCGTTGAGGGGTATCTCTGACTGTGTGGTGTCTGAAAATACCCTCATTTTTGTAGTACTCATTAAACTCTAACCAAATGAGAATTCCGGACCAATATCCGTACGGAGCCTTTTGGTCTTTATACCTGCGTGATTTGATTCATCATGTTAAAGCAGGTGATTAGTTTTTTTATTATTATTTTATTTTTATTTAAAGGTAGTAAGTGTGATATTATTATTATTATTAATATTATTAAGTACCTATTATACCTTTATTATCAATTTTTATTATAGGATATATTTTTTCAATAAAAGGTGTTCCAAGTATAACTTGACTAGTAATATTTTTTACAAGTAAAAAACTTGTAGGAATACAAACATTATTTTTACAAATATAAGCTTTTGGAAGTTTAAACTTTATATCAAGTTTTTCACCACCAGCATGACTTAATGTCATTGTAGTTTTTTCAAAATATTTCGTAGGAATTAATCCTTCCTGGATTACATTCATATCTGCACCACTATCAATTAAAGCAGTTAATTCTTGTTTATAGGAATTATTAATTAAAAGATTAATTTTTACATACCATTTTTGAGAAAATATGATACTTATATTATTTAAAAAATTATCTTGCTCGTATTCTTCTAATCCTGAAGGTATACCAGTTATATCTGAAATAGGTTCTTTTTCTTTTCCTTTTTTATCATATTCAATGACAGAAACCCTATCATCTAAATTTTTATTACACTACAAGAAATCTTACTTTCCGCGACTTCTATTAGCGGTGTGCATTTTAAGCGTGCTGCGAATACTACTTTTTACGGCATGCCAATAAATGCGTGCTGCCAGTGTGTGATATGGTGTGTTAAAGGTGGCATGCATCCCCTTATGCCGTTAATAAGTGTTTTTGACGGCACACAAAATTTGCTGCTAAAAAGATTAACATTGGCAGCATGTATAGGCATGTCGTAAATGTTTAATAAACATTGGCAGCGCATTGGGTATGTCGCTAACAATATAATTTTTTACCCAATATTTAATTTTTAAAAAAGACTTATTTATTAACTTTAAAAAACATTTGCACTTTTTTTAATCTAATTTTGACGAAAAAAATTAGGGATGGCGTTGCCTCCAAAAAAAAATTTCACCTTCCCCGCTTTTTTTTCACGTTACCCGCGTTCCGAAAATTTAATTCAGGGGAATCAGATTTCGTATATGTCTGCTCCTAATAGGATTACTCAAGCAACCACCAGCAGTTCCATCTTTTTGTCTTTTTGAGAACAAAAAACACCTAACAACAGCAGAAGTCGCTAGTCTGTTCAAGCTTAATTGGTAAGCCGTACTAGCATTTTTTGTGTGTGGTACACGATACAATTGATTTGTAAAATTGATGTTTGATGGTTTATTGTTTTCGGTTTCTGGATGTGATAGATTTTTTGATTCAATTAATTGTAGAAAACCTTATTTTGTAGGTGCATCCATCATTTAACCATTCGACTATTTTGGATCGCTTGGGAAATTCAATTTATTTTAGGGTATTTCTTGTGATTCATTTCTGGGTTTTTGAGGTTGTTGATTTGATGGATGAGCTTGCCTATTTGTCTATGGGTCCTTCAGTCCAAAAATTATTACTCTGTATTAAATTGTACAGACCCATGGATCGGATCACAATTCCTGCTGAAACGTAAATTTTACATGCTTATTCAGTATGTATGTCCTTCTAGATTAAAACATAATTCATTTTGGAATTTTTACCAGTATAACTGAAAACTTGAATTTTTTTAATTTTCTTTCAGGTTAGGACACACCGTTTTACAGGAGTGGATAAGGGCCCAAAGAATGGTATGTTGTTATCTATGATGTGCAAGGCATGATTTGCTTTCCTGATGCTAATTTCAAGTTGAATCTAGGTTTAATAATTTGTTTGTGTGATATCGCAGTTTTATTATCTTTCATATCTTTGAGGAATGATACATTGTTATTTGGAGTTTTTGTACTGTTGATTTTTATCAACTGTTATCATATTTAGATATAGATTTTTTTTACAGAGATTACAAGTTCACAGGAGAATTTTACTCTGTCTTGAGATAGACCGGGACCAATCTTATTCATGTTAGTAATTGATTATCCTTAAATAATATATGTTCGATTCAATCGAATATAGACGTTTCAGGGATTTAGATGAGTTGAATATGGCTTATCACCATCAACTTAATTGAGAGGACTTCAGTATGAAGTTCACAGAGTTATGTTGATGAAAGGGTATGTAAGTGTTGTTTATCGATCCATTCTAGCAAGTGTTTATTGTTTTCTGTTTTTGTGTTTATTTTATTTTTTGTACTGCAAAATCATTTATCGGATGCCAATCCCTTTTAGAATCTTCATTTTCTTCCAATTTTTAATTAACATTATAGACAATTCCTCCCTTGAACTATGTCATATATGTGTGAGTTTAGATGGGTTTTAGTGTAGTTGTCTTTTAAGCCTTGCATCATTGGTTGTTTTCTTATTTATATATTTTTTTGGTTATATTTTTATGTCAAAAGGCAGATCAAAGTTGAAATGAAAAAGGACTAAAGTACATGAAGATGAAGTTCAAGTGAAAAAAAATTCATTTTCATGTTATAAGTATTGAATATATACTAAGGATAGTCATTTTGATTTGCAGGAAAATCGACCCATTGCATTGTCGTGAATGGATTCTAACCTGTCTCAGAATAGTACAGAAGAATCCCTTGGTGAATGACGTAATGATGCTGACCAAAGGGATAAGAAAAAGAGGCGCGGTGCTACAAATTTTAGAGTGCCTACTCCCATGTAAAACCACTTGATTGAAGTGCAATGAATATGGGCAACCAGTGGTAAAGGTAAAGAATTTGTATCTTATACCTTAAAAGGTAAGGATTTTCTAGATGGGATTGTCTTTTGGTAATATATTTCATGTTACATGCTTTGCAAGAACTATATATTTACTTTGAATGTGGATCTATTTCATTTTTTTATGGTAATTCTCTTTTGACTAATTCATTTTGATGTGCAGTTGAAGTATGATGTTAAAGATTACGAAAGAAAAGCTGTCTTTCCACATGTTGGATTGTTGTGGCGTCACAAAAAGTCTAAACTGGGAAGACTTATATGAGAAGTTGATGAAGGCAAGACTAAGTCATGTGATTTCTCTTGTTTAAAGCTTGATAAAGTTATAGCAGAGGATGTGACGCTAATTCGTCCAAATATGAAATGACTCATTTAGAGTACGCAAGGGGAAAGCACTTAGAACTCTTTCGTTTAGAGCATTACTTTTTGAATATGTTCATTGTATTAAACATGTTCTTGAATTTATGTTATTGTGTAATTTATTATTATGTATCATGGTACCTCTTCAATTAAAATCTTGGGTAATTATGTTGTTTTTAGAGCGTAATGATGTGTATTTATTTTCTAGTTATGGTGTTATTCATCAAATATTTATTTTATATAACATAAATATATTTGAAAACAACGACTACAAGAGGAGTGTTTTGGCAGCGTGCAGATAGACACTATGAATCAGACCTCTCGCAGCGTAGGATGAACGTTGCCACATGTGTTGCACCAGTGTATTGGCATCACACACATACGTGCCGCCTAATAAACACTTGCAGCACGCAAGATGAGCCCTTACTAACACTATTCGTGGCGTGTAATGCATGCTGCAAATAAACATTAGCAGCGCACAACCTATGCTGCAACAACTATATCAGCGACGCGCAATGCGTGCCGCAAATGACTTTGAGTTTTAGCGGCTTTAAACTCTGCAGCATACCATGTGTGCCGCAAATGGCTAATTTGCACGCCGCGAAAAGCTAATTTTCTTGTAGTAATTAATCTTTTTTAAACTAGATATCTCTTGTTTTAATGATATAACCTCTTTTGATAATTCTATTATAGTTGTAGGTTTTAAACCTGATTGTCTATCTTTTAACATTTTCATAACATTATTCATAGAATAAGGTTCTTGAGAATTTGTGTCTTCCATTTTATTAGAAGATGATGGTTCTTCAATCATGTTATCAATTAACTGAGAACGAAGCTCAGGATTCTTAATTAATTTAAGAAATTCAACTATATTATTATTAGATAAAACATTTACTTCTAAATCTTTAAATTGAGAAAGAATTTTATAAAATTCTTCTCCTTCTTCTTTATCATGTTTATCACATGTAATATTTTGTATGCAAGCCTTACAACAAGCATCAGATTCAGAAGAATAAACTGATTCATTTTTTAATTGAGATAAATTCTTTTCTTCTATTGAACTTTCAGAATCATCACTATCTGAAAAAGATTTTTCTGATTCTGTATTCAAAAGTATTTTTGAAAGATTTAATTTTAATTCTTCATTTTCAATAGAATTAATTTTCTTTTTCATTCTGCATCTATTTGCATAATGACCTATTTGACCACATTTAAAACATTTTTTATCTGTCTTATATCTTTCTTTATTTATTTTACGTTTTTCACGTTTTAATTCTTTTTCTTCTAATTTTTTCTTAGAATATCTTTTCTTTCTTTTTCCTTTATAAAAAGAATCCGAAGATTTTTCTTTCCTTTTTTCTTTAAAAGGATGTTTAGAAGAAGATGGAATATCCATTCCAAATTGATCACAAAATCTACCTAATTGTGATTTCTCAGACAAATTCTGTCTTTTAATTTGCTGGTTTAATTTTATTTCATTACAAAGAGTTAAGCCTTCATGAATAATTGTTCCTATTAATTTACCATAGGTATAATCTTCATAAGGAATATTAAGAAAATCTCTTCTTAAATTTTTCCTTACCTTTTCTGCAAATAAATAAGGTAATCCATCTATAAACTTGGATTTCCAATGAGAGCTATTACTTTCAGGTAATTCCATAACTCTATTGAGAAAAGTATCTTTATACCATCTAAAATCTGTCAATGTTTTACATCTAAGATTTTGTAATAAAGTACGAATATTTTCGTAGTTATCCGAAATTCTTCCTGTGAAATGTTCTAAAATAGTAGTAACAAGAGTATAAACTACATTTTCTACTACAATATTATTTTCTTGTTTAACCATATTCATAATATGGTCTTTATCTGCTAATTTTAGATAATTATCCCACCAACCTTTCAATTGGCCAGTAAATCCTGAAACTATCATCTTTGCAATATTTTTATCAGTATTACCTGATGTTTTACATATGGAACTATACATAAGCATTCTATGTATCATATTGTATATTTGTTTATCGGCATAGCCATCAAGGTTCCATTCGTAAATACATTTTCCGGAATAACTATTATTAATTTCATATTCATGTTCCTCATGGAGAGTATCCATAGGAGAAGGTCTTTCGTAATAGTAATTATCTTTGAGTAGGTCGATCGAAGATATTTTTTTAATCTATTTATTTCAAATGGATTTGTATCATTATGAGTACCAGACCCAATTGTGTTAGAAATATCTTGATTTAGAGTATTTAGCTTTAAATTCTTAAATTTTTCTTCAAGAAATTTTTCTAAATCCCCTCTAGGTTTTAAAATAAAATCCTTAATATCAGGAGGTGATTGGATATGTGAAGTAATAACAATATTATCCATTTTTTGTCATTTTTCTTTTCATCTTTTTCTTTAGATATATTTTTTATTTCAGATAGAATTCTTTCCACCTTATCGGAAATATTTGATATCTGTTCTCCTAATATATTTAAGTATAAGTTTGTATAATTCTGATTTGATAATAAAAGATTTAATTCTTTTATAGTATATTTTAAAGAATCATTTTCAATTAATATCGAAAATGCATTAAAATTTAAAATTTTTCCACTTCTTTCAATTGTGAAAGGCTTTGTTGTGGAGGATAAATACCTCTCATAGTTTTTCCCCCTTCCAATTGAAAATCTCTTTCAATCATATATAAATATTGTGGAACATAACTAGGAATAAACCATGAAATAAAAGTAATCATTTTATTCTCATTTCTTATATAATTATAAAATTCTTCTTGATAGTAATCTCTATCTTCTTTTGAAATATATTCAAAAAACCAATCACGAAAAGGTTTCCATTGTGGAAGATTAAATTCATTTTTTATTGTTTTTCTTGCCAGTGACCCTGGACTAAAATCAATTTTTGGTGTAAAATCCATTTAAATATTATAGTCTACTTCTGATTCAGCAATATCTGAATCAACAACTCCTTGACCTCTTACAATATTATTTTTATCTAAAGATAAATTTTTAACATATTTTTCTCTTAATTGAGAAGTAGAAACCCTACTGGGTTCAGGGATATGAATATTATCAAAAAGAGAAATGAAAGATCTCATAGATACAGATCTTGATAATAAATTTCTATTATTATCCATGCACGAATTCATACAAATAGAAATATTTCCATCCGTACTTTGATCTATATTAGTAACATCACGACATATAACAGGAATTCTTGGTACAGCATTAGCTATTTGCCAAGTATCAGGTAAAGGAATTTCTTCCCATTTAATAGATCTTTAGTCGTAATATTAGACTTACTAAAATTTGTTTCTATTAAAATGGTTTCATTTAAAGATTTATCCTTTATTTTACACATAGGGTTTAAAGTGTGTAAAGGTTTATAATAAATCCTATAACATATACAAATAATTTCAGATCCAGATGCATAATTATAACCATGCGTTTTAACATTCATTGTTAAAGAATCAAGAATGTTTATATCTGATAAAGATAGTTGTAAATTAGGATAAACATCAAAATAAACTGGGCCATGGGCCAAACTAGATTGTATTATACCCATAAGAGATTTTTTCCAATCTAAATTTCTACCATCTCTTAAGGCAGCAATAAAACTTTCTGGAAGATTTTCCAAAGTTAAAGGTTTAAAAGCAATTTGCACTAAACCTATATGAAGAAATTTATGAGTTTTTCCATATGGAAAAATATCTTTTTCACTTAATAACTTAATTATCATTTCTTCATTGTTTAAAGAAATAGATTCTTCTGAGGTCTTAACAATTTGTCTTAAACCTAATTTTTCAAAGGTTCCTAATTGATAAATTGTTTTTGGCTCTATCCTAGGGATAGTCCATTTATTTAGTAAATCCAGATTTCTGGGTAACTCAAATTCTTGTGTAAGACTATTCTTAACATTATCTGTTTTTCTTAACATTTTTTGTAAAAAGTATTAAAATATAATATAGAAGATAACAGTAAATACTGCCATGGCTCTGATACCAAAGTTGAAGGTTGTGTATACAGATTTGATCATAATAGGCATGGTTTAAGAGCATAAAGGTAACCGTCTAAAATTATCGACAAAAATGGTATTTTTACTTGATTATGAATTCCGTCTATAAATATAAAATTTGATCCAACATTGCAAAAGCCAAAGAACCCTAAACGCCACTCCTGGGCTAAGGCGGGTATAAAACGGCTACAAAAGGATCGGCTTATATTTATGCCAGAATTAATCAAAACCTTGTCAGATAAGATTGCCAGTTTTCCTGCTCAGCCCTTGATCATTGTATACACAATCTTTATTTAATTTCCAAGACCAAACTGTATTTAAATTTACCTTCATATTATATTTTAATACTTAAATACTTTTAGCCTATCATTAGGCTAAAACAGGATAAAACAAAATATAAATTACAATACAAAAATAAAATAACTTACAAAAGAAAAGTTGTAGTCAGTAGTAGAAAGATCTTTTATTTAACACAAGAAATTTATTACAAGAGAGTAGTGGGAGAAAGAGAAGGCGAGACAATTCTCAAGCGTGCCCTCTACAAAACATAAAACTAATCTATTTATAGAGGAACTCCTACCAAAAGCCAAAACAAGTGGGCTATTAAAATAATAAAAGAAAAAGTAAGTGGCGAACATTTTGCCAATTATTCAAAAAGTAAAAGCAAAATAATATTACTTTTGCTATTCATTAATAGTAGAACTTTATTAAAGTTGGTGTCGGCACAAACGACAAACTCATAGGACCCATTTTGTCCTATAGTAATGATACTCTTCCATAATTTCCTTTTTTCCTTTAATCTTGAAATTCTGATATTTTCGCAATAATTGTTTGAAAATCTTCGTCGATCTCTTGATTTGGATCTTGTGATTTTCCAGCCAAATTTGCAGAGGACATAGATGTGTCTGATTTGTCATCCCCAATTTTGTGACCAAAATTCTTAATTAAATCCTTCTTCCTCTCTGACAAATAATGTTGTAAGACTTCCTTCTTAGAATTTATTCCTTTCATTTTAAGCTTTCACGAAATGTTCGGAAAAAGGGCTGATGCAATCTGTATTTAAGATATCATCTTCTAATTCTTCAAATTGTTGAATTTTTTGTTTGATTTCTTGAAATAAATCTTTACCAAATATTTGGCCTGTTTGTGGATCCTTCTTTGACAATTTTGTCCAAAATTTTGAGAAATATTTTCTCTTGATACAAGGCAAATTATCGTAGTTATATCTACAATTGGAGTCCATTTCAAAATCCATGGAATAGAAAATTCCAAAAAGAAATATAATGAACGGAACAATTTATTAAATGTCCTTGGTTACTTAAATCTGAGATTTTGGGAGATATATCAACCCATTGAGAATATAATTCTTTCCATTCTTCTGGTAAAATTTTTACCGATGGTCCATGTAATAACCACCATTGCTGAAACCAATTTGGTATAAATTCCAGATGTTTATATACCTTACGGGCATACTTTTATAAACCATGTATGCTTTTGTTTTTTGTTTTCATATAAAAACACATTTGTAAAAGCTTGGATATAATCCCAATAATTATATTTTAGAGAAATATTTTTCTCTTGAAAAAGAAATTCTTTTTCTTTGAATAATGATATACCCCATTCATTTGGAAGATATATTCTTTTAATCACAATTTTAGAGAAAGTGTATTCTTTCTGATCATTAGACATAAAATGTGTTATTTCACATTCAGAGGCCTTTAGAAGATTTTCATAATAATAACGCTGCTTATATGCAGTTACTGGAAATAGATTATTATCCAAATACTTATCCATCAATGACCATGGGTCATTCTTTTTCTTTAAATCATCATATTCAATTAGGAATATAATTCCTTGTTCTTCATTTTCTTGATAAGAAGTTATATCTTCTTCTTCTTGTATTATGATATTTGCATAAGAGGGTATTTCCTCAACTGCTTTATCTTTTCCATTTTTCTTCCTTTTATATTCAAGGAATTCTTGGTATTCTTTATCAGAATTATTATTCTGACTTGAGCTTCCAATTCCGGATATATTGTCCGAATATAAGATTCTGTTCCCATGTTGGACGAGAATATTTCCTCTTCCACCTCTTCCACGATAGGAATTATGAATTCCCCGTCCTGATCCTCTGGACGTCATTCCTGTAAACATTAAAACATTATTAATGTAATTTATTGGTACATGACCAACATTTTGTAGGCAATGAAACCTTTAAGGGTTTCCCGGTTATTTCCCTCTGTATTATTTGCTTTTGAACTTTTCCTCTTTTACTTTCAACAGCAATACTGACATCTCTCACCCATTAAGTTATTAAGTGAAAAAGATATTTTTCCATATAGAAAAACTCATAAATTTCTTCATATAGGTTTAGTGCAAATTGCTTTTAAACCTTTAACTTTGGAAAATCTTCCAGAAAGTTTTATTGCTGCCTTAAGAGATGGTAGAAATTTAGATTGGAAAAAATCTCTTATGGGTATAATACAATCTAGTTTGGCCCATGGCCCAGTTTATTTTGATGTTTATCCTAATTTACAACTATCTTTTTCAGATATAAACATTCTTGATTCTTTAACAATGAATGTTAAAACGCATGGTTATAATTATGCATCTGGATCTGAAATTATTTGTATATGTTATAGGATTTATTATAAACCTTTACACACTTTAAACCCTATGTGTAAAATAAAGGATAAATCTTTAAATGAAATCATTTTAATAGAAACAAATTTTAGTAAGTCTAATATTACGACTAGAAGATCTATTAAATGGGAAGAAATTCCTTTACACGATACTTGGCAAATAGCTAATGCTGTACCAAGAATTCCTGTTATATGTCAGGATGTTACTAATATAGATCAAAGTACAGATGGAAATATTTCTATTTGTATGAATTCAGGCATGGATAATAATAGAAATTTATTATCAAGATCTGTATCTATGAGATCTTTCATTTCTCCTTTTGATAATATTCATATCCCTGAACCCAGTAGGGTTTCTACTTCTCAATTAAGAGAAAAATATGTTAAAATTTTATCTTTAGATAAAAATAATATTGTAAGAGGCAAAGGAGTTGTTGATTCGGATATTGCTGAATCAGAAGTAGACTATAATATTTAAATGGATTTTACACCAAAAATTGATTTTAGTCCAGGGTCACTGGCAAGAAAAACAATAAAAAATGAATTTAATCTTCCACAATGGAAACCTTTTCGTGATTGGTTTTTTGAATATATTTCAAAAGAAGATAGAGATTACTATCAAGAAGAATTTTATAATTATATAAGAAATGAGAATAAAATGATTACTTTTATTTCATGGTTTATTCCTACTTATGTTCCACAATATTTATATATGATTGAAAGAGATTTTCAATTGGAAGGGGGAAAAACTATGAGAGGTATTTATCCTCCACAACAGGCTTTCACAATTGAAAGAAGTGGAAAAATTTTAAATTTTAATGCATTTTCGATATTAATTGAAAATGATTCTTTAAAATATACTATAAAAGAATTAAATCTTTTATTATCAAATCAGAATTATACAAACTTATACTTAAATATATTAGGAGAACAGATATCAAATATTTCCGATAAGGTGGAAAGAATTCTATCTGAAATAAAAAATATATCTAAAGAAAAAGATGAAAAGAAAAATGACAAAAAAAATGGATAATATTGTTATTACTTCACATATCCAATCACCTCCTGATATTAAGGATTTTATTTTAAAACCTAGAGGGGATTTAGAAAAATTTCTTGAAGAAAAATTTAAGAATTTAAAGCTAAATACTCTAAATCAAGATATTTCTAACACAATTGGGTCTGGTACTCATAATGATACAGTCCAATTTGAAATAAATAGATTAAAAAAATATGCTGATCGACCTACTCAGCATAATTACTATTACAGAAGACCTTCTCCTATGGATACTCTCCATGAGGAACATGAATATGAAATTAATAATAGTTATTCCGGAAAATGTATTTACGAATGGAACCTTGATGGCTATGCCGATAAACAAATATACAATATGATACATAGAATGCTTATGTATAGTTCCATATTTAAAACATCAGGTAATACTGATAAAAATATTGCAAAGATGATAGTTTCAGGATTTACTGGCCAATTGAAAGGTTGGTGGGATAATTATCTAAAATTAGCAGATAAAGACCATATTATGAATATGGTTAAACAAGAAAATAATATTGTAGTAGAAAATGTAGTTTATACTCTTGTTACTACTATTTTAGAACATTTCACAGGAAGAATTTCGGATAACTGCGAAAATATTCGTACTTTATTACAAAATCTTAGATGTAAAACATTGAATGATTTTAGATGGTATAAAGATACTTTTCTCAATAGAGTTATGGAATTACGAAAGTAATAGCTCTCATTGGAAATCCAAGTTTATAGATGGATTACCTTATTTATTTGCAGAAAAGGTAAGGAAAAATTTAAGAAGAGATTTTCTTAATATTCCTTATGAAGATTATACCTATGGTAAATTAATAGGAACAATTATTCATGAAGGCTTAACTCTTTGTAATGAAATAAAATTAAACCAGCAAATTAAAAGACAGAATTTGTCTGAGAAATCACAATTAGGTAGATTTTGTGATCAATTTGGAATGGATATTCCATCTTCTTCTAAACATCCTTTTAAAGAAAAAAGGAAAGAAAAATCTTCGGATTCTTTTTATAAAGGAAAAAGAAAGAAAAGATATTCTAAGAAAAAATTAGAAGAAAAAGAATTAAAACGTGAAAAACGTAAAATAAATAAAGAAAGATATAAGACGGATAAAAAATGTTTTAAATGTGGTCAAATAGGTCATTATGCAAATAGATGCAGAATGAAAAAGAAAATTAATTCTATTGAAAATGAAGAATTAAAATTAAATCTTTCAAAAATACTTTTGAATACAGAATCAGAAAAATCTTTTTCAGATAGTGATGATTCTGAAAGTTCAATAGAAGAAAAGAATTTATCTCAATTAAAAAATGAATCAGTTTATTCTTCTGAATCTGATGCTTGTTGTAAGGCTTGCATACAAAATATTACATGTGATAAACATGATAAAGAAGAATGAGAAGAATTTTATAAAATTCTTTCTCAATTTAAAGATTTAGAAGTAAATGTTTTATCTAATAATAATATAGTTGAATTTCTTAAATTAATTAAGAATCCTGAGCTTCGTTCTCAGTTAATTGATAACATGATTGAAGAACCATCATCTTCTAATAAAATGGAAGACACAAATTCTCAAGAACCTTATTCTATGAATAATGTTATGAAAATGTTAAAAGATAGACAATCAGGTTTAAAACCTACAACTATAATAGAATTATCAAAAGAGGTTATATCATTAAAACAAGAGATATCTAGTTTAAAAAAGATTAATAAAAATTTAGATGATAGGGTTTCTGTCCTTGAATATGATAAAAAAAGGAAAAGAAAAAAGAACCTATTTCAGATATAACTGGTATACCTTCAGGATTAGAAGAATACGAGCAAGATAATTTTTTAAATAATATAAGTATCATATTTTCTCAAAAATGGTATGTAAAAATTAATCTTTTAATTAATAATTCCTATAAACAAGAATTAACTGCTTTAATTGATAGTGGTGCAGATATGAATGTAATCCAGGAAGGATTAATTCCTACGAAATATTTTGAAAAAACTACAATGACATTAAGTCATGCTGGTGGTGAAAAACTTGATATAAAGTTTAAACTTCCAAAAGCTTATATTTGTAAAAATAATGTTTGTATTCCTACAAGTTTTTTACTTGTAAAAAATATTACTAGTCAAGTTATACTTGGAACACCTTTTATTGAAAAAATATATCCTATAATAAAAATTGATAATAAAGGTATAATAGGTACTTTTGAAGAAAATAAAATCATGTTTGATTTTGTTACTAAACCTATACCTAATTTCTTAAATGTAATTAAAAATTTAATTGATAAAAAGAGTCTCCATTTAAACTTTTTAAAACAAGAAATTAATGAATTTTCTATTGATGAAAAGCTTTTAAATCCAAAGCTTAAAGAAAAAATAAATAATTTATTATATAAATTTTCAATTGACATATGTAGTGATCATCCTAATGCTTTTTGGGATAGGAAAAAACATATTGTTGATCTTCCCTATGAAGATGATTTTGATGAAAGAAAAATTACGACAAAGGCTAGACCTTGTCAAATGAATTCAGAATATTTAGAATATTGTAAAAAAGAAATTGAGTCTTTATTACAAAAAGGATTAATAAAAACATCTAAATCTTCTTGGTCTTATGCATCGCTTTTTATGTTAATAAACATAGTGAAATAGAAAGAGGTGTACCTAGAATGGTAATAAATTATAAACCTCTAAATAAAGTTTTAAAATGGATTAGGTCCCCAATCCCTAATAAAAAGGATTTATTAGATAGATTATATAATTCCATAATATTTTCTAAATTTGATTTAAAATCGGATCGGCGATTCAAATATACGAGAAGGACCGGTATAAACAAACTTTTAATGTTCCTTTTGGACATTATGAATGGAGAGTTATGCCATTTGGTCTAAAGAATGCACCTTTAGAATTTCAAAAAATTATGAATGATATATTTACTCCTTATAGTGAGTTTATGATAGTTTATATTGATGATATATTGGTATTTTCAAAAACTATTGAAAATCATTTCAAGCATCTAGATATATTTAGAAAATTAATTATACAAAATGGCTTAGTTATATCTAAACCTAAGATGTCCTTATTTCAAACAAAAATTAGATTTCTAGGTCATAATATTGAAAAAGGAAATATTATTCCTATACAGAGAAGTATTGATTTTGCCTCAAAGTTCCCAGATATTATTCTGGATAAAACACAATTACAAAGATTTTTAGGAAGTCTTAATTATGTTTCTGCCTACTATAAAGATTTGGCTAAAGATGCAGCTATCTTATATGATAGATCGAAAAAATTACCTAGTCCGTGGGTGATCAACATCGATGCAGTTAAAACAATTAAAAAGAAGGTAATTAATCTTCCTTGTTTAATGTTAGCCAATCCTTCATGGGATAAAATTATTGAGACAGATGCCTCTGATATTGGTTATGGTGGCATATTAAAACAAATCTGTCCAGAAACGAAACAAGTTTATCTTGTTAGATTTTATTCTGGAAAATGGAATAATAGTCAAAAGAATTATGCAGCAGTAGCAAAAGAATTTCTAGCTATTGTTAAATGTGTCCTAAAATTTCAAGACGATTTATACAATAAGAAATTTCTTATATATACAGATTGTAAATCTGCGAAGTTTATGTTTAATAAAGATTTTAAACACGATGTTTCCAAACAAATGTTTGCAAGATGGCAAGCTCATCTAGCCCCTTTTGATTTTGATATTCTTCATATGAAAGGAGAAGACAATAGTCTCCCTGATTTCTTAACCCGTGAATTTTTGCAGGAATCATGACAGGAAATTCAACAATTTATTCTGAGAATAATTATTATTTTATTGAAAAATTTTGCTGGCATAAATGGGTGAGAGATGTCGGTATTCTTTGTTGAAAGTAAAAAAGGAAAAGTTCAAAAGCAAATAATACGAGAGGGAAATAACCGGGAAACCCTTAAAGGTTTCATTGCCTACAAAATGTTGGTCATGTACCAATAAATTACATTAATAATGTTTTAATGTTTACAGGAATGACGTCCAGAGGATCAGGACGGGGAATTCATAATTCCTATCGTGGAAGAGGTGGAAGAGGAAATATTCTCGTCCAACATGGGAACAGAATCTTATATTCGGACAATATATCCGGAATTGGAAGCTCAAGTCAGAATAATAATTCTGATAAAGAATACCAAGAATTCCTTGAATATAAAAGGAAGAAAAATGGAAAAGATAAAGCAGTTGAGGAAATACCCTCTTATGCAAATATCATAATACAAGAAGAAGAAGATATAACTTCTTATCAAGAAAATGAAGAACAAGGAATTATATTCCTAATTGAATATGATGATTTAAAGAAAAAGAATGACCCATGGTCATTGATGGATAAGTATTTGGATAATAATCCATTTCCAGTAACTGCATATAAGCAGCGTTATTATTATGAAAATCTTCTAAAGGCCTCTGAATGTGAAATAACACATTTTATGTCTAATAATCAGAAAGAATACACTTTCTCTAAAATTGTGATTAAAAGAATATATCTTCCAAATGAATGGGGTATATCATTATTCAAAGAAAAAGAATTTCTTTTTCAAGAGAAAAATATTTCTCTAAAATATAATTATTGGGATTATATCCAAGCTTTTACAAATGTGTTTTTATATGAAAACAAAAAACAAAAGCATACATGGTTTATAAAAGTATGCCCAGAGGTATATAAACATCTGGAATTTATACCAAATTGGTTTCAGCAATGGTGGTTATTACATGGACCATCGGTAAAAATTTTACCAGAAGAATGGAAAGAATTATATTCTCAATGGGTTGATATATCTCCCAAAATCTCAGATTTAAGTAACCAAGGACATTTAATAAATTGTTCTGGTTCATTATATTTCTTTTTGGAATTTTCTATTCCATGGATTTTGAAATGGACTCCAATTGTAGATATAACTACAGATAATTTGCCTTGTATCAAGAGAAAATATTTCTCAAAATTTTGGACAAAATTGTCAAAGAAGGATCCACAAACAGGCCAAATATTTGGTAAAGATTTATTTCAAGAAATCAAACAAAAAATTCAACAATTTGAAGAATTAGAAGATGATATCTTAAATACAGATTGCAGTCAGAGCCCTTTCCAGAACATTTCAGGAAAGCTTAAAATGAAAGGAATAAATTCTAAGAAGGAAGTCTTACAACATTATTTGTCAGAGATGAAGAAGGATTTAATTAAGAATTTTGGTCACAAAATTGGGGATGACAAATCAGACACATCTATGTCCTCTGCAAATTTGGCTGGAGAATCACAAGATCCAAATCAAGAGATCGACGAAGATTTTCAAACAATTATTGCGAAAATATCAGAATTTCAAGATTAAAGGAAAAAAGGAAATTATGGAAGAGTATCATTACTATAGGACAAAATGGGTCCTATGAGTTTGTCGTTTTGCCGACACCAACTTTAATAAAGTTCTACTATTAATGAATAGCAAAAGTAATATTATTTTGCTTTTACTTTTTGAATAATTGGCAAAATGTTCGCCACTTACTTTTTCTTTTATTATTTTAATAGCCCACTTGTTTTGGCTTTTGGTAGGAGTTCCTCTATAAATAGATTAGTTTTATGTTTTGTAGAGGGCACGCTTGAGAATTGTCTCGCCTTCTCTTTCTCCCACTACTCTCTTGTAATAAATTTCTTGTGTTAAATAAAAGATCTTTCTACTACGACTACAACTTTTCTTTTGTAAGTTATTTTATTTTTGTATTGTAATTTATATTTTGTTTTATCTTTTTAGCCTAATGATAGGCTAAAAGTATTTAAGTATTAAAATATAATATGAAGGTAAATTTAAATACGAGTTTGGTCTTGGAAATTAAATAAAGATTGTGTATACAATGATCAAGTGAGCGAGCAGGGAAAAGCGGCAATCTTATCGACAAGGTTTTGATTAATTCGGCATAAATATAAGCGAGATCCTTTTGTAGCCGTTTTATACCCGCCTTAGCCCAGGAGTGGCGTTTAGGGTTCTTTGGCTTTTGCAATGTTGGATCAAATTTTATATTTATAGACGGAATTCATAATCAAGTAAAAATACCATTTTTGTCAGATAATTTTAGACGGTTACCTTTATGCTCTTAAACCATGCCTATTATGATCAAATCTGTATACACAGCCTTCAACTTTGGTATCGGAGCCATGGCAGTATTTACTGTTATCTTCTATATTATATTTTAATACTTTTTACAAAAAATGTTAAGAAAAACAGATAATGTTAAGAATAGTCTTACACAAGAATTTGAGTTACCCAGAAATCTGGATTTACTAAATAAATGGACTATCCCTAGGATAGAGCCAAAAACAATTTATCAATTAGGAACCTTTGAAAAATTAGGTTTAAGACAAATTGTTAAGACCTCAGAAGAATCTATTTCTTTAAACAATGAAAAAATGATAATTAAGTTATTAAGTGAAAAAGGTAAGGAAAAATTTAAGAAGATATTTTCTTAATATTCCTTATGAAGATTATACCTATGGTAAATTAATAGGAACAATTATTCATGAAGGCTTAACTCTTTGTAATGAAATAAAATTAAACCAGCAAATTAAAAGACAGAATTTGTCTGAGAAATCACAATTAGGTAGATTTTGTGATCAATTTGGAATGGATATTCCATCTTCTTCTAAACATCCTTTTAAAGAAAAAAGGAAAGAAAAATCTTCGGATTCTTTTTATAAAGGAAAAAGAAAGAAAAGATATTCTAAGAAAAAATTAGAAGAAAAAGAATTAAAACGTGAAAAACATAAAATAAATAAAGAAAGATATAAGACAGATAAAAAATGTTTTAAATGTGGTCAAATAGGTCATTATGCAAATAGATGCAGAATGAAAAAGAAAATTAATTCTATTGAAAATGAAGAATTAAAATTAAATCTTTCAAAAATACTTTTGAATACGAATCGAAAAATCTTTTCGGATAGTGATGATTACGAAAGTTCAATAGAAGAAAAGAATTTATCTCAATTAAAAAATGAATCAGTTTATTCTTCTGAATCTGATGCTTGTTGTAAGGCTTGCATACAAAATATTACATGTGATAAACATGATAAAGAAGAAGGAGAAGAATTTTATAAAATTCTTTCTCAATTTAAAGATTTAGAAGTAAATGTTTTATCTAATAATAATATAGTTGAATTTCTTAAATTAATTAAGAATCCTGAGCTTCGTTCTCAGTTAATTGATAACATGATTGAAGAACCATCTTCTTCTAATAAAATGGAAGACACAAATTCTCAAGAACCTTATTCTATGAATAATGTTATGAAAATGTTAAAAGATAGACAATCAGGTTTAAAACCTACAACTATAATAGAATTATCAAAAGAGGTTATATCATTAAAACAAGAGATATCTAGTTTAAAAAAGATTAATAAAAATTTAGATGATAGGGTTTCTGTCCTTGAATATGATAAAAAAGGAAAAGAAAAAGAACCTATTTCAGATATAACTGGTATACCTTCAGGATTAGAAGAATACGAGCAAGATAATTTTTTAAATAATATAAGTATCATATTTTCTCAAAAATGGTATGTAAAAATTAATCTTTTAATTAATAATTCCTATAAACAAGAATTAACTGCTTTAATTGATAGTGGTGCGAGATATGAATGTAATCCGGGAAGGATTAATTCCTACGAAATATTTTGAAAAAACTACAATGACATTAAGTCATCTTTGGTGGTGAAAAACTTGATATAAAGTTTAAACTTCCAAAAGCTTATATTTGTAAAAATAATGTTTGTATTCCTACAAGTTTTTTACTTGTAAAAAATATTACTAGTCAAGTTATACTTGGAACACCTTTTATTGAAAAAATATATCCTATAATAAAAATTGATAATAAAGGTATAATAGGTACTTTTGAAGAAAATAAAATCATGTTTGATTTTGTTACTAAACCTATACCTAATTTCTTAAATGTAATTAAAAATTTAATTGATAAAAAGAGTCTCCATTTAAACTTTTTAAAACAAGAAATTAATGAATTTTCTATTGATGAAAAGCTTTTAAATCCAAAGCTTAAAGAAAAAATAAATAATTTATTATATAAATTTTCAATTGACATATGTAGTGATCATCCTAATGCTTTTTGGGATAGGAAAAAACATATTGTTGATCTTCCCTATGAAGATGATTTTGATGAAAGAAAAATTACGACAAAGGCTAGACCTTGTCAAATGAATTCAGAATATTTAGAATATTGTAAAAAAAGAAATTGAGTCTTTATTACAAAAAGGATTAATAAAAACATCTAAATCTTCTTGGTCTTGTACTGCTTTTTATGTTAATAAACATAGTGAAATAGAAAGAGGTGTACCTAGAATGGTAATAAATTATAAACCTCTAAATAAAGTTTTAAAATGGATTAGGTCCCCAATCCCTAATAAAAAGGATTTATTAGATAGATTATATAATTCCATAATATTTTCTAAATTTGATTTAAAATCGGATATCTTGGCGATTCAAATATCTGAGAAGGACCAGTATAAGACAGCTTTTAATGTTCCTTTTGGACATTATGAATGGAGAGTTATGCCATTTGGTCTAAAGAATGCACCTTCAGAATTTCAAAAAATTATGAATGATATATTTACTCCTTATAGTGAGTTTATGATAGTTTATATTGATGATATATTGGTATTTTCAAAAACTATTGAAAATCATTTCAAGCATCTAGATATATTTAGAAAATTAATTATACAAAATGGCTTAGTTATATCTAAACCTAAGATGTCCTTATTTCAAACAAAAATTAGATTTCTAGGTCATAATATTGAAAAAGGAAATATTATTCCTATACAGAGAAGTATTGATTTTGCCTCAAAGTTTCCAGATATTATTCGGATAAAACACAATTACAAAGATTTTTAGGAAGTCTTAATTATGTTTTTCGCCTACTATAAAGATTTGGCTAAAGATGCTTGACTATCTTATATGATAGGCGAAAAAATTACCTAGTCCGTGGGTGATCAACATCTTGATGCGGTTAAAACAATTAAAAAGAAGGTAATTAATCTTCCTTGTTTAATGTTAGCCAATCCTTCATGGGATAAAATTATTGAGACGGATGCCTACGATATTGGTTATGGTGGCATATTAAAACAAATCGTCGAGAAACGAAACAAGTTTATCTTGTTAGATTTTATTCGGAAAATGGAATAATAGTCAAAAGAATTATGCAAAGATAGCAAAAGAATTTCTATTTATTGTTAAATGTGTCCTAAAATTTCAAGACGATTTATACAATAAGAAATTTCTTATATATACTGATTGTAAATGCGAAGTTTATGTTTAATAAAGATTTTAAACACGATGTTTCCAAACAAATGTTTGCAAGATGGCAAGCTCATCTAGCCCCTTTTGATTTTGATATTCTTCATATGAAAGGAGAAGACAATAGTCTCCCTGATTTCTTAACCCGTGAATTTTTGCGGGAATCATGACATTAAGGGAAATTCAACAATTTATTCTGAGAATAATTATTATTTTATTTTTATTTAAAGGTAGTAAGTGTGATATTATTATTATTATTAATATTATTATTATTATTATTATTATTATTATTATTATTATTATTATTATTATTATGATGTTTGAAAGTGACTAGTATATTATTATATTACAAACAGAATATATATGTATCTTTTCTCTTATCTTATTCATTATTACCCAGAATGGAGGGAAAATACTTGTGTGGTGAGGGAATTTGAAGTAAAACAACGGGTAAAACGATCAGAACCACACAGTTTAAAGACAGAATAAAACTGTGTGATATGTATGTGTCCATATCGTGTAGAGACACCACACAAGAACCACCGAGAACGGAGGGCACCGATCAAACATCTCGAGAGAGAGAAAGAGAGAGAGAGAGAGAGAGAGAGAGAGAGAGAGAGAGAATTTTGGTGGTTCCAACCTTACGAACGTCTCATTTCCAGCCAGGTATGCGTCTAGACAATCTTCCTTAAGGGGGATTGGCAAAAAAAGGACAGTCAACCATATTTGCGTTTTAAGAAGGGGGAAACACCATCAAATTTTTGCGTTTTAGGTGTTTTTGGATCCAAACTATCACTATGGGTTATTTTTGCCAAAGACTTTAGTGAAACGGGTTATTTTTGCCATTACCCCCTTCCCCCTTAATCCCTAAATTGGAAAACCTTTACTTTTGTTTTTTAGCCATTTCTATGCGAGATATGGACTTGTGTTGCTCCTCTTATATGAAGGAACTGGAATTGTCTCTCAATTCCATTTATAAAGCTACCTCCTTTGATGATCTCCCTGATGGATTAGTGGTTGATATCTTTTCAAGGCTCCCTGTCAAAACCCTAATACAATCAACTTGTGTCTCTAAGCTATGGTATTCCACCATCAAAAGCCCTTCTTTTATCTCCGCCCACCTAGCCCGCTCCATTTTTTATCCTTCCTGCTATTGTATCTTCCTCTCCCATTATCATTCACCTTCTGTCAGTGTCATCTCTGCTAATCCTCTCGTTACCCGTCATCAAGATTTCAAGTTTCCGTTTGAAACCCATTCTACATACATAGAGCTCATCGGTGCGTGTAACGGATTGATTTGTGTAACCGATTCTAATCCAACCCGTCGGGGACGTGATATTTACCTCACTAATCCATTCATTCACAAGTACAAGAGGTTAGATGCAGAGTCTTCCTGTTATGCTGATTTGATTCGGATTTCCGATGACGATGACGACTACGTAAATATTGATATTGGTTTTGGGTATTCTGAGGTTGATGATGATTATAAGGTGCTTAGGATTATTACACATGGTGGTGCTGATAATGATAGTAGAAAATGTGTTTTCATCAATAAAGTTGAAATCTACAGCCTAAAGAGCGATAAATGGAAACCTCTAGATGTCTCTATTCCAATTGAAGTAGCACTTTCTCCTGCCTTCGTGCACGGGTGCTTGTATTGGCATGGCGTTCACCTAACTCGTGGAGAGGATTCTTTAAAACTAGATGAATATTTGCTATGCTTCGACTTGAAAGATGAATTATTTAGCAGGATAGAATTGCCTAAAACTTATTTTCGGCTTTTTTGGACATGGCATAGTGGTGTTTTTGTAAAAAATGGTTCTGTTGCAATTGTATTATGTACTAAAGACCCTGAAAGTGATTTACCTTTTACAAAGATCTGCCTGTTAGTGTTGGAAAAGGGATCTGGTGGACAGATCCGGTGGGAAGAGTTCAACTATGAATGTGCCAACTTTAATCCTAGGCAGTACATTGGATTTGACGCCATGGGATTATGTGGTGGTGGAAGGTGTTGGAGAAAATGTGGAATTGAATTAAAAATGAATTAAAAATGATTTTATAATCATTTTATTCAGTGACTTTATAAGCGTATTTCGGATATATTCTTGTATAGAATATATGTAATGTTTTATTAATTCTGAAAATTACGTGAGTCGTAGATGAATTCAGGATTTGGAATCATTCAATTCGGATAACGAGTGAATGAGAAATTAACGCTTAAAGTCGGTTTGTTGGAAAATTAATGATAAGTCATATTGGGAAACATTGGGCTTAAGTGTGTGTTATGGAAAGGAAAAATGGGAAGAAACTTTTCTCCCACATTGGTTGGAAGAAGGAAAAAGAAGCAATATTTATATGATATTGTTTTAGTGTAGTTGGAATAAGAAACCAACATTATACACCGTTCTCTACGCGGGCGCAGGGGGGTGCAAATCCAATCCGGATTTACCCTTGGGCTTGTGCACGCCCGCGTGTCCTGCGTACACGAATGCAGCTCGATTCGAAGGTTCACAGTCAGAGTTCGGTTTTGCAACTGTTAATTTTATTTTCAGTCTGCTGAGGTGAGCCATCGGGCTTGTGCACGCCCGCGTGTCCTGCGTACACGAATGCAGCTCGATTCGAAGGTTCACGGTCCGCCGGGCGAAGGCGTATCGGTGGGGGCTGGCCGAACGAACGACTTCGGTCGCCGAGGTGAGCCATCGGCAAGGCTGGCCGAACGAACGACTTCGGTCTGGCGAGGTGAGCCATCGGCAAAAGGCCGCCGAGGCTGTTCCGGTTCTGTCCAACATTAATGCATGAATAAAGCGAGGCTTTTGGCTTTCCGGTTCAACATTATGATGATATTAATGACAATTAATTCGAAAATTTGTTCATTTTCCATCGGTTTTTCCATGTCCTCTACTATATATACGAGCTACATGAATGGGAATTAGAAAGAAGAAATACAACACGAGTTGCATACATTCATATCATTCTTTTGCATACTTGTTCTTGCATCAAGTGAAGAGATCTTGAAACACGGTTAGAGTTCGCCGGTGTTCGAGTTTGCGGTACCGCTATTACGAAAGGTAATCGAGAATTCCGGGAGACAATTGCCGCAAAACGGGGTACATACCGGGGCAAATTTGTCTTAAGAACAGAGTTCGTCTCGGCTCAGATCGTGCATATCCTTTCATTTCATTATGTATCTTTGTAATTCTTTATTTGAATAATAAAATTGTTGATTTAATTTTCGTTTATTTATTTTAATTATACACGGGTGATAACAGAAGGTTTATGTTTGTAGCGAATACGGATTTGCGACCAGAGTATATAGTTGCAGTTGACCTTGATAACTCTTGTGCAATACAAAGGCTCGCATTGGACTTTACCGACGACCGCATCACTGAGGCCACTAATGTATCGGAAAGCCTTGTTTTATTGTCAGACTGAACAGCCTAATAGATGGTATGCTCACTTTCAATATCAAATTTTGTTTGTATTTTCTGCATATTACCACCACGTGAAGTGTTGCAGCATGACATGTTAAAGCACACACTTCACTTCTCCTTGCAGATACAGTATTAAGTTCATAAGTAAAAACTAACCGCATTTGAGGTGTATGTCTTTTTTGCTATTGCCCTTTCACATAAACCAATGTTTTAGCATTCAACCAACTATGCATACTATACAAATTGATGGGATCAGAACAAAGTTTTCCAACTGGAGTAGTACTAGTAATGGAGGGGTGAAAAGTGAGGTTGAAACCTCTGTGATTTATCCTTTTAGTGAAAAGTGATCATGAGACACCCTACAGGCACTCGGCGCTGGAGGATGTTATCTTCTTTGTTTTTACCCGTTTGAAACTTTATAAGGATCGTACGACCATTAAATTGTTTAACCCATTTGTACGCTCACCATTCAAAAAGGACTATAATTAAGCACTACTTACCTCTTGGAAGAAAGAAGCTGGACATTTTGTCATGAAAGGATATATATGGGTTTAGGTCCTCTTGATTGATCTGAGTTGTATGATTGTCGTAGTGTTTAGGGTCGGCTAGATAGGTGTTCATAAGTAACCCATCAGGTATGATTATTCTTTTGTCAAGTAATTTATTCATAGTTGTATTATTGGGTGTGATAAAGACTTAATTACTTACCGCACGTTTGTCTATTTCATTTCAGAATCCAGCGTGTGATGTTGCTTGCTGCATATGTTTTCTGTCTCAGAAGGTTTTATATATGAAATGACGCATGTACTCAAACGCCAACTTTGGATATGTGATTTGAAAGCCTTGTATTATGTTATCCGTACGTGTTACAGTTTTGTAAAAGGACATGAGCCACATTGTGAGTGGTTGGCAACAGTGAAGGGCAAGCATAGCAGATCACCATGGTTGGGACAAAGAAGACATGGTTCTGATATCTAGGTTTGTGTGTGTGTGTGTATGTGTGTGTGTGATTATTTGGATCTGATATCTAGTTGGACCAATACTACTTTGTAGAGCAATTAAGTGTTTGGTCATGTATTTCACACCCATCGCAGCTGAACGGGTTAGAACATACCAAACAGACCTTTTGATATATTAAGGTGATTTTTCCGCTGTATCTTATTTGTCACGCGAACGTGGTTAGGAAGGTTTGTGTTAAACAATTAATTTTGTATGAGGATTTTGTAAAATCACTGCCCCTCCTGAAGTGTTTTCCTTTCTCTCCCGACAAAAGTAGTGTTTAGTTTTGCAATGATTCAAATGTTAGAAGACGTAAGTTGCCAATTTTCTGCTCCTTTGTTTTATTAGAACTGTGTCAAGTGCTTGTACAGAATCTAATACATATTGGATCAAAATTGGAGCAGCGTTTGGCCAATACTATAAAAATAAAAAATAAAAAAAAGCTCGGTGATTCAAAATGTTGATTGTTGTGTGAATGCATATAGATCAAACCATTTGTGTCTAATAACTTCGGGTTATTGTGCTGTTTGTTTTTCATTATAAGAAATGTATATGTTGTAACGGATTGCAATCAAAGTCTCAGAACAACAAACTAATCAAACATAAATATTCAAATAAGAAACTGAAAAAAGAAGAACATATAGATTTAACGTGGTTTCCGACGTTGACAGAAAAGAACTTTTATTACGCATAGAATTACACGAAAATTCACACTTAGGTTACAATGAATCCTGGTATTTATAACCTTGGAAACATAACTCTAACCACCATATTGACATATGTCGGAATTCCCATAAATATAGCTGAGTCACCAAATGTAACCAGCTCACATGCAGAACTGATCCAGACGTATTCAACAAACTCAGCAGACCTCATTCGGGTGACAGGAGAACTCAGAATACCACTTCAGCTGAATTCCCAGAATTGAACACTCAACTCAGCTGACCGTCACTTAGTTGACCTCAGATTTCAGCTCTGCCAGATTCAGACGCAGAGATCAAGTCATATTGACTAACAAATCTCCACCTTAACTTGAACTCTAGTTCAAACAGATAGCATAATCAGATGTATGGTACCAGATGCATTCGTTAATGCCAGATGTACAGTACTAAACTTCTCCATTGAATACCTCAACTGAACCTTTCTTCAACTGAGTCTTCCAGATTTAGATTAACAGCTCCAGATGTTGAGCAAATCCAGACAGTTGAAACTTGCCCTTCTGAACAGATATGGTGAGCATATCGGCATGATTTTCATGAGTGTTGATCTTCCTCATATGGATTCTCTTCTCATTTCTTAGAAAATGATACGTCACATCTATATTCTTGGTTCTCTCATGATGAACATGATCTTTAGCCAAACATATTGCACTCGGATTTTCACAATATATATCTCAGCTTGATCCTGATGCAAACCCAAATCACTGACCAGTCCCTTCAACCAGATTCCTTCCTTGCATGCCTCTGTTAATGCCATGAATTCTGCCTCAATGGTTGATAATGCCACTGTTGCCTGAAGAGTTGGCTTCCAACTCACCAGTCACCACATAGCCTCCCAAGCTGAATACATAACCAGTCATTGACTTTATGCTGTCAACATCACATGCATTATCAGAATCACAATACCCTGTGGCAAGACATTGAGTATCACCTCCATAAATGAGACCAATATCTGTTGTACCTTTAAGGTACATGAACATTCATTTCACAGCTTTCCAGTGTTAGTTACCAGGTTGAGCCATAAACCTGCTGACAACACTGACTTCTTGAGCCAGATCAGTCATGATAAGCCTGCCTATTGCACTAGCTATGCTGACAGCCTCTTCAAAAATCTTCTTGACAACCAGAATTATAGACCATGCACCTAGCCTCTCCAAAAGAGTTTGATTCATTCTTTCTGCCACTCCATTCTGTTGAGGAATATCTCTGACTGTGTGGTGGCTGGCAATACCCTCATTTTTGCACAACTCATCAAACTCAGACCAGCAGAATTCCACATCAATATCATGCTAAGGCACGTGAATAGTTTTTATATTTTTTTTTTATTTACAAACAGAATATATATGTATCTTCCCTCAAAAAAGAATGTATATGTATCTTTTCTCTTCTTCATTATTACTCAGAACCAGAATGGTGGGCACCGATCAAACATCCCGAGAGAGTGTGGGTAGTGAGGTTCAAGGTTGGAACTTGGACATCAATGGGTTTTTCTTTTTTCTATATTTTTCTGTCTGCAAGTCTAAATTCCAGGTATAGTTGTGTCTAATCCTCCTTAATCCCCCTTAATTCCCCTTAATTCCTAAATTGGTATACTTCCCTCTTAACTTTTTAGCCATTTCTATGCGGAGAGATATGGACTTGTGTTGCTCCTCTTATATGAAGGAATTGTCTCTGAATTCCAATTATAATAATAAAGCTACCTCCTTTGATCATCTCCCTGATGGATTGGTGGTTGACATCCTTTCAAGGCTCCCTGTCAAAACCCTAGTACAGTCAACTTGTGTCTCTAAGCTATGGTATTCCACTATCAAAAGCCCTTCTTTTATCTCCGCCCACCTCTCCCGCTCCATTTCTGATCCTTCCTGCTATTATCTCTTCCTCTCCCATTATCATTCACCTTCAGTCACTGTCATCTCTGATAATCTTCTCGTTACCTGTTATCAAGACTTCAACTTTCCTTTTGAGACCCAATCTACATACATAGAGCTCATCGGTGCGTGTAACGGATTGATTTGTGTAACCGATTCTTATCCAACGCGTCGAGGACGTGATATCTACCTCACTAATCCATTCATTCACAAGTACAAGAGGTTGGGAGCAGAGTCTTCATGTTATGCTGATTTGATTCGGAAGACTGTTTCCGATGACGACGTAAATATTGGTTTTGGGGATTCTGAGATTGAGGTAAATATTGGTTTTGGGTATTCTGATGTTGATGATGATTATAAGGTGCTTAGGATTATTACGCAATGTGTTAATAGTAGAGAGCATGTTTTCATCTATAAAGTTGAAATCTACAGCCTAAAGAGCGATAAATGGAAGGCTCTAGATGTCTCGATTCCAATTGAAGTAGCACCTTTTATTTCTCCTGCCTTCATGCACGGGTGCTTGTATTGGCGCGGCGTTCACCTAACTCATGTTGAGGATTATTTAAAATTAGATGAATATTTGCTATGCTTCGACTTGAAAGATGAATTATTTAGCAGGATAGAATTGCCCAAAACTTATTTCCAGCTTTCTTGGGCATGGCATAGTGGTGTTTATGTTAAAAATGGTTCTCTTGCAATTGTATTATGTAGTAAAGACCCTGAAACGTTTCACCTTTTACAAAGATGTGCCTATTAGTGTTGGAAAAGAAATCTGGTGGACAGATCAAATGGGAAGAGTTCAACTATGAATGTGCCAACTTTAATCCTAGCCACTGCATTGGATTTGGCGCCATGGGATTATGTGGTGGAAGGCTTATATTTGTAGCCAATTCGGATTTGCTACCGGAGTATATAGTTGCAGTTGACCTTGATAACTCGTGTGCAATTGAAAGGCTCGCATTGGACTTTACCGATGTCCTTATCAATGAGGCCGCTAATGTATCGGAAAGCCTTGTTTTATTGTCAGACTGAATAGCCTAATAGATGGTATGCTCATAACTTTTTTTCCATTAGCGCTTTTTTTATATAGTGTTTTTTCACTTTCAACATCAAATTTTGTTTGTATTTTCTGCATATTACCACATGAAGTGTTGCAGCATGACATGTTAAAGCACACACTTCACTTCCTTGTAAAAAGAGTATTAAGTTAATAAGTAAAACCTAACAGCATTTGAGGTGTATGTCTCGCATAAAACACAGTATTTGCATTCAGCCAACTATACATACTGTACTATAGACACTTCTTTAAGCATAGGTAATTCATGGACACGTCTGTTTTCTTTTGATTATATCATTTTAGTGAAAAGTGATCCAGAGAAACCCTGCAGCCACTTGGCTCTGGAGGGTGTTTATCGTCTTTGTTTTTATCTTTTGAAACTTTGTCAGCATAAGTAAATTGACAACGCCTTATTGAGTGGCTTGAGACTGATATCCTTGGGTCAAGGACCGTACGGCCATTAAATTGTTCAACCCATTTGCATGTTCGCCATTCAAAGGGTATAGTTTTAGTCTTTTAGGTACTCTTGATTTCATCCTTGAAGAAATCCAATGCATTATGCATTTATAGTTTATGACTAACAACTAACAGCAATAGGATTGTGGCTAAATAGGTTTTCATAACCCATATTGTAATAACTGAAATTCTCTCTTGACCTCCCGGTCTAATTACTGGAAATCTCAACTCTTGAATCCTGAATTTTCATGCACAAGTGAGTATTTTTCGTTGTGACCATGTTCTCTCGTGTATTTCACTGCTTAATAGATTTGAATTTACACTACTTGAAAGTGCACAATGACAGTCCAAAGCAGAGACTTTTTGGGGGGAAGGATTTAGTTATTAATATGTAATGCTGTTTAGTTGCCAAACCGGTATTATTGCAACGTGTTCAAAGTGTACAAGACGTTGAAGATTGATGATGATAATGATTGATGGCCCGCAGCAGTGAATGGTGAACAGAACAGAGAAGAGCATCATTGGGACAAGAAGACGTGGTTTTGATATCATCACATTACAACTGCATATTATCACAAGAAAAATTAAGAGGGCTAGTTTTTTTGTGCTACAGCATTATTATTAGAGCATAAAAAGGGGTTTGTTCTCTTTTTATTGATTATCTGGATCTAATTAGAAAATAGCTGAAGACAACACGATTGATCGATACTCAAGTAGCTCAAGAAGGTATGTGTTAAAGAAGTTTTTTTTTTTTTTTTGTAGGATTTTGTAAAATCACCCCCACCCCACCCCACCCCCCGGGCGTTTTTGTTTTCCTTTCTCTCCCAACAAAAGTAGTGTTTAATTTTGCAAAGATTCAGATGTTAGAAGATGTAAGGTGCTTATGACATGCTCATTATATTAGAGCAGCGTTAATACATATATTGGATCGTATTTGAAAAGACTCAAACCCTTTCTAGGGCCTCCCACCTCTAGTGATTAGAGCTGACGAACCATCCTCCTCCACTGGAGTGATGGCTTTCGACATGAAATCAATCCTAAACAACCTCTCTCTCACGATGGACGAATCAACCTAACACGGCGTGCCTCCGGAACAACTTTCGGAAGGCGTGAAAACTTGTAATCGAAGTTTGATCGGGAAATTCATCAGTGCAATGGAAGTTGCCGTCAAGAGCGGACTGAAAACAGACATGGACAGGGCTTGGAAGACCTCCTTCAGAGTGATTCAACTAGAGAATAATTGTTACCAGTTCGTCTTCGACGCGGAAGAGAACCCATGTAAACTGGTCGATCAAGGGCCTTGGATTTTCGATGGACACTTGCTTATTCTCGACAATTGGAGCGATAATTGGGCAGAACAAGATTCCCTCTTTGAGTGATGTGACTTCTAGATCCAAATTGGGGGTCTTCCCCCACAAATTGTGCACCGCGGGGATCAGGAGGCGTCTTGCATCCTCCTTCCGACGCTCAAATGTATTCAATTGAGAGAAGACTCAGATTCCGGCCAAAGGTTCTTTAGCCTTAGAGTAAGGGTAAAGGTAACCGAGCCAATCAGAAGGGTAATTTTGATCACTCTAGATGGGGATGTTGAGGTTAGACATGGCCGGTTCCGGGTCTCTGGCACGACCCTCCGGTTCCGGGTCCAAAATGGAACCGGAACCGCTGGTTCCAATTTCTAGCCGGTTCCGTCGAGTCTCAGGAACCGGCGGGTTTGGCGGTTCCCCGGGCCGGTTCCGGGTCTCGGCGGTTCCCGGGTCCAGACGGTTCCGATCACGGTTCTGATCACGGTTTCAAAAAATCAATATTTTTTTTACAAAATTTGTATAACTTACGTTAAAATTAATAATAAATTCTAATTGGTTATTAAACTATTTATAATATTTAATTTCATAACTATATTTATAAAAAAAAAACACACGGCTTGTATAATATTTAATTTCATCTCTATATATAATATTTAATTTCATAAGTTATATTCTAAATTGTCAGATATTTTTTCATAAAGTAAATATTTTATAATCGTTTGCATTCGAGTTACCGTACGAATTAATGTTATCGCAACGAAACGGGGTTCGAGTTGCGTTCATTAATGAAGGGTTTTATGCATTTTCAGTTTGGATTCATGTATTTTGAAATATATTAAATAATAATGCGTAGTTTTCTAATTGTTTATTTTTTATGATTACTTTGTAAGTAAATTAAAATTATGTTTCATATAGTGATTACGATGATTTATACTTATAATATTATATATATAAGTTGATTTTATATATTAATGAATCGAGGAAAAATGTGTATAAAAGTTGTTACATGTCACATCATACCCGGCTAACCCTCTCGACGTCTCCGCGCATAATGCATATAATTTTCATATTCATCGGAATGCCTTGTTCGTAAATGTCCCATATAAGAATCAAGACCGATTTCATGCACATAATGATACGTTTTTTCCGCAAACGTTACAAACAGTCTATAATTTTGAATGATTCACTTCCTTGGTAGTTTCATCAGTAACATTTTCTTTTCGAAAAAAAAATCGAAAAGCAAACACAATGATAGACATTGCAAAATAATATATTTCGAATGCGATAAAGTAAACGAATTTATTCAGAACAATTTCAAATCACTATCCGAAATATATTATAATGGTAGATAATATTATAATATGAGAGTTAAAATATGAGAGTTAGAATAGAATTGTGGTTAAAATGTGATGAAATGGATATATATTTATAGTGTGATAAGTGTGTGATATTTTAAAATAAAAAACAAATTATTCAAAAAAATTGAAAATATATACGTTGGACTTGGAGACTTGATCCACTTGGAGGGGAAAAGAAATTATAAAAAAAAAAAAAAATAGAAAACCACCAGTCCGGGTCCTCCGGGCCGGTTCCGGACAGTTTGACCACCGGTTCGTCTGGTTCTGGGCCGGTCCGGGTCCGGTGGAACCTAGAACCGGGTTGGACCCGTGGAACCACCGGTTCCTGGACCCGTGAAACCTCCGGTTTGGAACCGGGAACCGCCGGGTCCGACCCGAAAAAAGACCTGGAACCGGCCACCTCTGTTTAAACCGTGGGCTCATCGACCACACTCTCAAAGCATGTAAAGTTTTACAGAGGGAAATATCCCTTCAAACCAGTCAAAGAACCTCCTTTTCGGGGCATGGCTGAATGCCACAAGAAGATCAAAACTTGTGTCTGAAATTTCAGGAACGGAGGACGATGCAAATAAAATGGTGTGGAAACATTCTCAAAAACCTTCAGCAACCAAAGAGTAGGCGAAATCCCTGAGTTTGACACAGGGAGTGGAGGACAAAATAAATGTGGGAGGATTTGCGCGAGAGGCTAGTACGAGGGCGAAAGAGACAGCGAAGACCCCAGCTACACTTGGGCGAAACGACCTAACCGGGAATTTAGTCGCTGTAGTATGATGTAGAAGATCTACAAGTAAAAAAATAAATACACGAGCTAATCCAAGCTCAACATAATTTCATTCTCAAAAGAGAAGAGATGTTTCAATATTATATTCTCCCATGACAACTTAGGGACTTGGCTATTTTTAAGCTAAAAAGCCCAATTAGCTAAAACCCTACACTTAAAAGCCCAAAAGATTAGCTACTTAATTAAAACATAATAAAACGACTCTTAATTATCTCAAATGTGCTATATCATCTCCATCACCTTATTCAAAAAGCTCGTCCACAAGCGAACTCGCAGGGATCCACACAAGCACCATCAAGATCAAACGACGAGTCTAGCCCATTCACCACATTGTGAAACAATCTCAAAGTTCTCTTTAATTTTCCATTCTTGCCCACAATGCTCAAGCATAAAGAGATTGTAACTTCACTTCGCCTAGCCATGAGGAAGTATTGGAATTGTTCTCATCATTCCAACCCTCCCACGGAATAACTCGTCCACGAGTTAGATCGGGGTCGGTATCCATACAAAGATTACATTGTTGCACATATATGCCATTGAATAACCTTATAACCTTAACAACCCAACCATGTCATGTCCATCCAATGTAAAATTGAGTCAGTCACACTAGTTCCAAACGCGGGAAGAATCAGTTGCTTCTTTTCACTTCCTCCAAAGTATAGTGAAATTTCTTTTGGTCTTCATTTATCTCAGTCACATATTCTTCAAAGCTGGTAACTTTATTCCCACCTTTTATTGAGCCGGAACGAGGCAAATCGGCCAACTTTGCTCTGTTCTGATTGTCTTCATGGATACGAAACTTGAGAATCTTTGAATAAGCTTCCCAGAAGTTGTCGTAATCCTCATTCGCAGCAATCTCATTAAACATCTCAATGCTTTCCTTCACAAGCTTCTGCTTGATGACTTTCTTGTACACTTCTCCTAGTACCACGATAGATTTCCTATCTATTCCGCGTTTACGGTACGTAGCAAACATCATGGACTTTTTGTCTAACAACACAAGTTCCCCTCTTGGTCTCTCCTTCATCACATTCATAGTAACAACTTGTAGTGATCTTGGTACCCTTTTGCACCTTCTGTTGTAGAAAGGATGGAAGCAATATCCATCAAATTGGCAATGTTCATCCCATCTGCATCACTATTCCTTCTATACTTTTGTCCATAGACTAAATATTTGAATAGCTTCTGTCCCAAACTTTTAGAATTCCATTCTATACCAAATGCTGTCAATAAAGTAGCAAGTGCACAACCTAAACCCATTTCAAACCGATTGTAATCGTAAAACGAACACATGCTTGGCCAATGATGAAATTGAATGACATCGATAGTAGGTGCTTCTGGTGCATTTCGGTCAGGTGTTGCATTATCAAAAGAGTGTTCTATAGGCCCAATTGCTAATCTTTCCGCCTGAACAAGATCACCTCTCCGACTCATATTTGTCAATACCATAAAGATGCTAGAGCACCAATCATTGTTTTCCTGATCCATCCCATCAGAAAAACTGAAGAACATTGTGCCAATTATAGACAGAAGATGATTTTTGAAGCCCCTGTTGTGTGGTAAATAAATGTCTCCGCCCGGATCTAAGAGCACACCCCGTCAGAATAAGTTTCGAGCATCGACGGTAGCAACAATATTTGAGTTGGATGCTCATTCGACCCACAGATTAAATATGTCAAGTGTCGGTTGTCAATTGGACAGGATTCCATGACTCCACTAAATGCATTCACTCTATTTTTCTTCATTACCTTATGTTGGCCTTCATGTTTGGATGGCGCACGGTCATGTAGCACTTCCAAATAAACAACATCAACCAATTTTGCTATTTGCAGCTGCACTTGAACTATTTGTCTAGTGGCAGAAACTTCTTTTCTTAAATCCCATATTTGATTGTTCAGCTCAACATCATTTCTTGTATTTTCACTTCCCGTAAAGAGACGATGGAAGGTGGCGATAATTTCAACCGAGGTCTTTTGGGCTATGGACTTTTCTATAAAATTTGCATGAAATTCATGTCTGTTGATGTGCACATTCCTAGCACCAACTTTAGTGTCTTCTTTCTTGTTCTTAATACCTGCTTCATGTTTGGGAAAGTCATGTGGGGCACTTGCACAGTTGGTAATCTAGTGGGTGTTCTTAGTGCTTGAACTCAAATAGTGCAAAACATCTGTGGAGTCAGCATCACTTAATTGCTTATGGTTGTTGTTGTTTAACTGGTATGAGACTTCCATCAAACACTTGGTGGGCATGGTTATACCACCTATTACGTAATCTGTCACTTCCGGTTCTTTTTCTTGCTTGGCATTAAGAGTTGAGAATGGACTGTCTGAGATGATTACTTCACTGATTTGAACTTCATTACTTTCATTTCTATCCTTTGGACTTTCATCAACGCTGTTATTGTCATTGCTATCTTTCGTCGAACACTTGGTAGACGAAAAACTGTTGAGCAGCAAGTTCTTCATTGTTGGCCATGAAGTGACCTCCTCTTTTCCATGCTCGTTCCTTTCATGTTGAAACTGTTTCCACCAATAATAGGCAGCCCCCTTCATTTTATACCAAACGATTTTGCATTTTAGATTTTCCGGTGGACGTATTTCTTCGAAGAAATCTTCAATTGCATCTATCCAACTCAATAAATCTTCTATGTGCCAAAATCCATCAAAAGAAGAAATATTTCTCTTGAATCTAACTATTATGGACTCTGATTCGGTATTTCTATGGTAAAACCCAAGAAAAGGGGCTTTCTTTTCTTCATACTCACGGAACCAGCGTTCTATGTCATCAAAGCTAGAAGAAAAACTAATGGGCATCAAACATTGTTGCTCACCGGCCGATCTTCGAGGAAAGACTCGTTCCCCACCGTGAACCACCTGCTTGATCTTCCTCTCTTCGTGTTTCAGTCCATGATGCAACTCCATTGTAAAAGCATCCTGAAAGATCTTCGAATCCCGAACACCGTCGGGGATCCGGCTACCTTCCCGACTCAGTTTGGCCATCATACCATGAGGGGAAAAACCATAGCTCCGATACCAAATGATGTAGAAGATCTACAAGAAAAAAGATAAATACACGACCTAATCCAAGCTCAACATAATTTCATTCTTAGAGGTTTCAATATTACATTCTCCCCTGACAACTTAGGGACTTAGGCTATTTATAAGCTAAAAATCCCAATTAGCTAAAACCCTACACTTAAAAGACCAAAAGATTAAGGAGGTCATGCTATGCACTCTATCACGTACTTGGGGCGGGCCGGGATGTGGCATTGACTTTGTAGCACTTTATTCTTTTCCATTTTAATAAAATAAAAATTTATGGTTAAAAAAAAAAAGACCAAAAGATTACCTACTTAATTAAAACATAATAAAATGACTCTTATTTATCTCAAATGTGCTACATCAGAGTAGCTCCCTTCAATTCAAATGGATCAAAGAACCCGATATATAGATATAGTTATTGTGGACGCTTTTTCGGACAATATGGCTCTGGATTCCAACTCAAAATCTAGCTCTCCTCATAAAGGTACCTCCAAGAAATTACATCCGAAATGGGCAAGCCTATATGCTGTCACAAACACGTAGAATGTTTTGGAGAAGAGGATGGCACGGGTTCGGGTAAAGGCAGCTGGTACCCAAAAGAAACATCATATAATCTCCGGTTCAACGGCGGAGTCTGGCTCGGACTAGGCCCTCCGAGAGCAATGAGTCACCTATGTTGGATTTGCAAGGTCCTTGGTCGACCCTCGACATTCAATGCTCTCAAGGACCTGTAAATACCCACCAACCTTCTTTCATTTTTCTCAGCCAAACTAGCGTTGATGGGCCAAACCGAGGTGTCCAATCTAACCGGCAGAGTACCGGGTCGACTGTAGTCTAGTTTGGTGAGTCAAGGTCGAATCCACGGGGAACTATCTTGTGAGGTTATACACTAAAAAGCTCATATTAATTCGATCTAGGTCACAAATTGATGAAATGGTAATCAATTGCATAAATAAAGTGCTTGTAATGACAAAGATGATAAAATGATTAAAGAAACTAACCAAGATAATGTGTAGCCTAGCTATCCTCTCGTAACGTCATGGGAATGACTTCCTACCTTCCTACCCTTCGTGTTCGAGATTGTGAAGCGGTGCATTCCTAAGCAAGCAAATCCCCCTCATACGAGTGAATGGAATTGCTCTCTACCTCCTCCTTGGTCTCGGCAATCTAAACCTAATTATTCGGTATGCTACGCACGTGAATGCAATGGGAAAGCCAATAATCCCCGGATAAGAAATCGAATGCCTACGAGAGGTCGATTTTACCTTCCGGTTCTCCTACCCTCTTCCCACGTCTAACATCTCCGTTCGGTATCCGTTAAACGTGTAAAATGCTAACACTAGGCAATTACTCCAATGCAAGCAATGAATAATACAAGTAGGAAAAGCTTCACAACAATCAAAACTAACAATACAAACGATCATTCCCAATCAATCACAAGAGGATAAACTAATACTACAACATAATCTTGGCTAGATAAAGTCTAGCCACTCATGTCTACAAACATTAACATCTCAAGCTTAACATTCATAAACATAAGAACAATTGAATGACAATAAAGATTAAAGATTACCAATTCAAATGATGAAATTCGAGTTGGTGTTCTTCATCCAACTTCCAAAAGCTTCAATAAACTAACACTAGTGTGTTGAATTCAATATACTAAAAGAGTTAAACTAGAATCCTTAGCTTTTACAATCAAAATCAAGAGTCAATTTCTTTTAAAATTCGGCTATGAAAGCCAAGGGGTGGGGAGTTGCCTGCAAGATGGAAAAATTGAAGAAGATTAAGTGTAAATTTGATAATAATGTGTTTTGAAGAATAAAAGGGATAAATCCTTGCTGACTCTGCACTGTTGACTCAAGTCAATCCACTCTTGGCTCGGGTCAAGCCCAAGATGCACTACTGGCGTAGGTCAGAGACCCTTGGCGTGAGTCAAGTCCAATATGTGGTAGTTGGCTGAATGACATTTGCATTAAATGCTCAACTACTCCTTGACTCAAGTCAATGTGACATGGCTCGGGTCATGTGTATCTGAAATCACATAATCAAGGTTTATTCTCCCACTTGGCTTGGATTGAACCCTCTAATGTGTATCAATAATCCTCGTGGGCTGAAATCCTCGCCACAACACAAAATCATCACAAAAGAATCAAAAGCCACCCTGAGGTCAGAATCCACACTCCCAACCGTGATATCTGTGCTGCAAAATAAACACAAAGATACCACGTGTAAATCTGATAACAAAATCGGCTAATAACTAATATAATACAACTAAAAACATGGTTTTTCTGCAAATTCTATGTACACAAAATATGGTTCCAATCATCATACAAATTGCTCAAGTTGATGTCAAAATATCGCTAATTGCACCAATCATCGGGAATTATATCATCAGGTTGACTTACATCAAGCGCTCAGTTCTACTAGGATGAATCGAGTCCGCATTCAGTTGGGGTTTGGAGCAAGTGTTTACGATAGCAGTCGGGGCAAAAAGTGGTGGTTTGACTTTTATTTGGAATGACGAAGTGAGGGTGAGTTTCTGCTCTTCCTCTGAGAGGTATACTGATGTCCATATTATTTTAGTTACCGGGGAGGGGCTTATCAGTTTACGCGATTTTACTGCCATCTAGATGCCACTCAAAGACGTCACTCTTGGGACATCCTGATAAGGCTCTCTAGCCAATCAAACCTTCTAAGGTTGGTAGCTGGAGATTATAAAGAGATCCTCTTCGATGATGAGAAGCAAGGCATGGCAGTTCGGCCTATGTGGCAAATGACAACTTTTCGCGGAGCCCTCTCAGACTGCTCTTTGATTGATTTGGGATACATTGGCCTGACTTTTACTTGGGGAAATGAAAAAGACCCGGGCCAGGTAAAGGAAAGATTGGATAGGGGATGTGCAACAACGAGCTGGATGTCTCTTTTTTCGTCTTTTTAGGTTTTACATCCATCCTCACCGCTCTTTGATCATTTACCCCTATTGATTGGTACTAGACCCGGCCAAATGAGTCAACCGACCCTTAACCGGACCGGCCAGCTGTTAGGTGTAGTGCCGAAAGACAATTATATAATTGTTTTAGGACATAATTAATAATTCATCTTATTATATGCATGTATGTTTATAATTAAGACACTACTGAAAACCCTAAGTACCTCGTTTATGTAATCACATAACTCAGTGTATGGCTATACACAAGAGGATTGAGTTAGTGAGATGTACTTAAAATTAACTTAGTCCGTAGCGTTTATTAATCTGAGTATGGGTCTCAAGATTAATTTGCTAATAATGCGCCCAGAACACTTTAGGTGTGACAGTCTTATCCGGACTTTCGGTAATAGGGTACCTAGTGGGGCATTTATATATGATGATAATCATATAGGGCTGGACCGATTTGATTTGAGTTCTCGATATAATTCCGTAATCGAAGTCTTATCGAATCACAAGATGATCATACATGGATTAATCTTAATCCTGAGGTGATCACAAACGACTGCTTAGACTAGGGTAGAGTTTGATGTGTTAGTAAGGATCACTTCGCAGTATGTGGTCCAACACTTCTCGTTGGCTCTATTCTGGGATGAATGAGTAGTCTGTGCTATCACAGATATAGAATCCATTTCTTCCCTCGGGAAGTAGACAGAAAGTTCCCTTATTTGTTAACCCTAGAAACTGATCGATGGGCCCAATTTATATTATATTAGTTATGAACTAATTGATCACTAGGGAGTTAATGGTAAATAAGGATAATATGTTTCGAGAAGGGTTTGCGGAGATATCCCGAATTGAAGTGAACAGTCTATGGAGGATTTATCCGTATGTAATGATTATATCAGTAGACGCCTTATGACTCATAGTTGAGTGTAAGTTATCTATGTTCGGCATAGTTCAGTTTCGGGTTTATGGTGGTGCAATCCCGGAATTAATAGATTGAATATAATTGTTCGGTCGACGAATAATTTTATTTAATTTATTGTAAGCTATGCGAATATGGGTCCGTGGTCCCCGACGCGCTCCTAATATAGCATATATATTTTCTCGTCGTTTCACCTCAATTATAATTAAATAGTTGGATTGGACTATTTAATTGATATGTGGTTTAATTGTTTAGTTGGACTAGATAATTAAATACGCGGAAAAGAAATTTTTTCGTGGACTCGGCCCAATGTGTCAAAAAATGCGCATGGACCTTTATTTAATAAGGGTGGGGCGCATTTTGTAAATTAAATGATTATGAAGGAATTAGTTTTCTTGGAAAATTATTTAACATGTGATTTATCTTTTATTTGTTAATTGATAATTCATGAAATATTAGATAATAATATTATTTATACTAATTTGTTTGGGATAATTATTTTATTTGGAATAAGGATTAATCTAATAATTATCTCTTAATTATTAAATCCTTGGAGGACAATGATTACTCTCCTATATAAAGAGAGTTCTCTCAAGCCTTTTGACACAATTCATTTTCTAAATATTGGGTGGATTATAGCTTAGAAATTTCGGCTATAATACTAGGGTTCGAGTTTTAGAAAAACTTCGGGTTTTTCTAAGGTAGCATATCGAGGAGGTCCAACGGCTTGAAACACCATCCACTTGATGTTGCTTGGAGACACACGTTGGAAGACTGTGGCTTCTCATCTAGCTTGGATCTTGGATTGACCTTTGTTCTTGGAGTAATTGCACCATAAAAAGGTTGGTAATCGGAACCCCCTCGTAGGTTTATATCTATTATTTTATGTATTTTGGTTGACTAGATCTAGATCTTATACTTTCCGCTGCGTAATCGGGTGGATCTTGATCCATCCGGTGATATTACATCTTACACCAGCCGGTTTTTTTCTTTCTGGTTCATGCCGGTTTTGTAACCGGTGGTTAAAGGTACATAACCGGCGGTTCAACGTTTCACATGGTTCCTTTCCAGTTTAGATCACGGTTCTAAAAATTATTAATAATTTTTTTACATTTTCAGAAAATACTTATTCTTTACACTATAATAACAAATTACTATTAATTAAATTTGAATGAAATATTAAATAACCAAAGCGAATGTAATATATAGTTTTTTATTCGGTTTTAAATATAAGTTGATTATAAATGTTGTTTTATTAAATATTAAATGAGATATATTGTGTTATTTTTTTATATGTAAATTATGTTATTTTGAAAAATTATGTTATTTTTTCAATGCTTGTACCGGAAATTCGGTTGCTTACGTGTCTTTTATATGTAAATACACTTGATTGTTGTTTTTAATAACTAAACAAACTTGATTACAAACAAAGAAATGAGTTTGAGATTAGAGAAGTAGAAATATAGAATTGAGAGTAGAATATGTGTAAGTGAAATTGGAAAATGAATGAGGTATTTATAGGAATTTTTGAAATGGTTGGAAAATAAAATAAAAAATAGCCGTTGGAGCTGGTCCGGTTCCGGTCGATTAGAACCGGTTCCGGCCGGGCCGGTTGAACCGCCGGCTACCGGTCCGGTTCCGGTTACTGGAATACCCGAACCTTCCCTAAACCGGTGAACCGCCGGTTATCCGAACCGCTGGTTACACGAACCTTCGGTCCGGTTCCGGGCCGGTTCACCGGTTACGGTTATAAATGGCCAGGTCTAATTGGTACATGCCCTGTGCAGCCCTCTCTTGGTGCGAGAAAAGGCAGTCCCATAGCCCGTTTTGATCCTTTCTAAATCCTTGATGATGACCGTGAGGAAGTCTTTCAAAACCTTTGGAACCACGCACCTCCCATCAACAATTTGTTATTAGTTTTCGACACTAAAACTTATTAAAATGCTTATGGATTGTGGAGAAATTGTTTCTAGATAAAATATTTATAAAATGATGTTGTGACATAGTTTTATATTTTACAAAATGTTAATGACCGTAGATGCTCTAAGGCTGATGTGCCACAATGTGTTTTAAATATGACACCGTCAAACGGTTCCTTCTTATAAAATACACAGATTTCGGGAGCACATGTTTATGGTAAAAATATGTACTACATTAGTTCCAAAATATAAGTCCGTTTGAAATTAGGAAAGTTGTTTAAATTGGTTATATATTATTAATTTTGTTATAAAAACTCTAAAAATAACCTTTGACTGTTATTAAAGTTTAGCAGTGAAAATTTTGTGAATAAATGAGTTAAATAAGAAAAAATATAATAAATACTTCATTATTTATCTAAATAAAATTACATTATGAGTCAAAATAATAAAGATAAATAAACATACCTTTTAGAACGGAGCTAGTATCACTTTAGTGTGACAAATTATTGCGACTCTCTGCTTCTTTATTACCCCCGGTCAGTGGGCACGGGTCAGTCGTCGAGAGACCGTGGGTGGGTAGGGAGCTTGGAGCTTGTTTATCAAACGGATTTTTCTCCCTTTGCAATTCTAAATTCAAGGTATGCATGTACTTTTTAACCCCGTTCTATTCTAACAGAGATGGACTTGTGTTGTTGCTCTTACAAGAATGGATCTTCTCTTAATTTGAATTACAATACTACATCCTTTGATGATCTTCCTGATGGATTAGTGTTTGAAATCCTTTCAAGGCTTCCTGTCAAAACTCTGTTACAATCACTTTGTGTGTGTAAGCTATGGTATTTCATCATCAAAAGCCCTTCTTTTATCTCCGCCCACCTCTCCCGCTCCATTTCTAATCCTTCCCGTTATTGTATCTTCCTCTCCCATCATTATTCACCTTCAGTCACTGTTATCTCTGATAATCCGCTCATCCGTCATCCGGATTTGAAGGTTCCTTTTGAAACCCATTCTACATACCTAGAACACTTGGGTGCTTGTAACGGATTGATTTGTGTAACGGATCCTCAACCAAAGTATAGAAGACGTGATATAGTACTGATTAATCCATTCATTCACAAGTGCAAGAAGTTGGATCTAGAGTCTTCTTGTTATGCAGATTTGATTGGGGAGAGGGAGACTAGTTCCTTAAATATTGAATTTGGGTATGCTGAGAGGGAGACTAATTCCATATATATTGGATTTGGGTATTCTGAGCTTGAGGATGATTATAAGGTGCTTAGGATTATTAAATATCTTGCTGATACTGCAGAATCTGTTTACGCCTACAAAGTTGAAGTGTACAGCTTAAAGCGTGGTAAATGGAAGGCTCTACATGTGTCAATTGCAACTGAATTAGCACCTTCTATTTCTCCTACCTTCATTTATGGGTGCACCTTCATTAACGGGTGCTTGTATTGGCGCGGTGTTCAAGAATCTCATGTAGAGGATTATATACAAGGAGTTGAATATTTGGTATGTTTCGACTTGAAAGACGAATTATTTAGCAGGATAGAGTTGCCTGAAACTTATTTCCGGCATAGGACATGGCATAGTGGTGTTTTTGTAAAAAATGGTTCTCTTGCAATTGTATTATGTACTAATGACCCTGAAAGCGTTTTACCTTTTACAAGGATCTGCCTATTAGTGTTGGAAAAGAAATCCGGTGGACAGATCAAATGGGAAGAGTTCAACTATGAATGTGCCGACTTTAATCCTAGTAACTGCATTGGTTTTGGCGCCATGGGATTATGTGGTGGTGGAAGGCTTTTATTTCTAGTCGATTTGGATTTAGTTGCAGTTGACCTTGATAACTCGCGTGCAGTAGAAAGGCTCGCATTGGACTTTACCGACGACGACGACGTCATCAATGAGGCCGCTAATGTATCGGAAAGCCTTGTTTTATTGTCAGACTGAATAGCCTAATAGAAGGTATGCTCATTATTATGACCTTTTTTTTTTTCATTAGCGTTTTGTATTTTTATTTTTTTTGGCTCATGTTTGTTTTAGTGTTTTTTCACTGTCAATCTGGTGCACAGTATTAAGTTTTAGTAAAACCTAGCTGCATTTGAGGTGTATGTCTCTCTTGCTGTTGTCCTTCCGCATAAAACACAGTTTTAGCATTCAGCCAACTATACATACAGTACTATACTATAGACACTTCTTTAAGCATAGGTAATTGATGGGGTCGGAACAAAGTGTTGAACCTTGTTGATTATATCATTTTAGTGAAAAGTGATCCAGAGACACCTTGCAGCCACTTGGCTCTGGAGGGTTTTATCTTCTTTGTTTTTATCGAGTTTTTGAAACTTTGTCAGCATTAGTAATTGACAACGCCTTATTGAGTGGCTTGAGACTGACATCCTTGGGTCAAGGACCGTACGGCCATTAAATTGTTTAACCCATTTGCACGTTCACCATTCAAAAGGCCTATAAATAAGCACTTACCTCAGTACCTCTTATAATAAAGAGGCTGGACGTTTTGTCGTGAAAGGATATAGTTTTAAGTCCTCGTGAAGGGCAATCGACATTGGTTCTCTCTTTTTGTTTGATTATCGTAGTGTTTATAAGACTCATCCACGAGCATGCTAACCTTTTAGTTATGAACCATGATATCAGAACATGTCTGTTGGATTAAGTCTTAGTTTTTTGTCTGGTGTTGGATTAAGTCTTACTTAAGTGCGGTGTATAGGAACTTGGCAAAAGCAATCGTCACATGTTGATCTTAGCTCAAGACACTGGTTTATTAAGCATAGTTGCAACTGTTGACATACAAAACGCAATATTTTTTGTACAGAAAAGCGCAACTCTGGACTTCTAAATTTTCATGCATTAGCGGAGGGCGAAAGGATATGTGTGGAAGGCTTATTTTAGAATAAAATTGCTGTTTTACACATGATATGGTTGCACTCTATGATGCATTTTTACTTTTGTTTAATATTTGAGTATTGTGTCTCATACAACATCTTATTTCATAGGTACAAAATGAATCATTTTTACAGGTCAATACTCGATCCAAATGGAAGTTTTCAAATCTATAAGAACATCAAATACTTTACAATTATCAGGGGTGATAAAAGTTTTAAATTACTTATGCACGTTTGTCAGTTACAGAACCGCCAACTTTGGAGATGTGATTTGAATCAGGAAGAAGCCTTGTATCGCGTTATCCGTGTTACGTTTTTGTAAGAGGACATGAGCCACATTGTTAGTGGTTGGCAGCAGGGAAGGGCAGAGAAGACATGTTTCTGATATCATCACATCACAACAGCATGATAAGAGTATAATAAAAATAAAAATAAAAATAAAAAAGAAAAAAAAAGAAAAAAAGGGGGGGGGGGGGGGTGGGTGGGGGGCTATTTTTTTGTGATTATCTGGATCTAATTAGAAAAGGGCTAAAAACAACATGATCGATCGATCAGTACTGCTACTTTGTAGAAGAAGTCTGTATTTTGCTATTTATTATTTTAACCATGTTTGCTTGCCAAAGTATTTCAGATGCATCACAACCGAGCATGTTAGAAAGTACCCTATTTCCCTTTGGATTTTTTTCCCACTGTATCTTACCGCCCCCCCCCCCCCCCCCCGCGTGAACATCTTTAAAGAAAAAGTATTTTTGTAGGAGGATTTTGTAACAACCCCCTCCTCCTCCTCTCTGTTTTTGTTTCCTCTCTCCCAACAAAATGTGTTTAGTTTTGCAAAGATTGAAGACGTTACGGGCATAATCTAATAATACACTAGTTGCAAGGCATGGCATACCCGTTATAGGCATAGATGCAAAACAAAAGTGCATTTTTACATTCATAGGAATGATACAACCATGAATTTTTATTAATATTAAGCCAAACAGTTCAAAAGATAAATCGGCTGACTAAGACACCATCTATGATAGCTACTGTTCAGATGTCATAAGTTACAAAAGATAGTGGCAATACAATTCATTGCAAGCACACATAGTTATGTATATTACTACACCATTAAACTTTATCAATGATAAAAAAAATAATGGCGGTAATATACTAACTATATTTTCCCACTACATCAAAAGTTTGGCTAATAAAAGCATACAAAAATTACCGTTACTGCACTCAAAACATTAACATACAACATCTCTTAATCTGACTTTTCCTTGCTATCCTCTTTGTTCTTCGTCCTTTTGATTGGGCTTTCAACTGCATGAACCTCATGTGGAACATCAAGTGATTCAGTCGGCGTCTCCGGAGAAGCTATTGGTATTGTCGCAGCTATAGAACCAGACATCAATGTTCTTTTTGAATGTGGAGGCTGGCTACATGTCTCGCCTTCAGAGCAGAGCAGCATGGTTGACAAGGCTTTGGGTCAAGAAGACGTGGTTTTGATATCATCACATTACAACTGCATATTATCACAAGAAAAATTAATAGGGCTAGTTTTTTTGTGCAACAGCATTATTGTTAGAGTACAATAAGGTGTTAGCTTTTTTTTTTTTTTTTTTTTGATTATGTGGATCTAATTAGAAAATAGCTTAAGACAACACCATCGATCAAATACTACGTTGTAGACCACGTCAGTCTTTTTATTATTATTATTAGTATTATGGTTTTAACAATGTTTGCTCAAATATTTCACATTCTGTGTAGCTAAACATTTTAGAACATAAACTAATTTCAAGTGCACAATGATAATCAGAAACAGACATATACTAAGGTGATCGAATGTGTACTTAATATGTCTTAACGCCCTTAGTTCTTTTTTGCTCATGTATCTGATTCACCCCGCGAACATCCTCAGGAAGCCATGTGTCATCCTCAGGAAGGTATGTGTTAAAGAAGTATTTTTGTAGGATTTTGTAAAATCACCGCTTCTCCTGACCTGTTTTTGTAGGATTTTGAACTACCTTTCTCTCCCAACAAAAGTAGTGTTTAATTTTGCAAAGATTCAGATGTTAGAAGACGTAAGTACCTGCGTATTGTATTAGAGTAGTCTTAATACATATATTGGATCGGATTTGAAAAGACTCAAACCCTTTCTAGGGCCTCCCACCTCTGGTGATTAGAGCCGACGAACCATCCTTCTCCACCGGAGTGATGGCTTTCGACATTAAATCAATCCTAAACAACCTCTCTTTCACGACGGACGAATCAACCTCACTAAGCGTATCTCAGGAACAATTTTCAGAAGGCGTGGAAACTTGTAATCGAAGTTTGATCGGGAAATTCATCAGTGCAATGGAAGTTTCCGTCAAGAGCGGACTGAAAACAGACATGGACAGGGCTTGGAAGACCTCCTTCACAGTGATTCAACTAGAGAAGAACTGTTACCAGTTCGTCTTCGACACGGAGGAGAACCCATGTAAACTGGTCGATCATGGGCCTTGGATTTTCGATGGACATTTGCTTATTCTCGACAATTAGAGCGATAATTGGGCAGAACATGATTCCCTCTCTGAGTGTTGTGACTTCTAGATCCAAATTGAGGGTCTTCCCCACAAATTGTGCACCGCGGCGATCGGGAGGCGTCTTGCATCCTCTTTCTGACCCTGCAAATGTATTCAATTGAAAGAAGACTCAAATTCCGGGCAAAGGTTCTTTAGGCTCAAAGTAAGGGTAAAGGTAACCGTGCCAATCAGGAGGGTAATTTCGATCACTCCAGAGGGGGATGTTGAGGTGCGGTCTTTAATACAATATGAGCGTCTTCCCCACATCTGTTTAAACCGTGGACTCATCGACCACACTCTCAAAGCATGTAAAGTTTTACATAGGGAAATATCCCTTCAAACCCGTCAAAGAACCTCCTTTTCGGGGCATGGCTGAATGCCACAAGAAGATCAATACTTGTGTCCGAAATTTCAGGAACGGAGGACGATGCAAATAAAATGGTGTGGAAACAATCTCAAAAACCTTCAGCAGCCAAAGAGCAGGCGGAATGCCTGAGTTTGACACATGGAGTGGAGGACAAAATGGCTGTGGGAGGAGTGACGCCAGAGGCTAGTACGATGGCGAAAGAGACAGCGAAGACCCCAGCTACACTTGGGCGAAACAACCTAACTGAGAATGCAGTCGCTGTAGTAGGCTCCCTTCAATTCAAATGGAACAAAGAACCCGATAAATACAGTTATTGTGGACGCTTTTTCAAACACTATGGCCCTGGATTCCGACCCAAAATCTAGCTCTCCTCATAAGGTAACTCCAAGAAATTACATCTGAAATGGGCAAGCCTATATGCTATCACAGACACGTAGAATGTTTTGGAGAAGAGGATGGCACAGGTTCGGGTAAAGGCAGCTGGTACCCAAAATAAACGTCATATAATCTCCGGTTCAACGGCGGAGTCTGGCTCAGACCAGGTCCTCCGAGAGCAATGAGTCACCTATGTTGGATTTGTAGGGTCCTTGGTCAACCCTCGACAATCAACGCTCTCAAGGACCTTGTAAATACCCACCAACCTTCTTTCATTTTCCTCAGCGAAACTAAGTGCTCAGTTCTACCAAGATGAATCGAGTCCGCATTGTTTTGGAGCAAGTGTTTACGTTAGCAGTCGGGGCAAAAGTGGTGGTTTGGCTTTTCTTTGGAAAGACGAAGTGAGGGTGAGTTTATGCTCTTCCTCTGAGAGGTACATTGATGTCCATATTATTTTAGTTACCGGGGAGGGGCTTATCGGTTTACACGATTTTACTAGCATCCGGATGCCTCTCAGAGACGTCACTCTTCGGACATCTTGATGAGGCTCTAGCCAATCAAACCTTCCAAGGTTGGTAGCCGGAGATTATAAAGAGATCCTCTTCGATGATGAGAAGCAAGGCTTGGCAAATCGGCCTATGTGGCAAATGACAGCTTTTCGCAGAGCCCTCTCAGGCTTCTCTTTGATTGATTTGGGATACATTGGCCCGACTTTTACTTAGGGAAACGGAAGAGACCCAGGCTTGGTCCTGGAAAGATTGGATAGGGGATGTGCAACAGCGAACCGGATGTCTCTCTTTCCGTCTTTTCAGGTTTTACATCTATCCTCACCGCACTCTGATCATTTACCCTTATTGATTGGTACATGCCCGGTGCTGCCCTCTCTTGGTGCGAGAAAAGGTAGTCCTATAGCCCTTTTGATCCTTCCTAGATCTTGATGATGATTGTGACGAAGTCTTTCAAAACTCTCTCCCCCCCCCCCCCCCCCACCCTCAACAATTTGTTATTAGTTTTCGACACTAAAACTTATTAAAATGTTTATGGATTGTGGAAAAAATGTTTCTATAGAAAATATTTATAAAATGATGTTGTGACATAGTTATATATTTTCAAAATGTTAATGACCGTAGATGCTCTAAGGCTGATGTGTCACAATGGGTTTTAAATATGACACGTGTCAAACGGTTCCTTCTTATAAAATACACAGATTTCGGGAGCACATGTTTATGGTAAAAATATGTACTACCTCCGTCTTAATATGTAAATCCGTTTGGAATTAAGAAAGTTGGTTATATGATATTAATTTTGTTATAAAAACTCTAAAATAACCTTTGACTGTTATTAATGTTAAGTAATGAAAAATTTGATGAGTAAATAACTAAAGAGGAAGTAAAATGAGAAAAAATATAATAAACACTTCATTGATTATCTAAATAGAATTACATTATAAGACAAAATAATAAAGATAAATGAACTTACATCTTAGAACGGCGTGAGAAGTTATTGCGACTCTCTGCTTCTTTATTACCCCGAATGGTGGAACCTGCAACATCAAACGGAATCTCCTCTCTTTGCAAATCTGAATTCAAGGTAGGCATGTAATGTAATCCTCCATCCTTGAAAATATTTTGTGTTCTAACTTTACTTGTTAACCCATTCTTTGCAAATCTGAATTCAAGGTAGAGATGGATTTGTGTTCTTGCTCTTACAAGAATGGATCTTCTCTTAAATGGAATTACAATACTACATCCTTTGAAGATCTTCCTGATGGATTAGTGTTTGACATCCTTTCAAGGCTTCCTGTCAAAACTCTGTTACAATCAATTTGTGTGTGTAAGCTATGGTTTTTCATCATCAAAAGCCCTTCTTTTATCTCAGCCCACCTCTCCCGCTCCATTTCTAATCCTTCCAGTTACTATATCTTCCTCTCCATCATTATTCACCTTCACTCACTGTTATCTCTGATAATCCACTCATTATTCGTCATCCCGATTTCAAGTTTCCTTTTGAAACCCATTCTACATACCTAGAACTCTTGGGTGCTTGTAACGGATTGATTTGTGTAACGGATCCTCATCCAAAGTATAGAAGACGTGATATTTATGTGATTAATCCATTCATTCACAAGTACAAGAAGTTGGGTGTAGAGTCTTCTTGTTATGAAGATTTGATTTTGGGGAGGGAGACTAATTTCTTAAATATTGGATTCGGGTATTGTGAGCTTGAGGATGATTATAAAGTGCTTAGGGTTATTAAACATCCTGCTGATACTACAAAATCTGTTTACGCCTACAAAGTTGAAGTCTACAGTTTAAAGCGTGGTGAATGGAAGGCTGTAGATGTGTCAATTGCAACTGAATTAGCACCTTCTATTTCTCCTTCCTTCATTTACGGGTGCACCTACATGCACGGGTGCTTGTATTGGCGCGGCGTTCACGTAACTCATGTAGAGGATTATTTAAAATTAGATGAATATTTGCTATGCTTCGACTTGAAAGATGAATTATTTATCAGGATAGAATTGCCCAAAACTTATTTCCAGCTTTCTTGGGCATTGCATAGTGGTGTTTTTGTGAAAAATGGTTCTCTTGCAATTGTATTATGTAGTAAAGACCCTGAAAGCGTTTCACCTTTTACAAAGATCTGCCTATTAATGTTGGAAAAGAAATCTGGTGGACAGATCAAATGGGAAGAGTTCAACTATGAATGTGCCGACTTTAATCCTAGTAACTGCATTGGATTATGTGGTGGTGGAAGGCTTATATTTGTAGACGATTCGGATTTGCTATCACAGGATATAGTTGCAGTTGACCTTGATAACTTGTGTGCAATAGAAAGGCTCACATTGGACTTTACATATGACAACGACGACGTCAATGAGGCCATTAATGTATCGGAAAGCCTTGTTTTATTGTCAGACTTAATAACCTAAGAGATGGTATGCTCATTATTATGCCTTTTTCTTTTCTCATTAGCGTTCTGTAATTTTATTTTTTTTTATTTTTTGGGGGGGAATTTTCTGCATATTACCACATGAAGTGTTGCAGCATGACATGTTAAAGCACACACTTCACTTCCTTGCAGAAACAGTATTAAGTTAATAACTAAAACCTAACTGCATTTGAGGTGTATGTCTCTCTTGTTGTTGTCTTTTCGCATAAAGAAAAGTTTTAGCATTCAGCCAACTTTCCATACAATATTATAGACACTCCTTTGAGCATATGTAATTGATGGGGTCGGAACATAGTGTTCCAGCTGGAGTGATAATGGGTGCACATCTGTTTTCTTTGTTTGAGGTTGAACCTCGGTGATTATATCATTTTATTGAAAAGTGATCCAGAGACATCCTGCAGTCACTCGGCGCTAGAGGGTGTTATCGTCTTTGTTTTTATCTATCTATTGAAACTTTGTCAGCAGAAGTGATTGATTGACAACGCCTTATTGAGTGGCTTGAGACTGACATCCTTGGGTCAAGGACCGTACGACCATTAAATTGTTTAACCCATTTGCACATTCACCATTCAAAAGGCCTATAAATGAGCACTTACCTCTTAGAAGAAAGAGGCTGGACTTTTATCAAGGAAGGATATGGTTTTAGGTCCTCTTGATTGATCTGAGTTTAAGGGCGATGCTTCAGGTATTTATAAATAAGTGTTCATAACCCCTGTTCATATTATCTTGCTTAAGAAGCTTAGTGAATAATCTGTCCCCTTCAGATGACAAAATATGTGGAACTTGGTTAGGCCATTCAATCATCATGTGTTTTTGTTTGTAACCATGTTCTCATGTTTGCAACTTACATTCTTGAAATATTTTTCATTTCCTGTATATCCGTCATATATTGCACATGCTACTTAGGATACACATCTTATTTCATAGTTACGAAATGATACATTTTTACAGTCAATACCCAATCCAGAAGGAAGGTTTTTTTTTTTTTACCCCTTGTTAACATTCCATCTTATTTCAAATCTATAAGAACATGAAATACTTTACAATTATCGGAGGTGATAAAAATTTAAATTACTTACTGCACGTTTGTCTGTTTCAGAACCCAGTATGTAGTGAAACGACACACTCAACCGCCAACTTTGGAGATGTGATTTGAATCAGGAAGCCTTGTATTACGTTATCTGTGTTACGTTTTTCATAAGAGGACATGAGCCACATTGTTAGTGGTTGGCAGCAGTGAAGGGCAGGCAGATCAGAGCAGCTAGGTTGACAAGCCTTTGGTTAGGATAAAGAATACATGTTTTTTTTGTGATTATCTGGATCTAATTAGAAAATGGCTAAAAACAACATTATCGATCAATCAGTACTACTTTGTAGAAGAAGTCTGTATTTTGCTATGTATTATTTTAACCATGTTTACCAAGTATGTTGCATTGATCGACTGAAACAATTTCTTTTTCATATAGCTACATATATACTCAATAACGGACGTTGAGTTCGATTTATTTAGCTCAAGGAATGAATTACACTTCCAAGATTCATTTCTTGCAGATTATCCCTATCCCTCACGACAATCCATGCGAGCAATCAATTGTTCCGTTGTGAACAGGCAATGGAATTTCTTGATCCGAATTCCCGGGATTATAGATACAGTATATACAATCAGCTGAAAGAAGTGAAGTGGTCTTGTACTTATCTTCACCACCCACAACCGGCATGGCTACACCTTGTTTTGCAGGATTCACAAAATCAGGCTGATATGTTCTACCGATAACCCCTTCAACTTTTGTTGTTAGGCCAAAGAACCTGAACTGGACCTCCATGTGTGCAAAGCAGTCATTACTAGGTATGTGATATCTGTGAATTCTGTCGTCTTCTTTGGTAACAGGCACCGCTTTTATAGCAATCTCTACAACGTTTTTAATCGTGACTATAACGCTATTCTTCATGGATATTCTCTCTAATTTGATGTTGTGTTCTTGTGAATACCATTCCGAGAGTGTCCCGTATCTTAGAAATATCTCTTGGCCATCATAAGAGAACTTAAGATGGTCGATTTCTTCGTCCCATTTGGTTGCTCTTGTAGTTTCAACAGAGAATGTATGGGAATGAAACAGTATCCCCAGTGCTTGAATCCATGTGAAATCTCTGTTTCTGCCAGGTGGACGGAGGCCGATGAATCGGGCATTGATTTGGAGGTTACTGTCAGAGACTAAGGTGAAATGTTCATTGCTTCTACCATGGAAGTAGAAAACAATGCCATCCCCACCGATAAATCGAGGATCATAGCATGCTGCCCCGATCGAATGGCAATTTGGTAAGCGATCTACAGAATGATCCACATAAAAAAGCAATCATATTAATTAGAGCATAATTGATGACTTACCTTACTGTATCCAAACTGGTAAGAAAGATAGTATCAGAGCGTAATTGATGACTTACGTTTGCACTCGGCCTTGCAAATAGGCGAATCACAATTGATGAAGCAAACTTTAGCTTTGGGGCGAATTGGGATCGGAGTCCTTGATGGGCATTCTTCCGGGCACGTCAGTTTTTTTAGAAAGCATCTGGTATTGCGGTTGAAACAGGTTAAACTTTGCTTTTTTGTTGTCTGTGGTGTTTGTGCAATGATTTTTGTTGCCCCAAGTATGCTAATCAAGAGGATGATCAAAAAGATCTTCATAGTTTCAATGATGGAATGACTACAAATCTAATGTAATGTTTCTAGAGGGCATGTCTTATTTATGGCCTCTTTTTGTTGTTTTATTTCATTTATTTTAATTTGTTTTAAATTGCTTTTGATTTTTGCAAAGGTGGTCTAGATACAGTAGCTTGAGGTGATAATGATGCTTCACGGAGTAGCAATGCACTGTCTACAGCAAAAAAAAGTACTAGTAAACTTGAGGTTTACTACGCGTGACATTTTTTTTTTGGCTAATTAAAAGAAGTTGGTAATTATTTTAGGGTTAATTACTTAAAAGTATAGTTTTTTTATACTTATTAGCCACATAAGGACATAAAGGAATCTGTTAGACTTATAAGGACATAATATATCTACATGTACCAAAGTACCCCTAATCTAATAATAATAAGATTAGGAGGTGATGTTAATCAGAGAAAGCGGTTTGCGGTTGCTTTGCAGCGGCAGAGCAATGGTGATGATGCGGCGGCATGTAAAAGGAACTCATTTGCTGAATGGGAGGAACAACAAATTGGTAAGGCAACTTTTTATTAAACATAAAAGTGTGTTATTTTCATTGATTTTAATCCAAGTACAACCATTGTTTTATATAGAGATACAATAGGGGTAAATATGGGAAGACAATATAGGAAACCCTAACTAATGTGACTTGGCCTCCAAGATATGCGGCCCAATATTATTTCCGTCAATACGCCCCTGCAATCCCATGGGAACCGAGTGAACATGGAGATTGACCTTAAGATCGGCGAAGCGAACATGCCCAAGGGGTTTGGTAAGAATGTCTGCAAGTTGGTCCTTAGAGGAGATAAATGCAACTTGAAGCTTGCGCGAAGCCACTAGTTCTCGAACATGATGAAAGTCGATCTCAATGTGTTTAGTACGAGCATGAAACACCGGATTAGCCGTGAGGTAGGTGGCCCCAATGTTGTCACACCATAAGGTAGGAGCTTGAGGGAGAGAAATACGCATTTCACCAAGTAGGCGGTGATCCATTGCATTTCGGCCCGCGGCGTGAGAAAGAGCTTTGTATTCACCTCCGTACTACTTTTCGCAATCGTCTGTTCTTTGTTTAGATCGCCAACTAATAAGGTTATCGCCAAGAAAGATACGAGAATGCGCCAATAGAACGACGGTCATCCGGATCAGACGCCCAGTCGGCGTCAGAAAAGGCCTGAAGATGCCGAGAGGAGGTAGAACGAAAAAGAAGGCCATCATCAATAGTATGTTTAAGATACCGAAGGATGCGCTTAACAGCAATCCAGTGAGTAGTGCGGGGAGCATGCATAAATTTGCAGACTTTGTGAACAGCAAAGGCAATATCCGGACGAGTGAAGCTAAGGTATTGTAAACCACCAACAATGCTGCGATAAAGAGTGACATCATCAAAGGGTTGACCATCCGTACGACTAAGGCGAAGGTTAGAGGCCATAGGAGTAACACATGGTTTGGCCAGGTCCATATTCGCACGGGTCAACAAGGAATGGATATATTTTCGTTGACTCAAGAGGAGGCCTTCAGGGGTCCGAAGGGCTTCAACCCCTAAGAAGTAAGATAGCACCCCAAGATCCTTAACCGGAAAATGGGAAGACAAGTGCGAAATGGTCGCATCAACTAGAGCACCCGAAGTACCCGTAATAAGAACATCGTCAACATAAATCAAAACAAAAAGAGTGAGAGCCCCGTGTATATATGTAGAGAGAGGTATCGGCCTTGGAGGCCGAGAAGCCATAAGAGCGGAGCACATCTGTAAAGCGAGAAAACCAGGCCCGAGGGGCTTGTTTAAGACCGTATAAGCTGCGCTTGAGTTTGCACACACGAGTAGGGAAGTCGGGATGACGGAACCTTGGGGTTCCGCATGTAAACATCCTCGAAAGAAAGCCATGTAAAAATGCGTTCGAATATCAACTGCCGAACAACCCAATTTTGAGAAACCGCGAGAGAAAGCAAAATACGGATGGTGACCGGTTTGACAACCGGGCTAAATGTATCCGAGTAATCAACACCGGCTTCCTGATGAAAGCCTTTAGCAACAAGTCACGCCTTATAGCGCTCAATGTGACCATCTGCATGACGTTTAATACGGAATACCCATTTATTACCAAGTACATTCAAGTGTGGGGAAAAAGGCACAAGATCCCAGGTATCATTTTGAACCAAAGCATTGAACTCATCTCGCATGGCATCCCTCCATTCACGGGTTTTAAGAGCTTCGGTCAGGGTAGTGGGTTCAGATGGTTCATGGACAGCGGAGTAGGCTTTAGGAAGGGGATAGCGGACGAAATCAGAAGGTAACTCTTTTGGCTTAAGAGAGTTTGTTTTGGATCGAGTGATGATTTGATTAGGTGGCTCGGGTGGAGAGGGAACAGAGGTGTCCAGAGACGGGGAGGCCGAGTTAGGAGACGAGGAAGGAGTAGGCGATGGTGCAGAAGGATTAGGAGACGGTGCAGAAAGAGATGACTGAGGAACATGAGGGGAGGAGAGAGATGGTGGAGGGACGGGAAGAGCAAGTGTCGGGGGAAGCGTGACGATGGAGTCTTGGGTGTAGGTAGGTGTGTCAGAAGTGGATGTGTAAGGGAAGGAAGATTCATAAAAAACGACATGGCGGGAGATTTAGATACGGCCAGTGCTTAGGTCAAGGCATTTATAGCCGTGGTGGGCCATAGCCAAGAAAGATGCAAGTTTTAGAGCGGAAGTCGGTTTTGTGATTATTATAAGGACGAAGATGTGGCCAGCAAGCGCACCCAAAAACACGAAGGAAAGAATAGTCTGGAGGACGATGATGAACCATTTCATAGGGAGAGCGATTATTAAGAACGCGTGTAGGAAGGCGGTTAATGAGATAAGTGGCAGTGATGAACGCGTCTTCCCAGTAGGGCAAAGGAAGACGAGAGTGAGCAAGGAGAGAAAGACCAACTTCAACAATTTGGCCGTGACGTCTCTCAATGGCACCGTTTTGTTCGAGTGTGGGGGCAAGAGCGTCTATGTTCGATGCCTAAGGAAGTGAAAAACGTGCTGAGGCGACGATATTCGCCACCCCAATCAGTTTGAATGGCTTTGATTTTTGTGTTGAACTGGCGTTCGACTAAGGCACTAAATTGCGTAAAAATATTTTCAACATCAGATTTAAGGCGCAAAGGATACAACCACAAAAATTTAGAAAAATCATCCAAAAAACTGACATAGTATTTATTACCATAAATAGAATCCTCGGATAAGGGCCCCAAACATCGGAATAAATTAAATCCAAAGGACGTAAGGAAGTAAAGGAGGAAACAGGTAAAGACTGACGATGGCTTTTAGCCATTTGATATGCAACACAAATAGATGTAGGGGCAGTGGAAGGGGCCGAGATATTATTCTAACGCAAACAAAGACGCAAAACAGGAAACGAACAATGACCAAGACGGTGCCACTGAGAGACATTGGTACGGCTGGAGTGCAAAGCTTGAACTGGAAAGTGACTGAACGACTTTGAAAAATGATAGAGGCCGTCTTTAAGAAAGCCCCGATGGTGGACGAGGCCCGAGTAGTCCTTCACAAGAAAATAGTCATGATGAAATTCAAAGAAAACGGAGTTATCACGAGCAAATTGAGAGACAGAAAGTAAATTATTAAATAGAGAAGGGCAACAATCACATTATCGAGGACATAGGAACGGGAAGGAGTAGATAATAAAGATGAGCCAAAGTGGGTGGTATTCAAACCTGTACCATCACCAATGTGCAAATTATCCGGCCCATCATAAGCATCGGCGGATAGATTTAAATTGCGAGGATTATTCGTAGCATGGTGAGTAGCACCCGTGTCCGGAATCCAGTCATTAGAATAAGAGGCAGCTTATGGCATCATGGCATATGCCTGAGGTGGTCGTGGCGATCGATTCGAAGGTGTTGGAGCCGGATTAAAGGTATTGTCAAAGCGATACCAGCATTCACGAACAGAGTGGCCATATCTTTCACATAATTGACATTGAATAGCACCAGGAGGCGGTGGGTTGTGATTTCCACGTCCACGAGAGGATCCACGCCCCCGCCCCCGCCCCCGATTTTGCTGTGAATTGGATGGAGAGCGGCCCCGATAATTACCAGAGGGGGAGGAATACGCAGCAAGATTAACAGCCGGTTGGGCAGGTGAGACGCCGGAAAGAGCAGCGGTTGCAGGCGGAGAGTCAAGATGTTGAAGGCGTGCTTCTGTGGTTTAGAGAAGGGAATAAACTTCATCCAATGTTAACTCAGATCGGGTAGAAAGCAAGGTGACCAAGGAATTATATTCTGTCCCCAAACCCGGCGAGAAGGTAGGTGATTAAATCTTCATCATTAAGTGGATGGCCGGCCATACTTAGATCATCGGCAATACGCTTCAAGGTCATAAAATAATCAGATACTGTTTGTGTGCCTTTGCGGGTGGATGCAAGTTTGCTGCGAAGATGAACGAGCTGGGCTCGAGACTGTGATGCGAAGCTAGTTTGCAGAGATTTCCAAATCTCGGCTGAAGTAGAAGCATGATAAACTTGAGAGAGAACGTCATCAGAGAGGGAGGATGTGATAGTCGAGGATGAGGCTATCCCCGCTTGAGCCAATGATCAAAGGCTGGATTGGGCGCGGCAACACCATCTGTTACGGTGGTTGCAGGCGGCGGCTTGATAGATCCATCAACGTATCCTAATACACCTTGGCCACGTAAATATGGTAGGAGTTGAGCATGCCAAAAGGGATAATTCTGACGAGTCAATTTGGTTATGTGAATTGTAGAGGAAGGAGTGAAGGTGGGATAAGAGGAGAAGGAAGAAGAGGAGGGAGCAGAGGTGCCGGATTGCGGCGTTGATGGGGTGGTGGAAGCCATGGAAGCTGACGAGAAGGGTGGGAGAATTTTAGGGTTTATGAGGAGGGACGAACATAGGAGATGAGTATCGAGAGCTCTGATACCATATTAAACATAAAAGTGTGTTATTTTCATTGATTTTAATCCAAGTACAACCATTGTTTTATATAGAGATACAATAAGGGTAAATATGGGAAGACAATATAGAAAACCCTAACTAATGTGACTTGGCCTCCAAGATATGCGGCCCAATATTATTTCCGTCAATACTTTTAAATTTGGGTCAAATAATAATCGAAACTCAAAATCTGATCTTGATTATCAATTTGTATTTGAGGATCAAATTGATTTTGTAAAGGCTTCTTTAATGAATGATGATTATAAGCAGGAAGATAATAATAATGCAAACCTCAACATGCCTCCTGATGAAAACGCATTTACAAAGGAGAGGAAGACCTTACCCATCTACAATTATCGTGAAGAATTGCTTAAAGCTATTGATGAATATCAGGTTCTTGTTATACTTCGAGATTCGTGACAAGATTTTAGCTAGATTCCAAGCGTTCTCGTTTCCGCTCTCGTTCCGATTCTCATTCCATAGGGAAGTATGATCTCCGGAGAGGCGATGGTGATTTGGAATGCATTCCCCAACGGTAGGGAGAGGTTAGACATGTATTAACCTTCAGTAAATTCATCTATATTGTTCGATGTTCTTGCTTTTATGGATTGGTTTCATATGGCGTTTACAGGTAGGTTGCGTCGAGAGTGAAGTTGAAATACTAGAGAATCACGAGATGGGATTTAAGGAAACTATAAGCAACTTGCTGCAATCAAAAGAATGTTTTTTCAAAGCTTATGAGGTTTCTTTACTTTTTAAGTTAAATCTTGTTGTCTTGCTTAGTGTATTCATGCGTAGTGTCTGTGAAGAAGCTTCTTAATAGGAACAATGTATGGTATTATTTAAATATCCATTAAAATAACAGCTTTCATCTTCTGATTTTAATCCAGAACAAAAGAGCGATGACCTTGTTACTGGAAGGTCGGGAGAGAGGTTTAATGATATTGCAACATGAACTCAACAGGTAGCTATGTTTCTTGTTTCACAACCATGTGTGTTGGGACAACCATGGAGGCCACAAAGAGGCTTGCCCGAGACTGATGTATTAGTTTTACGTGCTTGGCTATTTGAACATTTCCATCATCGTATGTTCTTTTTCTAAGTGAATTTGTCACAGAGAAGGTTTGCAACTTACTATAATTTGTATTATTTTTATTTTTATTTTCTTATAATCTTGATGGATGCATTTCTTGAGATTTTGCTACTAAGATTTATTTGTGCATTAGGATTTGGCATGAAAAAAAACTAACATGAGATGTTAAAAAAAAAAAAAAAACTAGTTGTGATTGATGTTTTTCAAAGACAGAGGTGTTCTTTATGTTGTGTGTCTTAGCCATTTTTGTTTAAACATTGCAACAAGAAGAAAGGAACATGCTTTTGATTTTGTTTTCTTGTATACGTGATGAGTCATATGACGTTCGTTTTAATAGAAAATCCCTACACCAAAATTACCCAAATTACCCGTTGATCGTGTGTATTTTCATGCACAATCTGTGTATTTTTTTGGATTTTGGATATCCATTTTCATTCCGTTGGAATGAAATCATATTCCATTCCTCCGTTGCCAAACAAGCCAAATTGATATAATGTAATGAAAAAAACATTTCATTCCATTCCATTACCGCAATCCAAACATGCCATTAGAGTTTCTCCATTGCCAAACAAGCCAAATTGATATAATTAATGAAGTGACATTGATGTCACTGCAGATGTCACTGTATACATTAGACAACTAATGAAGTGACATTGATGTCACTGCATAAATTGTTAATGTCACTGCATAAATGCGGTGTCACTTCATTACGGTGTCTTTGCATAACTTTGTCACTTCATCGCGGTGTCTCTACATCGCAGTGTCTCTGCATTGCGGTGTCATTTCATCGTGGTGTCTCTGCAATGCGGTGTCTCTGTATTGCGGTGTCTCTGCATCGTCAAATGTTATAATATCGCGATGTCTCTGCAATGCTGCATCTCTGCATTGCGGTGTCACTTCATCGTGGTTTCTCTGCAATGCGGTGTCACTTCATCGCGGTGTCTCTGCATTGCGGTGTCATTTCATCGTGGTGTCTCTGCAATACGGTTTCTCTGCATTGCGGTGTCTCTGCATCGTCAAATGTTATAACATCGCGATGTCACTTCATCGCAGTGTCTCTGCATTGCGGTGTCACTTCATCGCGGTGTCTTTGCATCGCCGTGTCACTGCATCGCCGTGTCTCTGCATCGCGATGTCTCTGCATCGTCAAATGTTATAACATCGTGATGTCTCTGCATCGGGGGTGGTCACTGCGTCGCGGTGTCTCTGCATCTGGGTTGGTCCCTGCATCGTGGTGTCTCTCGCATCGGAGGTGGTCACCGTATCGAGGTGATCAATGGATCTGGCGTGGTCAATGCATCGTGGTGTCACTTCATTGAGGTGTCTCCGCATCGCGGGTGGTCACTACGTCGCTGTATCACTTCATCGAGTTGTCTCTGCAATGCGGCGTCTCTGCATCACAGTGTCTCTGCATCGGGCGTGGTCACTGCATCTCGGTGTCTCTGCATCGCGGTGTCACTTCATTGTGGTGTCTCTGCATCACGGTGTCGCTTCATCGCCGTGTCACTTCATCGCGGTGTCTCTTCATCGCGATGGTCATTGCATCGGGCGTCGCTGTGGTCAATGCATCAGGATGGTCATTGCATCGAGGTGGTCATTGCATCGGGGTGGTCAATGCGTCGCGGTGGTCATTGAATCGCGGTGGTCAATATATTGGAGGTGGTCATTGTATCGCGATGGTCAATACATCGGTTTAAATATTAAAAAAAAAAAAAAAAAAAAAAACTGAACAAGCGCCTGAAATAAAAAAAAAAAAAAAAAAAACAGTGCCTGAAAAAAAAAAAAAAAAAAAAACCATGAACAATGCCCTAACGGAAAAAAAAAAAAAAAAATTGTGTCCTTATAAGTCCAACAAATTCCTTTTTGTCCTTATAAGTCCAATAAGTCCGTTTTGTATACTTTTAGGTCTTTGGCCCATTATTTTATACTTATAATACTATAAAATAAATATGTACACAATAGATCCACATGATCTGTTATTTTTCTAAACCGTGTTGTGCATATTAATATGTATTAATCTCTTTAGAGAAATGTTACGACCACAACGACTGACTCTGTCAATTATCAACCGGAATACAACACTAGCCAATGAACTTCCACTATATATATATTGCCTTACACTCTTTGAAAATGTAGACTATGTGATAATTTACGAAGCATACATGTGTTGAAGAGTAAGACAAGAAAAACATGACCCAGATATCCGCCCAGTATGTTTGTCCACAGAACATACATGTGGTGAAGAGTAAGATGTAACATTTACTATTAGCTACCGTTTTGAATTGACATCATCCCATCACTTACCATGTGAATCACAATATGAACTCAAACAAACATGAGGTATGAAAATAATCTTGATGAGAAGTTTGAAAGAGAGGTAGCTATGTCTGAACTCTTTGATTCTCAATTTGATACTTTGTTTGATTTGTCTGGAAGTTTCATTAACTTGAATGAGAAGTTGTTGAATAAGAATATCAAACTAAAAACTAAAAACTAAAAAGCAATTGAAAGTTGATATGTCATAAATGACAAAACTTGTGGATACTTGTAGAAATGCTAAAGTTTGTTCAAAGTTAAAAATGCATTGTCTGCAATATGATTTTGATTCTTTGAATGAAAGAATAAGGGATCTAGAGCAAATTATGTTGAAGTTTGATGATAGTACCAAAAAGCTTTGGATCAAGTTATTCATATATCTAATAAGGATAAAAAAAAGGCAAATAAGGACTTAGTTGTGTGGAACCTACAAATGCTGGAAAGAAGTCAAAGGAGACTTACTTTGTTTCTGATGACGGTTAAATTGGTGCTATATATCATATGTGGTTTGCCCCTGAATTATGCTTGATTAATGAGAAATTGTCTAAGACCGAGAAATGATAGCATTAAAGGCCAGGCGCCTTCTGCCAAACTTGAATACAGACCTAAACCCCAGGTGGGAGATCTGACCCGTCTCTCCGTACAGACCACCGCAGATCCACATGGTCATAATGGAGATTGGGTAAATGCAGATTAGGTTGATATGGTCTAGGGGGCTCGACGCAGGTCGACCATAGTCTTCTGTATCTGTTATTTACACACGTGTTTATAATATCGGATAAATGTGGAAAGAATCATAAGCCATAAAGACTCTAATCCTGACATTTAAATATGTCCATGATTATCTTCTAAATTGACGGATATACACTTTCTAATCCAAAGGGATTAAGAAAAGAGTCCTTGTTGGACAAGAAACAGGACGAGAGGTCCTATATATAAACAATCCCTAAGGAACTATGAGAGACTTGATTCATGAACAATTATAGGATACGTAGGCAACTTGAGATTCCGAACAGACTACCGCAGATCCACTCGGTCATAATGGAGATTGGGTAAATGCATATTAGGTTGAGATGGTTTAGGGAGCTCGACGCAGGTCGACCAGAGTCTTCCGTATCCGTTATTTACACACGTGTTTATAATATCGGATAAATATGGAAAAATCATAAGTCATAAAGACTCTAATCTTGACATTTAAATATGTCCATGATTATCTTCTAAATTGACGGATATACACTTTCTAATCCAAAGGGATTAAGAAAAGAGTCCTTGTTGGACAAGAAACAGGACGAGAGGTCCTCTATATAAACAATCCCTAGGGAACTATGAGAGACTTGATTCATGAACAATTATAGGATACGTAGGCAACTTGAGATTCAATATCTCAGGCTCAGTCTTAATCTCCACAAAACCACTTCCCGTTTTATACTTTTCTTAGGGTTTATTCTTGAATATTATTGTCACTCCGGAAATACGGCCCGAACTATTCATCAGACGAGATCCATCATCGTCATTAGGGGATTGGTAGGGAGGGAAAAAAAACAACCTTTTTATTTGTCTTCTTGTTCATGTTGGTCCATGACCACTATATGTCTCCTTAATCATAGTTTAGTATGTTTATTTGAAGAATTTGTCATGTCTCTGTGGGATCGACCATTTCTCGTTTGCTATACTGCGATTGACCTAATCCTCTTGCTAGTTGAAGCGACTTACACGTGATCAAGGTCGTTGGCTCCGTTGCTAGGAACCTGTGCATTCTTTAATAAATTTGTTAAATTATGATTAAGAATATTTTTCTTCTCTGTTTTTATTTTATTTCATAGTCTTGAGTAGTTTCTACAAAGTCTGTGTTATTGTTGCACCTTAAAAAACAGAAATCGAGTCTAGCCGAGGCGAAGGCGTTGTCGCCGGCGAAGCCTGGAAACTGTGTTTTGGGATTTCTTTTGTGTTTCAGTGTTATTCACTGTTAGTTTTTAGTTAGTAGGTCTGCAACAGCTGGGTTAATATCCAACTGAAGCGGAAGTGGCTAACCGTGCTTTTGTTTTCTTTTTGTCTCTATTGTAGGCTTCGTAGAAACAACCCTTGATATGATGTAGCTAGATTTTTTTTTTTTTTTTTTTTTTTTTTTTTGGCATATTGAAGAATTTCACAATGCAACATGTGAAGAAATTCTCGTTCGATTTTTGCATGGGTCGTTGATGGTGGGTAGTATGCTATGTCGACGTCATGTTATTGATTCATCTATGGGCAATATTTTAAAGCAATTACAGGAAACTACCCTCCACGCATTACGGGACTGTCCTTGGCCATGTTAAGTTTGGCAATCGGCACTCCTCAAAAAAAAAAAAAAAAAAGTTTTGATGCTTGATGTTTATTGATGCGAAATATATTGATCTTCCAAAAAAAAAAAATGAATTTGTTTTGGGTTCAAGTTTTATCAGGAATAGGTGTAATTGAATTTATATAAATGTTTTCCTATTTGGTAAAAAATAATTTAAGGAGTTCGTGATAGGAATGGCATTATTTTCCAATCCTTCTCAAGAAAGTTGGAAGGACACTATGATGTTGGAGTAGGAGAAGCTTTAGCGGTGTATCATGCGATTTTTCTGTTTATTCAATGGGGCTTCTTCAAAGTGATCTTTGAAACAGACTGCCTTATTGTGTGCCAGAAGATGAATGCAGAGATGCAAGATTTATCGGACTTGGGAAATATTGTCGAAGATTGTCATAATTTTTTAGCTTGTTCTCTTATTTCAGTTTTTCTTTTGTTAAGCGCAACGGAAATTTTCCAACACATCTGTTGGCTAAAAAAGGGTTGGAGTTAGTAGGAAGTGTTTCTTGGGGCTCGTCTCCCCCTTCGAATGTAATTTCAGCTTGTTCGGCAAATATTAATTAATGGAATGATTTTACTCCTCAAAAAAAATAATTAGGAAAAGAGTATTAAAGAAAGAAGAAATTAAAAGTTTTACCCCCCACGTTCTCTCTATCTTTTTCTTTTTAAAAAAAAAATTTTAAAAAAAACCCTCCCCTGCTTACAATATCTGCTAGCACATTTGCCATCCGGCGACTCGCCGGAGTCGGCCCTCCTCATTAATCTCTTTGTTTCTTGTCTTTTCGTATATTATTTTCGTTTTTAGTTTTTCTTTTCTGTTAGCCTGGGCCAAGTTTCGCTGCCTTTCGGTGATTTCGGGGGAATGCTTCATCGGCTTGCATATGGGTTTTAAGGTCAGATCAAAGGTTAATATGGCTAATTTCGTCCTTTTGGCTGTCAATCGGAATCGTTCATGGATGGTTGCACCTGTTTTTCATGTTTTTGGTGGTGTTGCTGGTGGTTTTGCTCAACCCGTCGTGCTCTTCCATGACCGAAGGCGCCGGTGCTTTTTCCTCCGTTCGGATCTGTGTGTTTGGTTGTTCAATCTGAGAAAAGAGTTCCGGTGGCAGTTTGACATTGGGTTGTCAAGGCTGGTGGTTCTCTTTGATGGTCATGGGCAGTGTTGGCTTTGCTTACGAGAAAGGGTTTGGTGGCTTTCTACCGATTCTCATGGCGGCGGCTTTGGCTCTAGGTTTTTTCCGGCCTTGGCCGGTGGTAGTAGTTGTTGCTGTTTCTTTATGTTGTTAGTTGATGGGTGTGTTAGGTGGTTACCGGTATATAGCGGCTAGTATCAGTGACGATACCGGGTTACGCACCTCGATATATCATCGTCGAGTGGACCCCAGGGATCAAATATTTACTAAGGCGTATGAGCCAGATAAGGCATACAAGTCAGACTATTTGTCTCGGAGTCATGACACATATGTCGATCCTCGAGCCTGAAGTATATCTAGGAGCTCGAGGTCACGACTATCGACTTAGCGGTGCGGGACGTGAGTTCCTCAGAGTCGATCTTCCCTGTGTCGGCGGATCGATATCGAGAAACGAGTCCACACCCGCCTATGTTGGCCCAATATCCACCGGATAACTTGGGCAAGGGGTAAAGCCCAATTAAGGGTAGATATGACAATAGCCACAGACCGACTCATATTAGGGTTAGGTCACGCATTGTCCTTATAAATACAACGTTCCAGGAACTACGTAAGGCTTGATTCCTGGAAGAAGAACATGATACGTAGGCACTCTAAGAATCCCACTTAGACTCAGCCGCAAACACAAAAAACCCCTTCTCTGTTCTTGGCATTAGGGTTCTTGATTATTCACCAATAACATAAGGAAAAGCCCGGATCTTTAAGGTGACATAACTTGTCATCGTCATTGGCGCTAGAAGGAGGGCCCTTTCTTTTGCTGAATACGTCAAGATCATCATGCCTCCCAAGGACAAAGCTGCCGAAGAACCACCTCCAAAAACATAGATCCGCGAACCCGCGAGATAAGTGAGCGAGTGGTATGGAGACTCGGGAGACAAAGATCCGGTCTTAGATACCGTCCAAGAAAATCCGCCAACGCAGGCTCAGGAAAATCCACCGAAGCAGGCTCAGGGTCTCGCCTCAGAGCATCAGGCTATAGTGGATCAGTTGGCGGCGACAGATCATAATGCCCTGAGGAAAATAATGGCGGAAGAATTTACACGACAGAAACTTCAACAACAGCAGCATCAGGCGGAAGGCTGTCTGAATACCGCGCCCATAAGCCTAAGCCAGTTCAGTTTGAAGAGGTCAGCGCCTCCTCGAGTTCGGTTGAAAGGAGGAAGCGTGAAATCCAACAGAAGCACATACGCGTCGATGAAGATAGCGTTAGGCAGGAGTTAGACGTAATCCTAGGGAAGACCCAGGGTTCGTTGTGGTTAGAGTCTCCATTCACCAAGGAGATTGAAGATTATCCTAAACCCAAGGGGTTTAAGATTCCTAAGATAGACCCGTATGATGGCACCACCGATCCGGAGGACCATCTTCACAGGTATCTATCCCAGATGAGGATGGACTGTGCACCAGACGAGATGCGATGCCGGGCATTCGAGACTCTACTTGTAGGTCGAGCAAGAGAGTGGTTTACCAAGTTGAAACCCGGCTCCATCTCTAGTTTCACCGTACTCGCCCGAAAATTTAGAGACGCCTTTATCGTCAACAAAAAGTTTCAACTGAGCGAGACGCACCTCACAAATGTGAGGCAGCACAGAGACGAGTCGGTGTTGGACTATCTGAAGAGGTTCAACCTAGAGGCCATGCAGGTCAAGGACCCACAGGATCGAGTCCTGATCACTTTATTCATGGGGGGACTGCGTAACACAAAGCTATATGAGAAGTTAAGCAGAAACCTACCACGAAACATGGACGAATGTGTGAATGTCGTCCATCGATTTTGTCAAGGCGAGGAGGCAGTGCGCAGACACACCCAAGCCGAGTGGATGGACAACTCGAGGAAAGATGGTCGAGGAGCAAATAAGAGTCAGTCTCGACAGCAAGATGTGGAAATAAAAGCATCAGTGTGGGATCGCATCGAGGCTCCCGTGTCGGGCCGGTCAGAGAGAAAGGGGGGTAAAAAGGATAAAGACTTTACTCCTCTCAACCGGTCACGGACAGAGGTTTTATCAATCATGGTCTCTAAGAACCTAGCTAAGAGGCCACCTCCGATCAAAAAACCTCGAGAAAAAAGAAGGTCGACAAAGTATTGTGAATTCCACGAGGATACAGGCCATTCGACGGAAGAGTGTTTCGACTTAAAGAAAGACATCGAAGCCCGTATCCAAGAGGGGAAGTTGGACGAGGTCGTCGACAGATCACGGTATTCCGAGCCCAAGGGGCAACGAGATTTTAAAAGGAAAAATCCTGACCAGGATAGAGGCCGAAGTCGAGATAATCAGAGAAGACGAGACTGATCTCCTGATAACGATAGGGACTACTATGGTCAGGACCGTTACGATGATAATCGCCCAAATAATTACGTGAATATGATATTTGGGCCAGGGGAGAGTGAGAAGGAGCGAGCCAGTCGAGAACCAGACGACAGCTCGAGGCCACGCAAGCAGTCGAGGCTAACCACAGAGGTCGGGTATGGCCCCAGAGACGACGTCCCTAAATCGACGAGTCATAGTGAGGGGTTAGTAATTGAAGCGGTTATAAGTCGCGCCAGAGTATCGAGGGTTTGCGTCGATAATGGCAGCGCTGTAAATATCTTGTACTACTCGGCTTTCCAGGGTATGAAGCTCAAAGAGAAAGACTTAGCGCCTATAGCTTCTCCACTTTGTTCGGTTTCACGGGACGGGCATCCATCCCACGGGTTCCGTAAAGCTACTCACGACAAGTAGGTGATGGAGAAAGAGGGAGGACACTGAGCTAAACTACGTGGTAGTGAAAGCTCCCTCCGCATATAACGTCATTTTGGGTAGACCACCCCTTTTCGAGTTACGAGCTATAATTTCGACGTTTCATAATAGTATGAAATTCCCAACTCGGAATGGTTCCCACGAAGTAAAAGGGGATATTGAGATCGCCAGAAGCTGTAATTCGATAGTGATGAACGGTAAGATGGCGGTACAACAAGTCCTCGTCGAGGAGCTTATTCCGGAAGAAGAGGAAGAGAAATGTTGGGCCCCGAGCGAAGCAGTCGAAACTATCAGCTTGTGGGAAGATGAAGTCGACCAGGGTGTCCAAGTCGGAGTCTGGATTCCGACTCAGGAAAAGCGGTTGTTGATTGACTTGCTAAAAGAATTCAGGGACGTTTTCGCATGGAAGGCATCCGACATGCCAGGTTTACCGACGGACATCGCCATCCATAAACTCGAAGTTGACCAGGCCAGAAGGCCAGTCAAACAGAAGAAGTGAAACTTCGCGCAAGATCGATTGGAAGCTATCGAGTCAGAAGTCGGGAAGCTACTGTCGGCGAATATAGTAAAAGAAGTATTTTATCCAGAATGGCTCGCTAATCCAGTGTTGGTGAAGAAACCGGATGGCAGCTGGCGCATGTGCGTAGATTTCACGGATTTGAATAAGGCATGCCCCAAAGATTCTTATCCGCTGCCCAAGATCGACAGGTTAGTTGATTCGACCATCGGTTTTGAGGTATTCGCGTTCCTCGACGCATACAAGGGGTACCATCAGATTCTTATGGACCCTCGGGATGCTGAGAAGACCGCATTCATTATGGAGTTCGGCACCTTTTGTTATGTTACCATGCCATTCGGATTAAAGAATGCTGGAGCTACATACCAAAGGGCAGTCAATAAAATTTTCGCGAAGCAGATTGGTAAGAACATGGAAGTCTATGTGGACGATCTACTCATCAAAAGCCGATCGATGGAGCAATTTTTGGTAGACGCTAGGGAAGTATTTGAAGTGTTAAGAGATACTGAGATGAAGCTTAATCCTAAAAAGTGCACCTTTGGAGTGAGAACAGGCAAATTTCTAGGGTACATGGTCTCAAGGGATGGGATTCGAGCTAACCCGGATAAGATCGACACACTAAAGAACATGCCTGCACCTCGAAATATGAAAGAGGTTCAGAGACTCACGGGTCGGATGGCAGGACTGAATAGATTCTTATCTCGATCAGCCCAGCGCGCACTACCGTTCTTCAAGATCCTTCGAAAGCCGAGTCCTTTCCATTGGGACAGCGAATGTCAGGCAGCCTTCGAAGAATTAAAAATATATATGTCAGAACTACCCACTCTCACTTCTCCTCGAGAGGGGGAAAGGTTGTTGGTTTATCTATCGGTCTGCGAGGAAGCAGTGAGTTCGGTCTTGGTCCGAGAGGGGGAAAAGGGCCAGGTGCCTATATATTTTGTAAGTAAAGCTCTGCATGGCCCCGAAACCCGATACTCACCAGCTGAGAAACTCGCATTATCGTTGGTACACGCGTCGCGAAAGCTTAGGCCATACTTTCAAGCCCACCCTATAGTGGTGGTCACAGATCAGCCACTTAAGCAAATTCTGGCGAAGCCCGACACATCTGGTCGGCTCGCGAAGTGGGTAATCGAGATGGCTCAATACGATATCGAGTTCGTGCCGCGCACCGCGGTCAAGGCTCAAGCTTTAGCAGACTTCTTAGCCGAAGGTATATCAGTGCAACTCGAGCAAGAAAATCAGAGTCAGGAAGAACGATGGATGCTCTATGCTGATGGAGCCTCGAGCAAAGAGGGATCAGGCGCAGGCCTCCTATTAGTCAGCCCGAAAGGGGAGGAGTTCCCGTACGCTCTCCGGTTCGATTTTAAGGCAACTAATAATGAGGCTGAGTATGAAGCACTTATTACAGGTCTGAAGCTCGCTCTGAAGCTGGGGGTCGAAAATCTAAACGTTTACAGTGACTCGCAATTAGTTGTTAACCATATCAAAGGAGAATACGAGGCTAAGGAAGAGACTATGAAGAAGTATTTGGCAGTAGTCCAAGGCCTCAAGCCGAGATTCAACTCGATTCAATTCGAACAGGTACCTCGAACTCAGAACAAGAGGGCCGACGCTCTGTCCAAGTTAGCATCGAATTTCGTCTCTAGTAAGAAGGTGTTAGTAGAGTTGCTGACAGAAAGGAGTTATGAAGAGATAGAGGCCCAGCCGATATCCCAGCAGGCCACATGGATGGATCCGATTGTCCTTTACTTGAAGGACGGAATATTACCCAATGATAAGGTACAGTCAAGAAAGGTCCGACTACAGTCGGCTCGATATGCCTTCTTCAACGACATACTTTACCGGAAGTCATTCACGAGTCCATGGTTGAGATGCGCATCTGAGACAGAGGGAGAGTATCTTCTCGAAGAAATCCATAGAGGAGCTTGTGGAAATCACTGTGGGGCTAGGATGTTAGCCCGGAAATGCAAGCTCGCAGGATACTTCTGGCCTTCAATGCAACGAGATGCGAACAAGTTAGTGCAGAGATGCAATTCTTGTCAAATTCACGATAACATCTCTCATCAACAGGCACAAGAAATTAATGTCATCTCGTCAGCATGGCCTTTCGACGTGTGGGGAGTCGACATTGTGGGACCCTTACCTCGAGCCCCGAGGAACAATAAGTTTGTTGTTGTAGCTGTAGATTATTTCACCAAGTGGGTAGAAGCCAAGGCTTTACCCGACATCAAAGCTGCTACCATCAAGAAATTCCTATGGGTCGATATTTTATGCAGGTATGGTATTCCGAAGGCTTTAATCTCGGACAACGGCACTCAATTCGAAGATCGAAGAGTCAGAGAGTGGTTAGCCGAGTATCATATCGACCAACACTTCACCTCGGTGGCTCATCCTCAAGCAAATGGTCAAGTCGAACAGACAAATCGACAGATTAAACTCGGATTGAAAAAAAGGCTAGAGGCTGAAGGGCGAGACTGGGCGTTACAACTCCCGAGCATCCTGTGGTCATACAGGACAGCTCCAAACTCATCAACGGGTGAAACACCTTTCTCCCTAACCTATGGGTGCGAGGCAGTTATCCCTGCGGAGATCGGTGTTCCTTATCCTCGAGTTTTAGCATATAATATTGAGACAAACGAGCCTGACCTCCGACAGGAGAAGGATAATCTCGAGGAGCGGAGAGAAATGGCCTCAGCCAGAATGGCAAGGTACAAGCAGAAGATCTCCCAATATTACAACGCGAGAGTAAAATACAGATATTTTAAGGTCGGAGATCTAGTTTTGAGGAAGAACGAAGCAAGTCGACAAGAGAAGATCGAGACACTCACCCCGAACTGGGAAGGCCCGTATCAGATTCTAAAAGTCCATCCTAAAGGTTCATATCAACTGGGTCGAGCAGACGGAACCACAGTCCCTCGACAATGGCACGCGAATAATTTGAGGAAATTTTACGTCTAAGCCTTAGTTGATCAATTGGTTTCCACTTGTTCTATAAGCTTTGTAATCAGTCCAGGGGACAATTCTATCTTGGTTATAATAAATGATGCTTTCTTTTTCTACCGTTCTACTAAGTTATTTTTGTAATATTCTAAGTCCCAAAAGGACACGAAGTTACAATCGACAAGGATTGGAACAATCTGAAAGTCGGAACTCCCGACAATGCCACAAGCATACGATGCAGAAGGCAAAAAGAAGACTCGCAAGGTCGGGTCAAATGTCCAAGTCAAAAGCCTAACGAGCCTAAGGGTCGAATAAGGCAGACAAAGGACGGTTCGCAGGGTCGGGCCAAACGTCCAAGTCGGAAGTCTAACTAGCCCAAGGGGCAGCTAGATCGAGACCAGGACAGTTCGCAATGTCGGACTAACTTGAAGATCTAGAAGACCTATAAGGCTAAAAAGCCAAGGCAACTAGATCGACCTAAAAGCCATGTAGAACCCAAGTGCATTATGAACTAAAGTTAATAAAACACTTGGGGGGCAATATTACATCGATAAGGCGAGAAGCAAACAGAGCCAAAGGCTCGACAAGCAAGAAAGCCAAAGACAAGTAATAAATGAAAGAGTAAATAACAACAAGAAGAGATAAAAGGGGATGAATTTCAAAACAAATTGGGGCCAGTCGAAATGACCAACCCCGATAAAGTAAATACTCATCCAAATCTGATCAAAGTCGATAAGATTTACAAATAATTACAAGTTAAAGTTCAAGACATCAAAGTTTGAAAGAAACAAGACAACTAAATAGAAGCATCGGGGGTCGGATCAGCATCTTCAGGGGTCGGAGCAGGAGCGATAGCAGCGGAAGTCGTATTATCAGGATTCGGGCTCACTGAGGGACCACCATACTTCTGAGCAAGGGATATACCCTGTTGGAATTCGTCGAAGTACAGGTCGTACAATGCCTCCGAGTCAGGGTCATAGCAGCCAGGCTCTTCGAGCTGGTCGATCTCGACTTCCGGATAGGCCTTCTTCACTTGGTCCACCGCCTTGGTGAATCCTCCAAGTATGGCCGTCTGCATCATTACGTCGAGATCATTACCCAACTCGTCAGACTTCCGATACTCGAGTATCGCGGTGGTCCTTGCTTCCTCAAGTTGCCCAGGGACCTGATCAAGTTCGGTTTTCAATTGATCTCTCTCTTCAGCAACAGTCGCTCCTCGCGCCAGTTCTTCCTCGAGATCCACTTTTGCGCAGCCTCCCTCCCTCGGCCGCGCCCGGATCTCTCCTCGCTCGGCAATGATAGCCTCCCGCTCCTCCTTGACCTTCTCTATCTCAGCAGCAGCCTCTTTCTTGAAAACGTTAAGCTGCGATTCCAGACCAGTGACACTAGCTGACTCGATAGCAAGCCTGTCATTCAACCTCCGGATTTGCGTCTTCAGCTCTTCCTCATTCTCGGACGGCGTGCTCATACGTCGAGAGGCCTCTCGGCTCATAAAGTAATGCTGCCAAAAAGGGAAAAGTTAAGGCATAGGCGTGATGAGTTCCAAACAAACAAACAAAAAAAAAAGGAGACAAGAAATTGACAAGAGTTAGCCTTTACCACGCGACCCAGCTCTCGGAGGGAAGAGGCCAGGACCTGGTCGTCCAGCTTCTCGACATCTTCGGCCGACATCCTACTCGTGGCGGCAAGGTCGAGAGAAGGCTTTGTGACCTTGGCTTTTTTAGCCAGCCTTTGCTGATCTCTCACCAGCTCCTCGAGGCCCGACCTCCTCTTCTGCAACCGAGCCGCTTCGGCACCAGAAGGCTCTTCACCCCCTCCGACAGTAAAATCGATAATGTCCTCTACTTCGCGTATCGACCGGTGTTCATGGGTGAGTCCTCCCGAGGTGGAAGGCGGGGTTGGTTGTGCGACAAGGGTAGTTGTCTCGACACCCTCAGTCGGGTTAACAGCGGGAACAGCTCCTTCCTCGGACGCCGGAGGAGCAACTCTCGACCTAGATGCAGCGACAGCGGCAGCCACGGCAGAAGCCTTTGGGACAGCGACCTTCGAGAATCTGCCCACTACACAAATGAAAAAGGAGTCAGTATCGGAAATAATAAAGATACAACTTCAAAAAACAATAGTAAAACTTAGCAACGAAATAATAAAGCTTCCTACGGTTTTCTTGATCGGCGGCATGAAGGCCTATACAGGGCGAGGGCCCTGCCTCCTCGAGGCGGGCAAGGTCGTAAAGGAGACTCAGGTCCTGTGTAACCACCTCGAATGTGAATCTCTCGAGGGACAGAGCTTCGTTAGGTGTAGCTTCCCGACCCAGTTTGTCATCTCTTCCTTCTCTCGACCTCCATAAGCCGACATAGGGATTATCCGACCCATGTCGGAGAAAGAAGAACCTTGGCTTCCAATTTCCATGAGATGAAGGTCCTTTAGACACGAACTCATGACGATTGGCGCGCTTCTGAAACGTGTACCATCCCGAATCTGGCATCGCAGCAATCTTGTGCCACTATCGGAACAAAGGGACAGTAAATCCGATACCCGTGACTCGGCAGGCAATCAGAAAGCCCATCAGAGTCCGGATGGCATTCGGGCCCAGTTGAGATACGCCGATCTCATAATGGCGAAGAACAGCCTGGACCGCCGGACATAGGGGGAATCTGAGCCCCATCGATAGTTGGGCCTCGTAGACCGTACAGAACCCTTCTGGGGGCTCATCGGCAAATTGGTGGTGGCCGGAAGGGAGCTGAGCCACCAGTTGAGGGCTAGATAGCCCATATCTCTGCCGTATTTGGTTGAGATCGTCCATGGTGAGACAGGAAGTGCACCCCTTAGGCCCTTTTCCGTCCATTCTGGTGGACAATTTCTTAGGCTCCCTGATAATACCTAAGGGCTCCCTAGGATTTGAGGGAAGGGTTTGATCGGAAGGGGCAGATATGGGTGTTTGATCGCCGGAGTGAGACTCCTCTACCCTATCAGAAAGTGTAGCACTACTAGACATGGATAGATTCACGCAAGAACGGTAAGAACACAGAGAAAGAGGATAGCAGAGAGAACGCTTACTTGTGTTTTCTGAAGAGAAAATGGAGAAATTGGATAGGCGGAAATGATTTCACCGTCTGGTTATTCTCCCCCTTTTTATGCTTTGTTGATGCCAAATGACAGTGAAAAGACGTGATTAGGGGGGTTACTAGTAGTTATAACTCCCCCATGAATCGCGAGAATCAAGGGTGACATCATTTATGGCAGAAGACGAAGAGATAGTGCGCTCTGACGTCACAATGAACGGCTACGATTGGCTAGGGAGACAGGTGGCATGTGAAGCGGTTACACCATTTCCCGCCCAAGATTTAGTCCAACTCGAAGGTGATTTCAAATTGGCAGATCTGACCTCGGACAACGGTAGTCGCCTCGCTCAGGTCTCGGGGGCTTATGACGATACCGGGTTACGCACCTCGATATATCATCGTCGAGTGGACCCCAGGGATCAAATATTTACTAAGGCGTATGAGCCAGATAAGGCATACAAGTCAGACTATTGGTCTCGGAGCCATGACACATATGTCGATCCTCGAGCCTGAAGTATATCTAGGAGCTCGAGGTCACGACTATCGACTTACAGGCAGTGCAGGACGTGAGTTCCAGGAGTCGATCTTCCCAGGTCGGGCAGATCGATATCGAGAACAGAGTCCACACCAGCTATGTTGGCCCAATATCCACCGGATAACTTGGGCAAGACAATAGCCACAGACCGACTCATATTAGGGTTAGGTCACGCATTGTCCTTATAAATACAACGTTCCAGGAACTACGTAAGGCTTGATTCCTGGAAGAAGAACATACGATACGTAGCACTCTAAGAATCCCACTTAGACTCGGCCCGCAAACACAAAAAACCCCTTCTCTCGTTCTTGGCATTAGGGTTCTTGATTATTCACCAATAACATAAGGAAAAGCGGATCTTTAAGGTGACATAACTTGTCATCGTCAATCAGTTTTCGGCGGTCTAAAACTGCTCAATTTAGTCCTTTGAAGTTTCTTTCGATGAACGAGGCCCTTATCGCCCTTGATATGACATTTGCCTCTACTGATGTTTTTCTAAATCAAGTTCTCTATGATGAGACATAATTTGGTGTGATTGGGGCTTGCCCATGATGCTTTTCTTTTCGTTTTTTCAACTTAGCAGTTTCCAGCAGTTGCTGGTGGTAGTTCGGTTCTATTTCCGATGTCTTCCCGGCGTGTGTCCAATTGTATTTTCCATTGAATTTGTTTATTAACAAGAATCTTTTCTTTCCGTAAAAAAAAAAACAAAAAAACAAAAACAAAAACAGAAAAGAGTATTAAAAGGGAAAAACGAAAAGAAAAGTTTGACTACGATACAATATGCCCAGTGCCGACATAGATAGAAAGGAAAATAGTGTGAGGAAAAAGAAAAAAAAGAAAAAAAAGAAAAAAAAAGAAAAAAAAAAAAGAAAAAAGAAAACAACAACAATAACAACAACAACAATGAGAACACAAAACAATCTGCCGACATACGGGCAGTCACCCTCGTGGACCTCCTCCATCTATCAAGGATGGGATCATGGGATGGAGTCATGGAGATGTTTTACTCCCCTGTTGCTGTTTGTTGTATTATCGATGCACATTAGTTATTTTCTTTAATTTTTATTTTTATTTTACAAATTCAAATACATTTTTCTTGGGATTACGGTAAAATTCTGCTGGGATTTATTGGTCACGGACACGGATAAGCCGCATAACGCACTACATGCTACGCACACGGCGATATGATTAATTTTAAAATTTTACGACACGAAAATATAAGCACGTTTAAATTTTTCACTTTGTTTAAGAAAGTTGGTTATTTGTTATTAAATTTTATGATAAAGCTCTACAATAACATCTGACCGTCATTAGTGGTGAATATATAATAAATGAACTGTAAAAGGAAAAATTTAAAAATGTTTAATTGATAATTGAAATGGATTTTATGTTATAGGAAAAAACCAAAAAATTTAATGAACTTATATTTTGGGACGGATGTAGTATGTATATATGTATATACATATATATGTGTGTGAATGCGTTGAAAAACCTCGTTTGAATTGAATCTAGATTAACAAACGATACAAGAACTAATTTGAAGAACTGATTAGATGAAGAACAAGATGAATAACATTCATAATAATTCGAATTTCCAGAAAGACGGGAAAATGGGAAAAGAAAGATTACAATGAATTGATCAAATGAAATTATGAAACTGAAACTCTTACTGATTTATGAGACTAGCAGCAACTTATATAGTTGTTGATTCAACCAACTAAGTTGTAACAACTCAACTGCCATACTTAACCGTTTTCCTCCGAAGGTGTTCGACCAATTGTCAAGTTGAACTTGTAACTGTGTTGTTTTGCTTATATTCACATGGTAACTGTGTTGTTTTGCTTCTCTTCCGATGATTGGGGGTAACGATGTGTTACTAGACGCTATTTCGTGATCGTTAGATATGAAAGGCATTTTCGTAATTTCACTTTGTGTCTGTTATAATAGGATATAGAGAATCCAGATGCAATAAGATAAACACAGAAAGCAATCTAATATAAACAATCACACAGAGGAACAGAAACAAGAAGAACACAAATTTAACGTGGTTTCCGGCGCTGTGCCTACTACTCAACTGACAGAAAGAGTTATTTTATTATGCACTGAAATTCAGACGGATTACACACATTACAATGATCATTACAGTTGGTATTTATAAGCTCAGATCCCTAAACCCTAACCGCCAGAGAATCTTTGTCGGATTGCCATAAATGTCCCAGATGTTGGATTAATCTGCTGATCCAACTCAGCTAACGATTGCACAGATGTAGAACTCAGCTGCACCCAAAACCTCAGCAGACCTTCGGATGGGGTCGTCGACACTGAAGAAACTCAGCAGAGTTCCCAGCCGACTTTCACAGACTTGGATACACTTCTCAGCAGACTATCACTCTGCTGATAACCAGATTAGTTCCACCAGATATAGAGTTTAAGTCACTTTGCTGACAAATCTCCACCTTGACTTGAACTCTCATTCACAGTCAACCAAATTACTTAAACATATGTACTTGTACCAAATGTATTCGTCAATGCCAGATGTAATGTACCATGTTACTCCATAGAATCCACACAACTGACCTGCCCTCAGCTGAGCTTCCAGATTTCCAGATTATAAGCTTTGAATATTCAAAGCAAGTCCGTACACAACCGAAACTTGCTCTGCTGAACCGGTTTAGTGAACATATCAGCAAGGTTCTCCTTGGTGTTGATCTTCTTGACTACAACCATCTTCTCATTCCTTAGAAAATGATACCTCACATCAATATGCTTGGTTCTCTCATGATGAACCTGATCCTTAGCTAGACAAATTGCACTCAAACTCGTCACAATAAATCTCTCGCTTGATCCCGATGTTTTCCCAAATCACTAACTAGCCCTTTCAACCGGATACCCTCCTTGGTCGCTTCAAGCAAGAGCCATATATTCTCGCCTCGTAGTTGATAAAGCCACTGTTGCCTGAAGAGTTGCTTTCCAGTTGACAACTGAATTCTACAATGTGAAAACATAACCAGTCATTGATTTCCTATTGTCCACATCACCTGCATAATCAGCATCATAGTACCATGTGATCAGACTTTGAGTATCACCTCCATAAATGAGACCAACATCAGTTGTACCCCTAAGTTACCTGAACATTCTTTTCACAGCTTTCCAGTGTTCCTTTCCAGGTTGAGCCATGAACATGCTGACAACACTGACTGCCTGAGCCAAATCAGGCCTAGTGCACACCATGACATACATCAGACTACCAAATGCACTAGCATATGGAACTTTTGACATATACTCATTCTTCTCTACTGATTGTGAAGCATAAACAGGCAAATGAACATTAGACGCCATAGGAGTATCTATTGGTTTGCAGTAGACATGCCAAATCTGGCCAATATCTTATGTATATAACCTTGCTGAGATAAGAACAACTTCTTTTGACTCCTATCTCTCCAGATCTCCATCCCTAAAATCTTTTTGACAGCCCCCAAATATTTTATTTCAAACTCAGCACTGAGAAGGTTCTTCAGATTTTGAACATCAGACTTCTTTTCATCAGCTATCAACATGTCATCCATATACAAGACAAAATAGATATATGATCTATCTCTCAGCTGACTGTGATACACACAACAGTCATATGGACTTATATTATAACCCAGCTGGATCATGTAACTGTCAAAACTTTTATACCACTTCCTAGGAGCCTGCTTTAGCCCATACAAGGACCTCTTTAAGTTTCATACAAAATCTTCCTTGCCAGGAACTTGAAATCCCTCTAGCTGAGTCATGTATATCTCCTTATCTACCTCACCATGTGTAAAAGGTCGTCTTCACATCTAACCGCTCAAGTTCAAGATCCTGATGTGCCACCATTGCTAGTAACACTCTGATTAAAGTGTGTCTGACCACTGGTGAGAATATCTCATCAAAGTCTACCCCTTCTTTCTGACTGAACCCCCTTGCAACCAAACGTGCCTTATACTTGACCCCTTCTGCCTCAGTCATTCCTTCATTCTTTTTGAAGATCCACTTGCAAGTAACAACTCTCCTATCAGCTGGATGTTAACTAGATCCCAAGTCTGATTCTTCAATAATGACTCTATTTCATCTCTCATGGCAGTAAGCCATTGAGATGCATCGGAACATGTCACTGCTTCCCTGTAAGTAGAAGGTTCAAAACCATCCACTTCTTCTGCAACTTGAAGTGCATATCCAACCATATCATCAAAACCATACCTCTTGGGAGGTACCCAACATTTGATCTTCTAGCCATGCTGATAGCTATACTCTGCTGACCAATGTTCCCTGTTTGATGCTCTGCTGATCCTTGTTCAGCAGACTGGCTTGGATCGACTCGGTTCAAACAACCGGATCGATAAGTGCTGACTTGGATCAACTGATTGTTGCATTTCAGCTGACTCCACTTGAATCTCCACCTGTTTCTCAGCCCTCTCAGATTTAGCACTGGTTTCAGATTCAGCAGACCTCCCCACTGATGATTTAATCATAGAATTTTCATCAAAGACCACATCTCTACTAAGTATAACCCTGGACTCTGCTGATGACCAGATTCTATAACCCTTAACTCCATCACCATACCCCATAAACACTCCTTTCTTGGCACTTGGTTCCAGCTTCCCTTCACTCACATGATAGTAAACCGTGCTTCCAAAAACCATTAGAACTGAGTAGTCAGAAAGCTAGCTTGACCACCTCAAATGGTGTCTTGAGATTGATCCCTGTGTGAGGACTCATGTTGATTAAGTAGCATGCTGTGGTTACAGCCTCTGCCCAAAATCTCCTTGATAAACCAGAGATTAGAGAGCATACATCTTGCCCTCTCTAGAAGAGTTTGATTCATCCTTTCAGCTACACCATTCTACTGAGGTGTATTCTAGACTGTATGATGTCTGGAAATACCATCATCCTTACATAATGTATCAAACTCTGACCAGCAGAATTCCAGACCGTTATCTGTTCTGAGCCTTTTGATTTTCTTGCTTGTCTGATTTTCCACTAGAGCCTTCCACTGCTTCAAACTGTTGAATGCATTACTTTTGTGTTTCATCATCACCACCCAAGTCATTATTGAATTGTCATCTATGAATGACACAAAATATCTGTGACCACCCAATGATTCCACCTTTGATGGACCCCAACAATCAGAATGGATATAATCAAGTGATGTCTTTGTACTATATATGCCTGTTGAGAACTTGCTTCTATGTGGCTTCCCAAACACATAGTGCTCACAAAGTCCAGGTTCTTGACCTTATATCCCCCAAGAAAACCTGCTGAAGAAAGGATTTGCATTCCTCTTTCACCCATGTGACCAAGTCTCATATGCCACAAATGAGTCCGTCGTGGATCGATGAACCGCGAGGATGCCACAAGCCAGCGAGCGAGCTAGACACAGTAAAGCCTTGTAATATATACAAGGTTCCCTTCTTGATAGCTTTGAGGACCACAACTGAATTTTTGTAGACATTCAGCTTTCCACCTTCTCCCTTGAAATTGAACCCTTTGCTGTCCAGTAGACTAAGAGATACCAAATTCTTGGTCATCTGTGGAACATGTCTAACATCTTTCAGTGTGCAGAATCTACCATCCTCTGTCTTCAACTTGATTGAGTCAATTCCCACTATCTTGCAGACCTTGTTGTTTGCCATAGAAATATGACCACCATCTATCTGGTTATAAGTAGAAAACAACTTCATGTGGGGACAAATATGATAGGATGCTCCAGAAACTAAGATCCAAACATCAGCATGATGTGTTGAATCCCCAACAACTAGAACCATATCCTCATCAGAATGCTCAGCAGCCACAGCTGCCAAGCCAGAATTGCTCTCTTGCTGCCTTCTCTTATTTGGACAATTGGACTTCCAATGCCCGTGCTTTTTGCAGTAATTACAGACATCTGTGGACTTAGGACCTTTAGAACAACCCTTCTTGGATTTCTTCTTTTGTCCATGCCCTTTCCCACTGCTGTTGCTAACTACTAGTCCCAGAACGATTGTCCATATCGCTTCCTTGTGTCTCAGCTCCCCGGCATGCAAGACTGCCCTCACATCCTCTAAAGCCACTGTATCTTTCCCAACTATAAAGAACTGGCTCAGAAGAGAATCGAACCGAGAACCTTTCTAGATATTCTCAACTCTCAAGTCTCTTGCTACTTGAGTAAGTTTTGACTTGAATTGTTCTAACTCCTACGGTAAAATTGGAAAACGATAATAATCAAAATAAAATCCAGTCAGCAGATGTAGTTGTACACAATCACTATATTTGTCATTTGTCCATCAGTGCATATTAATTCCTCCGTCAGATTTTGTTGATTGGCCGCAGCTGACCTCTCTCTGTTAATCTTCCTTTCTACACGTCTTCTCCGTAGTAAGTCCCCGGCTTCTTCTCTTTAGCTTCGACAGTGTCTTCAAAATTTCTGTTCACAGTTCGGTTGATGTTTGCGCCAATGTTTAGTGTGAGATGAAACTCGTCGTAATGTAGTTCTGTTGTTGATGTTTGTTTGCTGCCTTTTTTTAGTCTGATATTAACTAATCAGAGTGCAGTTTGTTGATGTTTCTGAGATTTTAAAAGATAGATCAACAGCTCGATATATGTTTTTCTCCATGTCGTGAGATTAAATTCGTGATGATTCTGTCATTTTCTAGGCCAGAACCATTTTTGTATATTTATTTTGGTTGAGATCAGCTTGTGATGATTGTTCATTGAATGTTTAAAGCTTAATTAAATCTTGTTTTGTTTCTTCTGTTTACTCATGAAGTATTGACTTGATTTGGAAAATGCTGCGGTTTTAATGACGGCTTTCATTTGGTTTACCTTACATATCAATCTAATTAACATGGTAAGAATTGTGGACTTTGTTTGCTAAGGATGGAGCATGGTCCATACGAGAGACTTTTGGGGATTTTTTTCCTTTTATTTTTCCCATCGAGAAAGACTAATTTTGCTCAAGGTAGGCAATTTGATCGAAAGAAATATGATCAGGAACTTGGTTAAGTGCCTGCTGTACTTGCTTATAATGTTATGAAAAAATGGAATTTTTTTGCAGCAAGCTAATAGCTATGTTTGCATTCAATTCATACAAAGGAAGCTTTAGTTGAGAAAGTTGTTATGATGGCTTATAGCTATAGAGGAGGATACGTTCGGCGTAAATGATTTTGTGACTTTTTGTAAAATTATTCAATGGGATCTTAATCGCCTTTTCAAAAGCGGGAGCAAAACTGTTCCTCTATTATGCCTCTAGGGAAGGGAAAATTGGAAGCATTCTTTTGGCAGTATAACCGTAGAAGCGTCCGTCGTATCATTTATCATAGGATATGAATCATCTATACAAGTATCACTAGTCGTTTTGCTAATAATGTCTAAAGACACTTTGCACTTGAAGGTTCACTTGACCCTCTCACTTGAGAGGATCCTTGAGGGTAAAATGACCATCAGACATGGCCTGTTTCATGAGATACGAATGAAAGAACATTTGGTCCTCAAACAATAATATGAAGAAGGATCTTACAAAAGATCCAATTGGGGGAACAACCTCTGTATAAAAGCAACTCGATTAGGTGACAGCTAAGAAGTCAACTTCTTTGAATATGTTCAGTTACACCTTGCATTTTACTATAGGCTGTTTTGTTTACCCAAATCTGGACACTGTTCACAGTTTACAATATGCTCTACTTTTCCACTAGGCTTGAAAGTGAAATAGTTGGAGTTGAGTCTGGGAAACATAATGATGATTCTATCTCGATTTTGTCTGGCGCCTTAAAAAGGAACTGCATAAGATTTATCTTTGTATGTGCTCGATTTTTCCCCGGTAAATCAAATGTCTTTTCAGTCTTTCTCATCGAATTTCCTACAAGTTGACTATTCAATCCCAAAGAATCAATTAGTTCTTGTTTGAACTCCGTGATCACTTTTGTTTGTTGCAGATACAGCCAAAATGGATCGAGGACAACTCACCTTCATGGGATGCACTGTCTGTGTTATGCTCACATTGCAGTTTACAATACAGCTGATGACACAACATCTTACATCCTGGAAGAATCCGAAGGAGCAAAAGGCTATCCTTATTATTATTTTCATGGCTCCCTTGTATTCCATTGTCTCATTTGCCGGCTTGTTGGATATTCTTGGGAGTGAAGCATATTTTACTCTATTAGAATCTGTCAAAGAATGCTACGAGGCACTGGTATGTCTTTTGTACCCAAGGGCTAATTGAAAAGCACACTTGCTCATTTGCTGCAACTCTGTTTAGTGCCTGTGTTAGCTTTCTTTCTTTCTTTCTTTTCAGCAATGCTTTATCCGATATGATGTTTAATATGTTATAGGTGATGGCTAAGTTCCTGGGTTTGATGTATACTTACCTCAACATATCCATAAGCAAGAACATTGTTCCAGATGAAATTAAAGGAAGAGAGATTCACCACTCCTTTCCAATGACTCTTTTCACGGTATGGATATATCAGCTGAAGTGTATAGCCTATGCTGCATTTTTACCTTGTGGAAGTACCCATTTTAGCTAATTTTCTAGACCATGCCTCATGAACACACGTTGATGAAAGTGATATGCTATTTGTGTCATTTGTAGGCTCATACTACACGTTTGAATCATCAGTCACTGAAGATGCTTAAGAACTGGACGTGGCAATTTGTTTGGATCCGCCCTGTTTGCTCCATCTTGATGATTCTTCTTCAGCTTGTGGATTTTTATCCTGATTGGTTGAGCTGGGTTTTCACCATCGTTTTGAACTTATCAGTATCACTGGCATTGTATTCCCTTGTGGTCTTCTATCATGTGTTTGCGAAGGAATTGGCCCCACACAAACCACTTGCAAAATTCATGTGTGTCAAAGGAATTGTCTTCTTCTGTTTCTGGCAGGTAAAACTTCCTATTATACCTATTGAGATTAGATTCCAAAATCACGTACCTTTCTCGAAACTAAAAGCAAATTGGAAGAAGTTCTAAACAAGAAGTGTATTAGAGCACTTGCATCATCAGTCTTTTTTACAGATTTGAGCATGTGTTGATAGTTTTTTGGCAGATTTGAATGATTTTGATCTCTATTTTACTTATTAACCTTATTTTAGAGTATCTGCCCTGTTATTGATTCGGTTATGGCAAACATCATTTGATGGCAGGGAATAGTGCTAGAGGTTTTTGTAGCACTAGGCATACTCAAGTCGAATCATTTCTGGCTTGATGTTTCGCACCTTCAAGAAGCTCTTCAAAACGCGTTAGTGATTGTGGAGATGGTTTTCTTTGCCATCTTTCAACAGCATGCATATAGTGCTGAACCCTATTCCAAGCCTGCAGTTTCAGGGGCAACTTCCAAAAAGACAGAATGAGAGCAAATTTACTATCATGGCTTTACATGCTGAGATGCCATGTTCATGTTTACAAGTATACGCGTGTGTATTGCGTTATTGATCCTGGCCCGTATTAGCTGGCCTATGATTTGAATTTTTTTGAAAACTTGTGTGCGGAACTATATTGGTTTATGTAAACTAGTGAGCGTTACGTTATAACTAAGAATAAAAGAGAGGTTTAGTTATCGGTGATGCTCTGTGGTCATGTACTCATTTGTACTCTGTATTGCATTTAATATGATGTTTCAAGATAAAGCAAACCTTTAATATATTGCACATTAGCCCATGGGGAAAATACTTCTTGGTTTTTACACATATCTGAGAACAATGGCTCAACTAATTACATGACAGAAACACAAAGAATGTTATGTTCCACTTACTACTGAAAACTCATATCATACAGACAAGTTATACGTAAGAAACTCGATAGTTAAAGTAAACCGTATTCTTCAGAACTTAAATATACACCAAACTAGTAGACAAAGTATTAAAATCACTCCAGATTTTACAGGCGTGACCGGATAAAGAATTTCTTCTTATTAGTTTCTGAAGAAGATGAAGTCTTGATGGGCTCATCATCACAGCAGTCTTTTAATGGATCTAAATCATCGGAATAGACGACAGATATCTGATTTTGTTGCTTCAATATATTCACCTCTTCTTGCATCTTCTCCATTTTCGATTGTATTTCATCCATAGCAATCATAAGGTCTTGCTTCTTAATCCCATTTGAAGGACGCGAAACAGCTTGGTTCGGCAATCCATCCTTCACTAGCTTATATACCTGTACTCCCCCTGCACTTTGACGATATTTCAACTCGATTAATTTGGTTCATTGGGGAAACAAATAAACGGTTGGATGACTGTAGTGACACAATGTAGTGTTCCAATCATTATCGATATAAAAAAATCAACAGAAAGAAGAACGTTAAGCACTGTGAGCATACTAACATCAACAAAAGTTATTTTCCTTTACTTTGACATTGCAACAGCAGGCATGCTACTAAAGACAAAGAACAGGATACAGAAGCAAATCAGTTAAGGGTCAATGAAGATAACATCTTGATCTCAAAATCCCCGACCCTACATAGAAATACTCCCTCTGTCCCAAAATACAAGTCGTCTTAGTCAAATTTACGCATAATTTTGGGATCAACAATAGACACATCAGCAAAAAAGTTCACCGAACAACAGGAGTTGGTTAGAAGACGTTGTCCACTGACTGTAAAAGACAGGCATTTTGCACAAGATAAAGTTCACTATTCTGAAAATCCCCTCATATGTATTTCAGACCCTAAAACTGAAAGCATAACAGCAGAAGAAAGGAGAATAATTTCAAGATACAGACAGGTATTCTTCCACTAGAGGGCAACGAATGACAAGTATTCAAGGACTGAATTCACGGTGTATACCTTAGCATATTTATAGGATACAGAAAAAGCACGACTCAAAAGTTCCTTTTCTTACACATTCTATAGAAGAAAATGTCTAAATGGCTAAACTGCGTCAACTTTCAGGATCCTGAAGATTGGAGGAAAAAGGAAACAGACCAACTGAGCACCATAATGTAACTATTCCAAAAAAGCCATAAACTTTGATCTCTGCCTTAGAGGAGGGGTGGGGGTGGGGGCAGGAGGGTTGTAATTTCTTAGTATAACATTGACAGCAACAATGATTTGCATATCAGCACCTGGGCTAGTCTTAATTCACACAATCAATCAAATAAATCATAACAGACTAATTGCTATCTATCAGCTCACTCATCAGTTTAACTCAAATAGTACAAGATAAAAAGCACAACAGGAACATGCTCTACTGAAGCCCACCCCACCCCTCTGCATATAAGCTAAAGCCAGAAAGATGCAATCTTTAATTAGAATTATTGCAAGCTCATCCAACTTTTACTTCCAATCAAGCAAAATCAAACTACCCAAAAAAAAAAACGTAACTAACATTCCCAAAATAGCAAAAACACAAACCCCAAATCAAATAGAAGGCGGAAAATGATCAATATCTGAAAAGTTCCAATTAGATTAAAGGAGGCTAACCTGTGACGCCTTTAAGGGACTCATTGACGGCGGAGTCGACAGCGAATTTGCCAAGATTACTCAGAATCCGCCCAATCTTTTCACGACGATGAGGATCCGAGATGCACTCTTCAGACTTATGGGTTCCAGTGAAATTAACTCTGTCGGAGACTTTGGTTGCTTCAATGGAGGCGGTAGGTAGCTGACCTCGGAGAGATGAAGTATCGTCGGACAGACGTTTAGCTGAAGCTTTTCTGTGAAATAATCGAGATGCAGAGGAGTGTAGCTCGTCCCATATGCCCATTCTTTCTCTCTGTGTCTGTGTGGAACGAATTATTTAAGAACAGGGGGAAAGCTCTTTGCTTTATCTTTCGATACCTGAGTGGCCGATGACCAGTGACAATCTTTTCCCCGAGACCAGACCGGCGTGTAATCAGACCAAATTATACCGTTACAGTCCACCATAAAATATTGATTAACAATATAAAATGAGCCTAAGAAGGTCATAAAATATTGATTAACAATATAAAATGGGGAGCCTAAGAATGTCACCGGTTCGATTCTCCAATGAGACGTTATATTAAAAGAGTTTTTAACAAGACCTTATCCTTAAGAAAGATTTAGACTCTATAGACACGATCCGGGTCGAATTCCGAATTAGTCGGACCAGTTTCGGATACCGGGTTTTAAGCAATTTTTTTTATATATATAAATAGGGGTTATTGGCAGCCTCATTTTTACTAATGACACCATATTACTCTCGGCACCACAAAAATTTATTTAGGTACCACAATTATTTTTAATGAACACAACGTCAGTGTCACTGACATTGCTATTGAAAATCAAAGTCATTTACATTGACGTTGCTGTTCAAAAACAAAAGTCAGTGGCACCGACGTTTACGTTATAAAAGTGGCAATACTTAGTAACGTTAGTCCACTGATGTTGATATTGAATATGAACACCAGTGACGCTGACGTTTCTAGTGTGGTGCCGAAAGTGAAAACAATAATATATGTGTAGTGCCGGAAGTAGAGAAAAATAATCAAAAAAAAGGTGCTGATAGTAAAAATGGGGGTGTCAGCATAACCTCCTATATATAATGACATTTGACTCTTATTAATACAAAGTAATGAAAAGTGTGTGAGTATATAACACAATCTCCGTCCCAAAACGTAAGTCCTCTTGAGTTTTTTCATACAGATTAAGAAAGTTGGTGTCATTAATTTTGATGAAAATGACTAAAATAACATTTAACTGATATTAATGCAAAGTAGTGAAAAGTGGATGAATATATAATAAATGAATGGTAAATTGAGAAAAATGTAATAAATGCTTATTGGTCATCAAAATGAACTTTATATTATGAGACAAAACAAAAAGTTAAATTAACTTACATTTTGAACGGAGGAAATAAATGAAAGGTAAAAGAGAAAATTTTAATAAATGATTATTGGTATTTTAAATGGAGTTACAAAACAAAAAAACTAAATGAATTTCCATTTAGGGACGAATGTAGTATTACCTTTTGGGTTTTTCATTTTTTATTATAAATTTTCTCATATACTCCATCCGTCCCAAAATAAAAACCATTTTAGACCTTTCACACTGATTAAGAAACTAGTTAAATATCATTAATATATGACTAAAATGCCTAATACACCATTTGGCTATCATAAATACAAAAATTGTAAAGTGGTTGATGGAGATAAATTAGGGGTAATAAGAGGAAAAACATTAATAAATACTCTCTTGGTATTCTGAATGACTTATATTATGAGACGTATTGAAAAAACTATGATGACTATATTTTAATACGGATGAAGTATAAAGATATGGTTTTCATAATATTTTGTGTTAATTCACTCAAATTCTCTATACCATGCATCGACTTAATTAATGTGGCCATTAATCCAAAGATTTCGGGTTCAATCCCAATAAGAATAAAAAAACGTGTGTGCATGTATTTCGTATCCATAAAAATTGAATGATCCGGGAGGGAATATGTTTTTCGTTTTCGGTTTAATTTCTTATATATTTGATCCGTCCCAAAATGCAAATCATCCTAAAGTTTTCATACGGATTAAGAAATGGTTAAATATCATTAATGTATGACTAAAATTCCTAATACACCATTTGACTATCATAAATACAACAATTGTAAATTGGTTGGATGAATATAAATTAGGGATAAGATAAGAAAAATGTTAATAAATGTTCTCTTAGTATTATGAATGATTTATATTATAGAACAAAATGATTATATTTTGAGACGGTTAGAGTATATTCGAATATACAGTTTAGTTTAGAATTATTTCAATTTTATATACCAAACTATGTCTATCTATCACCCTCCATTTCCAAAGCCACACTGCCCTACTAACACGACGGAGTGATGTATGTACCCAATAAGAGTTGGATAAGGAAAACAATCATTCATCATCTTTGTCATTAAAATTATTGAAGTTTATTTTTAAGTTTATTTTTAGCTCAATTATTCATGTAGATATTTACAGTACAGGTGGGAGATCAATTGAGCATTTAATAATTGGGCCATTAACGGCGTCACATTAATTTTACAAATAACATCGTACTAACCCCGTCTCAAAATATAAATCATTCTGGGTATTTTCATATATATTAAGGAAGTGGTTGAACGTGATAAATTTGAAGGTTAATTTTGTAAATTGCCCATTGACAGTAGTTGTTACTTGTTAAGTAATGAAAAGTTGTTAGATTGATAATAAATTAAGGGTAAGATGAAGAAATGAGTAATAAATTTTGCATTGGTAAATTAAAATGACATATTGACAACTTTGAAGATTGACGGAGGTCGGAATAGTCTCAGCCACGTGTCATCCCGCAAATATCTAGATAGTAAATAAGGAGAGAGAAGGTGAATAATTATGGGCCATAAGCCCTAGTTAATACTCAGTCTAAGGACCTTTATCCACATAAGAGAGGTCTACCTAGTCTGCCAAACACCATTTGTAGCCCACCGCAGGTCGGTCAGGGCACAGTAGAGCCAGAGCAGCACAGTTCGGGCCAGGGCATGGTTTGAAGCTCTCCGCATGTCGGATACAGCTGATTACGATCTTATCCCACATGGGTAACACACATGACGAATATGGAAAGAATCCCCAACAATTACAACTATAATCCTGTTATTTATGATAGCATAATTATCTCTTAAAATCATGGAGATTAACGCGTACATATTAGCAATCGGTTACGAACTAGAGTCCTTAAAGGACACGACACAATCCCAGTCAAGGAAAAAATGTTCCCTACATAAACAATCCTTAGAACTACGGCAGACTTGATTCCTGAATACTCCTAGATACGTAGGCAACCTACGAGCAAGAATTCTCAGGCCAGTCTAAAATCCCAAACAAAACCATCTTGTTTTAATGGCTTTCTTACACTTTTTTGTGATCTTAATCAATCGTCTCTAGAGTTTTTAGTCCCATATTGTTATTGACGATATCCAACATCGTCAATTTGTCGCTAGATGAGAGTCTTCTACAAATGATTGTGTTTAAGACCGGTTAGCATCGACCACCAAAAACTCGTACACAAACGATTACGAAAACACTCAAGGCGACCAAAATAACGCCCAAGGGGCCGAATAACGCGCAAGATGTTATGAATAACCCACAAAGGGGAAACACGATAGTGGAGAAGAGACCGCAGATATCCACACTGAAAGACACGGCCAGGAAAGTGGAGGAGCCATTTTTAACATACCCCAACAATAAGTAGTGGATCAACCGATGGTCATGGATCCGAGAAGCTCAACGGAGCCATCCTCAGTGAGGCAAGCACAAGATTTAGAGAAGGAGGAAGCACTAGACTAGACTCCTACCCCTCACAACACCCGTAGTGTCGGGAAAAGTAAACGAGAGGATCACTCATCCGCTTCGAATGCGGGTAAAAAGCGATCGATCCACGGGCCCTGGAAGCTTCTAAGGCGGAATTTGATGACATCATAGGGAGAAAGCCCGGTGATTTCTCCCTCGTGTCACCTTTCACGATCCCGGTAGAAACATATCTCCGACTCGCGGGATTCAAGGTCCCCAAGATGGACACTTATGTTGGGTCCAAGGACCCTTCGACCATCTATTTCGATATATAACACGGATGAATTTACATAGTGCTCCCGAGGAGATGAATTTTAAAGCTTTTCCAACACTACTTACAGGAAGAGCTTGAGAATGGTTCCGAAAGCTTCCACCTAGGTCGATCTCCAATTTCGAGGCACTAGGTAAGACATTCATCAATGCCTTTATCGCAGCTAGGCCTTTTCAAAGAAATGCCACTGACCTCCTCACAATTAAGCAAAGGAAAGAAGAGATTGTCCTACAGTATATTAAGAGATTCAATGAGGAAGCAATACATGTAAAAGACGTTGAGGATCATCTTTTAATCGCCGCCTTCATAGCCGGGCTGCACAAGGGACGATTTCATGCAAAATTGAACAATAAACTCCTTAAGTCTATAGAAGAGTGCATGGAAATGGCATACAAGCACTGCCAGGGTGAAGAGGCTAACCGACTAAAGAGAGAGTCAGAGAAAAGTGAGTCAAAAAAGGAAAAGATGGAGTATCGAGCTGACAAAAAGAGGAAGACAATCTGGGAACGTATGGCTGCCCCAATGACAGGCCGACTAGGAAAAAATGGTGCTTTGCAGGAAATGGATTACATTCCCTTAAACCGGCCTCACGAGCAAGTTCTCGCGATAATGGAGCGAAAGGGTTTAGCTCGGGTACCACCACCCATGAGGGGTCCTCTTGAAAAAATGGACCAAAGTAAATTTTGTGCTTACCACAAGGATGTGGGCCACGATTCGGAAGAATGCAGGGATTTAAAGAGGGGCATTGATTCAGCCATCTTGGAAGGAAAACTTGATGAAGTCGTGGATTGATTTAGGACATCGAACCCCGAGGTCGTAGGGATTTTAGGCGCGGAGCTTACAATCAGGACTGAGGAAGGCAGAATGAGCCACAGAGGAGGAGAGATCGGTCCCCAAACGTAGATCGAAAAATAGATAACCATCCCATTAATACAATCAATACTATCATCGGCGGTCCCGCACCTCGAAAAAATGAAGGGACGATCGAGAGGTCGGCAACTTATGGTCCCAGGGACCCCCTTCCTCTGATAACGAACAATGAAGGCCTAGTCATCGAGGCCGTAATACATAAGAACCTGGTAAAGAGAATCTAAGTTGACACTGGGAGTGCCGTCACCGTTTTTTTCTATTCTGCTTTCCAATCAATGCAATTGAAAGATTCGGAGTTAATGCCCGTTGCTGCACCGCTGTTTGGCTTTGACGGACCTCCTATTCATCCCATGAGGATGATAAGACTTATCACAACATTTGGCCATGGGTTGAGGAGCAAAACTCTTACGGTAAACTATATCGTGGTTAAAGCCCCATCGGCATATAACGCGATTATAGGACGACCAGCACTGATCGAGCTCCAAGCGTTGATTTCACCGGCTCATGTCAGCCTCAAGTTTCTCATCCCAGAAGGATCTATGGAAGTCAAAGGATATATGGAAACAACAAAGAGCTGGTATACAACCATGATCAGGAGGAAGGGCACGGACATAGGGTCGATCTGGGACGGGTTCTAGACGTTTATGATTCAACTGATGTTTATTTTGAAACTTTTACTATGTTCTACTTTTACAACTTTGAGATATTTTTGTCGTCGCGCTACAATAAGTACTAGCATTTGGTACTCTATTTATCAGGTTGTGTTTTGATCAAACGCTCTACATAATGTGTGTCGGCCAAAATTAATAAAGTTTGCAAATGACTAACTCTTTAAGGTTCGCAGGACGAACCAACTGAGTTCCATAGGTTGGACTCAGTCAATTTAAAATTTGCAAAGGACAAACTCTTTAAGGTTCACAGGACGAACCAACCGAGCTCCACAAGTCGGACTCAGTCAATTTAAAGTTTGCAGAGGACAACTCTATAAGGTTCACGGGACGAACCAACCGAGCTCCGCAGTCGGACTCGTCAATTTAAAGTTTGCAAATGACAAACTATTTAAGGTTCGCATGATGAACCAACTGAGATCCGCAGGTCGGACTCAGCAATTTAACGTTTGCAAAAGACAAACCCTTTAAGGTCCTCAAGAGGAACCAACTGAGCTCCATAGGTCAAACTCAGTCAACTTAAAGTTGGCAAATGACCAACTCATTATGTTTCACAGGACGAACCAGCTGAGATCCACAGATCGGACTCAGACAAAATTAATAAACCGCAGATCGGACTAAGACAAATTAATAAAGTTGGCAAATGACCAACTCGTTAAGGTTCGTGGGACGAACCGGCTGAGATCCACAAATCGGACTCAGAGAAAATTAATGAATTTGGCAAACTACCAACTCATTAAGGTTCGCATGACGAACCAGCTGATATCCGTAGGTTGGACTCAGCCAATATTAATGTAGTTTGCAAAGGACACACTTATTGAGTCCGCAGGACGGACAGAAGTTCGAGATCCGCAGATCCGGCTCAACAAGGAAAATAAAAATCAAGTCAAGTTAGTATGTCATCCAAGAACTACAAGTTCAAGCATTACATACTCGGGGGCAAAGTACCCCACCACATTTAAATTGCGTCATAAAGCACTTTTGATAAATTCCCAAAACGGGTTAAGCCAAACAAAATCCTTGCAGAATATACAGATTACATTGTTGAAAGTTTTTTAAAGCAAAACTCAAAAATAAAAACATAACAGCTCTAAGAGTCAGGAGTTTGATTTGAAGGCTCAGTTAGAGAAGGAGAGGATTCAGGCATAAATGCTTGATGTGGGACACGGCGAGCTGCATGATGGGCACTATATCCTCACCATCCCGGAACTCCTTCAATCGGTCATTATAAACCTTATAATCCCTGACTTATACATGACGCTGTTCGAAAGACGTCCAACGTCAAGATTGGGAAATTGGGCCCGAGCCTTGTCCACACCTGGGGTATAAGTCCCGCTCACCGTAGGTGCGAGCAATAGGTTCAAGGCTTGAAAAAATTCGGGGAAGCCTTGTAATCCTTAAATATACGCGTTGGGGCCGCCTAAGTTGTGAGGCCAAGGCATTCTTCTCTCGCTCGAAGCTTAACAACGGTCCGTTCCACTCGGTGCTCACACCAAGATGCTCGTCCATCAAAGTTTGGATGGCTCCAACATGCTTCGTCTCCCGGCTCTCGTATCTCAACCGTTTGAGCTTGGAGTCGCTCATGGAGAGCTTTATTCTCCCGAACTTCAATGCGAGTTGCTCATCGAGCCGCCCGCACTCCAAATATTCCTTTTCACGGTCGGCACGATCTTTTTCCTTAGCTTCTCTATACAATAAGAAAGCGACCATCCTTTTGAAGGTCTCCTGACCAACGCGAGACCCCTGCAATACCGTTACAGTAACACATTAAAAGATAAGAAAATAGAATGGAAAATAAGAGGTTATGGATAAAATGACTTACATAGTTAATGGTCTGAAGACCTTCATCGGCCAGTTCCTCGTTGGTCATTTCCAGGAGTGGATCGGAATGTAGCTCTTCCTCAAATCCCTCTTCTTCTTGGTTAGTATGGCCAGGCGTAGGATCCAGTAAAGCAGCAGACTTGCCTCTCTTCCTTAGTTGTCTTCCTTGGGTTGCAGCAATGGCATTAGATTGTCCCCTTCGGAGAAGGTGAGTCCCCTCATAATCATCGGTCCCATCATCATCTGGGATCTCAATAGTAAGGGCGGCCAAGTCCACCCTTGGTGTAGAGGAGCACGGCGTAACAATACGTTGTTGCTCCGGCTGTGTTTGGACCATGCCAGTAGTTAAAGACGAGCCCGCAGCTCGGGTAAAAGAGTGCTCTACAGTATTCGTCCTCTCCGTGGAGACGATCGCATCACCATGTTTATCCCCCGCAGCTGCCAACAAGTTGCAAAGGATGTCACTACTAAATGAACAAGGGGGAAAAGGGAAAGAGGTTAATTCAAAGTGCAAAATTAAAGCAAGGAAAAAGAGATTAATGCAGATAGTAAACCCTACTGGTAGCTCGGTCCTCAACGCTAAGAGGCACATAGGGGCCAGTTCCGGCCTCTTCCAGACGAGCTGCCCCAATGAGTTGAGAAGACAACTTTATCATTTATGAAGATGCTAGGGTCTAGAATATCTTGCATCTTGATAAAGTCAGTAATCTCAGGGAGGGGGTCCTTCCGTACGTCGTCCGACCTCCATCGGCTCAGCTCGGCCTTTCCTCCATCCCGAACAAAAAAGAAACGGGTACCCACCCCTTAGGCGGTGAAGGGCCATCAGCCATGTAAGCCTGAACGCCCGACCTACGAGGAAACTGGTACCACCCAGCAGGCCCAGGATTCCTCTTGATCTGGTGAAAACCTCAGAAAAGGTTCACCGAAAAGCAAACTCCGACCATCCGGCATATGATAGATAACCCTATAATGTTCCTAACACCTTTAAGAGCGACTTGATCCGCACCTATACCATAGTGTCGGAATACTTCCAAGAAGGCGGGGCACCAGGGTAGTCTTAATCCACCATTTAGTTGGCCTTCATAGACCGCACAGAAATCATCTAGAGGTCGATAATAGTAGGGCCGAGGATCATTGGGAAGCATATGAGCAAACACACTCTTATCTACCATGTATTCTTGACAAATATAGTCTATACTACTCTCCGAGAGGACGGTTCCATCATGTAGCTACCTTGGATTCTCTGGGTCTATTTTTAGATTTTATGCCTAAGGGCGAGGATCGTATGTCTCGGAGGTAGGACGTGAAGAAGAAGCCGATTAGGGTTGGTGTTAGGCCTCTCGGTCTCCGATTCGAGAGGAAAATAATTATTCTACAGAGGAACTCGATGGGGTTGAAGCCCTCATTAATAGATGCAAAGTTGAAAGGGAAATGCTAACTCGTGAAGAAAAGCATAGAGGCAGAACTTACTTGTGAAATTCGAGGGAGAAACAACAATGTGGTATGGATCATTTGAACCGTAACTGCAAGAATTTGAAATGATAATGATAGATGGTTTATGTGACTCGGGTTATAAACCCCAACACGTTCTCAGAAACCGTCCCCCTTCAATAGACGTGGGCGGGAAATGCCTCGAGTCCCGAAAACGTTATGACAGTTTCATAATGAAGTTCTGCCACCTGGCATAGTACACTGCCCCTATAAGTCTTCACGACCGTGGCTGAGCTCCAACAAGGGCAGAGCTGACCAACTCGGAAAGCTTAGGTTCCCTAGGGGGGCTTATTGTAATACCCTACTCCCGACCCCTAGGTCCACTGGGGTCATTCTAGGAGGGGTTGCGAAGCTCTCGCCGCGACTTCAATACTAAGACTAGAAATCCCAAGATAATCATCTAAAACCACAATTTAACAATATAAATCCACAAGTTATTTTACAACAATTCAATAAATATCTTCATTACAAAAATTACAACAAATAAAATCACAAGATTCATGACTAAATAACTCAAAATGCGCAGTCTAATCCACAACATCAATTTCTTTTCTTCCTCGGATCTCGATCAAAAACATGTACATATATTTAAAAAAAAACAAAAAAAACAAAACAACACAAAGAAAAACGAGGCGTCAGCAAAGGGCTGGTATGAGCCACGTGTGCAAGTGTTATACTATATTATATATATATTTATAAATATAAAAAAAACAACTTTTATAAAATTTGCAGCGGAAATCTTTATTAATCTTGCAAAACGAGTTAGTAAATAATTTTTGAAAATAAAAGTAAAAGACAGAGCATAAATAATAAGTCAATTTTTAAAAGTTATATAGTGCACGAGCATTAAGGAAAAACATGTCGAGTTTATTTTACAAGCACCAGCTTTGGCCGAGCCGATGAGTCAAGTACCGCCCAACGCCAATTTTACCATGGATTTCAACCACACTTCACGAGACTAGCCATGCCTGACAACTCCGGCCGATTGTCAGGGAAAAGAATCAACCTTCACCGTGCAAACCTCCTACACGGCTCCAGCCAACCTCGTCCATGCCCTAGGACCCACGCACCAACCGTCAGCCCTTGCTTTCCCGGCTGTAGCATGAATCTTCGGGGAAAAGGTATCGTCCCCACTCTTACGAGTGAGCACTCTAGCTACTGTCGGAAAGACTTCGAGTCAAGAGGCCCCGAGACCGGTGACTAGACGTTCTCCAAGAGCAGTAACTCTAATCTCCCTAGCCACCAGAGCCTTGACACTTTCGTGTCACGAGCGAGCGAGCGAACGAGCAAGTATTCCAAATATCATTTTATTGTTTAAAAGATGCGCACTAGCTCAAAACAGTCGATTATTAATTAAACATTTTGCTTTAGTAATTTTTAAGAAATTATTCGAAAACGACTTCTGAGTTTAAAAGTTATATTCACTATACATAAAATACTTGAAAATAATATAAAACACACTTTTGGCTTTATATCAAAATAAAAGACTCACATTTAGTTTGAGCTATTAATTATTTACCAGCATCAGATATGTCTCGTCTACTGCATACTCTCAATTGGCTCTTCAACTATATAACCCACGTTTCCTTAAGTATTTGAATTCCTTTTCTTATAACATTCCTCCCGCTCAACATCCCCTTTGGTTTTCTTTAAAAACAAATCATTTTAGCCTCTCCAAAAGTCACATTCTTCCATCCCCACAGTATCCTTATTTGTTGAGGCACATGTAAAATAATATATATTCAAAAACCATTCCATTAGAAACGTTCGCGACTTCAATTCATTAACAAAAGCTAGGAGGTCCATGCACTAGGTTGAAGATAAATAGCTTGAATGGTTTTGGGTTGAGTTAGTTGTTGTTTTGCTGCAGCTATGTCTAATATGGTGAGGAATAGATTTATCAGATAGGTAATGAACAACCATAGTGGTGATGAAAATCATTTTGTGGTGGAACATATACTGTGATGATATGGCAGCTTATATAGTGATGGCTACTGGCTACGGAAGAAGATTTAATTTCATACATTGATGGTGATGACAAAATTCAACTCTGTACTTGCATCGAAAGTATAATCCAGAGATGGAGGAGGTGTGTGTTCATGCATGGCGGCAGTAATGGTGGGGAAGAAGCTCGGTTTATTTGTATAAGGCTAAAGTGTTGGATAATGATACTACTGTTTGAAAATATTGCTATATATATATATATATATATATATATATATATATATATATATATATATATAAGGCTGATACCTATTAAATTTTTTTTTTAGAAAATGGAAACTGCCTAATTATTAAATGACAGTAAATTATGTTTTTGTAAATGAACTAAACGGAAAAATCCTTATATATTTGTCTTCTTAATTGATTTAACCAAGGGCGGCCCTACGTTTTGAGAGTTTTAGGCGGAGAAAAAAATAAAAACTATTAACACGAAAAAAAAATTCGACCGAAAAATGATTTTTTTCTAAGTATTCAAATTCATTTCATCATTTTCATACCCAAAACATACATATATATATATATATATATATATATATACATATTACTAAATATTAATTCAAGTATTCAACAATTCAACAACGCTCTTGAAGCATTTGGAGCGAAATCACTAATCAAAGTATAATCGTCAATTTCATCAACCGATTTCCGCTCAATCGATATTATGGCCAACCCATTCAAGCGTTTCGAGTCGTCGTCTTCGAAGATGTGTCTTTATTAGCTTCAACTTCGAAAAACTCCGTTCACCGAGATCTGAATCGTTACCGGAATAGTCAACAATATCCGTAAACAACTTGTGTGTTTTATTTTTTTGTATTATGAAATTTTATGGGGCCTTTTTATTGGGTTTTTTTAAAAAAAAATAATTTGGCCTTTTTTTATCGCTTTTTTTTCGAAACATTGGGCCTTTTTATTTTTTTTTTTTTTTTTTTTTCGGGTATAAACAACATATATGTCGCCGGTGGCATTGGGCCTAGGCAGCTGCCTGGCTTGCCTAAGGGTTGGGCCGGCCCTGGATTTAACGTATAAACCATGTAATTCAAATTAATTATCTATTAATTCTTGGTTCAAAACAATTAGACAGTGTTCAGACAATGAATGAATAATGGAGACGTTCATTTCCGTTGCACAAAACCCACTCACTCAATTATTCATCTTTTGACATACTGAAATGTCATCTTTTGAAAAACTTTATAGCAAATAATAATAAAATATAACTTTTAGTATAAAATAATAATGTCACAACGAAATCATTTCTATTTTGAAAATACTTCAAGTTTTATGCATCACTAGATCTTATTAGTTGAAAATATAAAGAATAAATAAATTAATTATCTAAACAGTTATTTGAAATGATTATAAAGTCCTTTATAGACAATATGACGAAAATCGGGGTGTTACACTTATGACAGAGGTCGGAATAGCCTCAGCCACGTGTCATCCCGCAAATAGCTAGATAGTAATAAAGAGAGAGAAGGTGAATAATTAGGGGCTAGGAGCCCTAGCTAATACTCGGTCTAAGGACCTTTATCCTTATGAGGGAGGTCTACCTAGTCTGCCGAACACCATTTGTAGCCCACCGCAAGTCGGTCGGGGCACAATAGAGCCGAGCTTGTGCGCGGCTCGGGCCGGGGCATGGTATGAAGCTCTCCGCAAGTCGGATAGAGCTGATTACGATCTTATCCTACATGGGTAACACACATGACAAATATGGAAATAATCCCCTACAATTACAACTCTGATCCTATTATTTATGATAGCGTAATTATCTCCTAAAATCATGAAGATTAACGCGTACATATCCGTAGTCGGTTACAAACTAGAGTCCTTAAAAGGCACGGCACAATCCCAGTCTAGGGCGAAAAATGTTCCCTATATAAACAATCCTTAGAACTATGGCAGACTTGATTCCTGAATACTCCAGGATACGTAGGCAACTCGAGAGCAAGAATTCTCAATGTCAGTCTAAAATCCCAAACCAAACCATCTTGTTTTATTGGCTTTCTTACGCATTTTTGTGATCTTAATCAATCGCCTCTGTAGTTTTTAGGCCCATATTATTATTGATGATATCGACATCGTCAAATATCAAGCCTAGGATGGATAGTTGTTGCTCGTCTTCATGCCTAGATAGTAGTTTGGTTTCTTTTCTGTACAACATGTGTGCTAAGTTTATGCTTTAGCAGTCTTTTACTGTGGATATGTTGTACATGAGGAGTTGTAGTATTTTTTTATATTAATTATGATTTAATATTTCACTTCCAGATTTCTAAAGAGAACCCTTTTCAAAAACTTTCACAAACAAGAACTGAAAGACTATTTTGAAAAGGGTGTTGGATGGCCCAAGTGAGTAGTTCGAGTGATCCACATCCAATTGTTTTGCTGGTCAATTTATAGCACTGAGAGGTATGTGGAATCTTCAGTGACAAAATTGATTTGTAGAATCAACTCATAACTGAGGCAAAGCAAACAAACGTGACAAATCCCTGAAATGGAAAGTTTTCAAAGGTTGAATTTAAAACACAACACAAGTGACAGCCCTGGTCTCCATTCGGCCATAATAAAGGACTTTGGAACATGTGATTAAATCAGAGAGTTAATAACCAAATCAAGAGTATATGAACACACTGTGTTTAAGGAGTTGACTCAACAAAACCAGAAATGGTGCTGTTGGGACCGGGATGGACAATGCATAGCCCCAAAATCAGTAACCAGCACACATGGGTTTAACAATAAACCAAAAAGGACTTTGGTTATAAAGAATGACTAACATACGAAGGTCGACACCGACTAACCGTCTAATCAATCCAAGTTATAAGCCATGGAACAACTTTAAACCAGACTTGGGGTTGACTGGACCATCAACATACGAAGGTCGACACTGGCTTTCTTACACTTTTTTGTAATATTAATCAATCGTCTCTAGAGTTTTTAGTCCCATATTGTTATTGACGATATCCAACATCGTCAATTTGTCGCTAGATGAGAGTCTTCTACAAATGATTGTGTTTAAGACCGGTTAGCATCAGCCACCAAAAACTCGTACACAAACGATTACAGAAAACGCTCAAGGTAGCCAAAATAACGCCCAAGGGGGCCAGAATAACGCGCAAGATGTTCTGAATAACCCACAAGGGGGAAACACGATAGTGGAGAAGAGACCGCAGATATCCACACTGAAAGACACGGCCAGGAAAGTGGAGGAGCCATTTTTAACATACCCCAACAATAAGTAGTGAATCAACTGATGGTCATGGATCCAGAAGCTCAACAGTCCATCCTCTAGGAGGCAGCACAAGATTTAGAGAAGGAGGAAGCACTAGACTAGACTCCTACCCCTCACAACACCCGTAGTGTCAGGAAAAGTAAACGAGAGGATCACTCATCCGCTTCGAATGCGGGTAAAAAACTGATCGTTCCACGGGCCCTGGAAGCTTCTAAGGCGGAATTTGATGATATCATAGGGAGAAAGCCCGGTGATTTCTCCCTCGTGTCACCTTTCACAGTCCAGGTAGAAACATGTCTCCGACCTGCGGGATTCAAGGTCCCCAAGATGGACACTTATGATGGGTCTAAGGACCCTTCAGACCATCTATTTCAGTATATAACACAGATGAATTTACATAGTGCTCCTGAGGAGATGAATTTTAAAGCTTTTCCAACACTACTTACAGGAAGAGCTTGAGAATGGTTCCGAAAGCTTCCACCTAGGTCGATCTCCAATTTCGAGGCACTAGGTAAGACATTCATCAATGCCTTTATCGCAGCTAGGCCTTTTCAAAGAAATGCCACTGACCTCCTCACAATTAAGCAAAGGAAAGAAGAGATTGTCCTACAGTATATTAAGAGATTCAATGAGGAAGCAATACATGTAAAAGACATTGAGGATCATCTTTTAATCGCCTCCTTCATAGCCGGGCTGCACAAGGGGCGATTTCATGCAAAATTGAATAGTAAACTCCTTAAGTCTATAGAAGAGTGCATGGAAATGGCATACAAGCACTACCAGGGTGAAGAGGCTAACCGACTAAAGAGAGAGTCAGAGAAAAGTGAGTCAAAAAAGGACAAGATGGAGTATCGAGCTGACAAAAAGAGGAAGACAATCTGGGATCGTATGGCTGCCCCAATGACAGGCCGACTAGGAAAAAATGGTGCTTTGCAGGAAATGGATTACATTCCCTTAAACCGGCCTCACGAGCAAGTTCTCGCGATAATGGAGCGAAAGGGTTTAGCTCGGGTACCACCACCCATGAGGGGTCCCCTTGAAAAAATGGACCAAAGTAAATTTTGCGCTTACCACAAGGATGTGGGCCACGATTCGGAAGAATGTAGGGATTTAAAGAGGGGCATTGATTCAGCCATCTTGGAAGGAAAACTTGATGAAGTCGTGGATTGATTTAGGACATCGAACCCCGAGGTCGTAGGGATTTTAGGCGCGGAGCTTACAATCAGGACCGAGGAAGGCAGAATGAGCCACAGAGGAGGAGAGATCGGTCCCCAAACGTAGATCGGAAAATAGATAACCATCCCATTAATACAATCAATACTATCATCGGCGGTCCCAGTACCTCAGAAAAAATGAAGGGACAGATCGAGAGGTCAGTAACTTATGGTCCCAGGGACCCCCTTCCTCTGATAACGAACAATGAAGGCCTAGTCATCGAGGCCGTAATACATAAGAACCTGGTAAAGAGAATCTAAGTTGACACTGGGAGTGCCGTCACCGTTTTTTTTTCTATTCTGCTTTCCAATCAATGCAACTGAAAGATTCGGAGTTAATGCCCGTTGCCGCACCGCTGTTCGGCTTTGACGGACCTCCTATTCATCCCATGAGAATGATAAGACTTATCACAACATTTGGCCATGGGTTGAGGAGCAAAACTCTTACGGTAAACTATATCGTGGTTAAAGCCCCATCGGCATATAACGCGATTATAGGACGACCAGCACTGATCGAGCTCCAAGCGTTGATTTCACCGGCTCATGTCAGCCTCAAGTTTCTCATCCCAGAAGGATCTATGGAAGTCAAAGGATATATGGAAACAACAAAGAGCTGGTATACAACCATGATCAGGAGGAAGGGCACGGACATAGGGTCGATGCGAGACGGGTTCTAGACGTTTATGATTCAAGCGATGTTTATTTTGAAACTTTTACTATGTTCTACTTTTACAACTTTGAGATATTTTTGTCGTCGCGCTACAATAAGTACCAAAGCATTTGGTACTCTATTTATCAAGTTGTGTTTTGATCAAACGCTCTACATAATGTGTGTCAGCCAAAATTAATAAAGTTTGCAAATGACTAACTCTTTAAGGTTCGCAGGACGAACCAACTGAGCTCCACAGGTTGGACTCAGTCAATTTAAAATTTGCAAAGGACAAACTCTTTAAGGTTCACAGGACGAACCAACCGAGCTCCACAAGTCGGACTCAGTCAATTTAAAGTTTGCAAAGGACAACTCTATAAGGTTCACAAGACGAACCAACTGAGCTCCGCAGGTCGGACTCAGTCAATTTAAAGTTTGCAAAGGACAAACTATTTAAGGTTCGCATGATGAACCAACTGAGATCCGCAGGTCGGACTCAGCAATTTAACGTTTGCAAAAGACAAACCCTTTAAGGTCCTCAAGAGGAACCAACTGAGCTCCATAGGTCAAACTCAGTCAACTTAAAGTTGGCAAATGACCAACTCATTATGTTTCGCAGGACGAACCAGCTGAGATCCACAGATCGGACTCAGACAAAATTAATAAACCGCAGATCGGACTAAGACAAATTAATAAAGTTGGCAAATGACCAACTCGTTAAGGTTCGTGGGACGAACCGGCTGAGATCCACAAATCGGACTAAGACAAAATTAATGAATTTGCCAAACTACCAACTCATTAAGGTTCGCATGACGAACCAGCTGATATCCGTAGGTTGGACTCAGCCAATATTAATGTAGTTTGCAAAGGACAAACTTATTGAGTCCGTAGGACGGACAGAAATTCGAGATCCGCAGATCCGGCTCAACAAGGAAAATAAAAATCAAGTCAAGTTAGTATGTCATCCAAGAACTACAAGTTCAAGCATTACATACTGGGGGGCAAAGTACCCCACCACATTTAAATTGCGTCATAAAGCACTTTTGATAAATTCCCAAAACGGGTTAAGCCAAACAAAATCCTAGCAGAATATACAGATTACATTGTTGAAAGTTTTTTAATGAAAAACTCAAAAATAAAAACATAACAGCTCTAAGAGTCAGGAGTTGGATTTGAAGGCTCAGTTAGAGAAGGAGAGGATTCAGGCATAAATGCTTGATGTGGGACACGGCGAGCTGCATGATGGGCACTATATCCTCACCATCCCGGAACTCCTTCAATCGGTCATTATAAACCTTATAATCCCTGACTTATACATGACGCTGTTCGAAAGACGTCCAACGTCAAGATTGGGAAATTGGGCCCGAGCCTTGTCCACACCCAGGGTATAAGTCCCGCTCACCGTAGGTGCGAGCAATAGGTTCAAGGCTTGAAAAAATTCTGGGGAAGCCTTGTAATCCTTAAATATACGCGTTGGGGCTGCCTAAGTTGTGAGGCCAAGGCATTCTTCTCTCGCTCGAAGCTTAACAACGGTCTGTTCCGGCTCGGTGCTCACACCAAGATGCTCATCCATCAAAGTTTGGATGGCCCCAACATGCTTCGTCTCCCGGCTACGTATCTCAACCGTTTGAGCTTGGAGTCGCTCATGGAGAGCTTTATTCTCCCGAACTTCAATCTAGCAGTTGCTCATTGAGTCGCCCGCACTCCAAAGATTCCTTTTCACGGTCAGCGATCTTTTTCCTTAGCTTCTCTATACAATAAGAAGCGACAACCATCCTTTTGAAGGTCTCCTGACCAACGCGAGACCCCTGCAATACCGTTACAGTAACACATTAAAAGATAAGAAAATAGAATGGAAAATAAGAGGTTATGGATAAAATGACTTACATAGTTAATGGTCTGAAGACCTTCATCGGCCAGTTCCTCGTTGGTCATTTCCAGGAGTGGATCGGAATGCGCCTCTTCCTCAAATCCCTCTTCTTCTTGGTTAGTATGGCCGGGCGTAGGATCCAAGAAAGCGACAGACTTGCCTCTCTTCCTTAGTTGTCTTCCTTGGGTTGCAGCAATGGCATTAGATTGTCCCCTTCGGAGAAGGTGAGTCCCCTCATAATCATCGGTCCCATCATCATCTGGGATCTCAATAGTAAGGGAGCCAAGTCCACCCTTGGTGTAGAGGAGCACGGCGTAACAATATGTTGTTGCTCCGGCTGTGTTTGGACCATGCCAGTAGTTAAAGACGAACCCGCGCACTCGGGTAAAAGAGTGCTGCAAGTATTCGTCCTCTCCGTGGAGACGATCGCATCACCATGTTTATCCCCCGCAGTACCGCCAACAAGTTGCAAAGGATGTCACTACTAAATGAACAAGGGGGAAAAGGGAAAGAGGTTAATTCAAAGTGCAAAATTAAAGCAAGGAAAAAGAGATTAATGCAGATAGTAAACCCTACTGGTAGCTCGGTCCTCAACGCTAAGAGGCACATAGGGGTCAGTTCCGGCCTCTTCCAGACGAGCTGCCCCAATCAGTTGAGAAGAAAACTCTATCATTTATGAAGATGCTAGAGTCTAGAATATCTTGCATCTCGATAAAGTCAGTAATCTCAGGGAGGGGATCCTTCCGTACGTCGTCCGACCTCCATCGGCTCAGCTTGGCCTTTCCTTCATCCCGAACAAAAAAGAAACGGGTACGCCACCCCTTAGGCGGTGAAGGGCCATCACCATGTAAGCTCGAACGCCCGACCTACGAGGAAACCGGTACCACCCGGCAGCCCGGGATTCCTCTTGATCCGGTGAAAACCTCGAAAAGGTTCACCGAAAAGCAAACTCCGACCATCCGGCATATGATAGAGAACCCTATAATGCTCCCGACACCTTTAAGAGCGACTTGATCCGCACCTATACCATAGTGTCGGAATACTTCCAAGAAGGCGGGGCACCGGGGTAGTCTTAATCCACCCTTTAGTTGGCCTTCATAGACCGCACAGAAACCATCTAGAGGTCGATAATAGTAGGGCCGAGGATCGTTGGGAAGCATATGAGCAAACACACTCCTATCTACCATGTATTCTTGACAAATATAGTCTATACTACTCTCCGAGAGGACGGTTCCATCATGTAGCTACCTTGGATTCTCTGGGTCTATTTTTAGATTTTATGCCTAAGGGCAGGATCGTATGTCTCGGAGGTAGGACGTGAAGAAGAAGCCAGATTAGGGTTGGTGTTAGGCCTCTCGGTCTCCGATTCAGAGGAAAATAATTATTCTACAGAGGAACTCGATGGGGTTGAAGCCCTCATTAATAGATGCAAAGTTGAAAGGGAAATGCTAACTCGTGAAGAAAAGCATAGAGGCAGAACTTACTTGTGAAATTCGAGGGAGAAACAGCAATGTGGTATGGATCATTTGAACCTTAACTGCAAGAATTTGAAATGATAATGATAGATGGTTTATGTGACTCGGGTTATAAACCCCAACACGTTCTCGGAAACCATCCCCTTCAATAGACGTGGGCGGGAAATGCCTCGAGTCCCGAAAACGTTATGACAGTTTCATAATGAAGTTCTGCCACTTGGCATAGTACACTGCCCCTATAAGTCTTCACGACTGTGGCCGAGCTCCAACAAGGGCAGAGCTGACCAACTCGGAAAGCTTAGGTTCCATAGGGGGGCTTATGACAGAGGTCGGAATAGCCTCAGCCACGTGTCATCCCGCAAATAGCTAGATAGTAATAAAGAGAGAGAAGGTGAATAATTAGGGGCTAGGAGCCCTAGCTAATACTCGGTCTAAGGACCTTTATCCTTATGAGGGAGGTCTACCTGGTCTGCCGAACACCATTTGTAGCCCACCGCAAGTCAGTCAGGGCACAATAGAGCCAGAGCAGCGCAGCTCGGGCCATGGCATGGTATGAAGCTCTCCGCAAGTCGGATAGAGCTGATTACGATCTTATCCTACATGGGTAACACACATGACAAATATGGAAATAATCCCCTACAATTACAACTCTGATCCTATTATTTATGATATCGTAATTATCTCCTAAAATCATGAAGATTAACGCGTACATATCCGCAGTCGGTTACAAACTAGAGTCCTTAAAAAGGCACGGCACAATCCCAGTCTAGGGCGAAAAATGTTCCCTATATAAACAATCCTTAGAACTACGGCAGACTTGATTCCTGAATACTCCAGGATACGTAGGCAACTCGAGAGCAAGAATTCTCAATGTCAGTCTAAAATCCCAAACCAAACCATCTTGTTTTATTGGCTTTCTTACGCATTTTTGTGATCTTAATCAATCGCCTCTAGAGTTTTTAGGCCCATATTATTATTGATGATATCAGAAATCGTCAAATATCAAGCCTAGGATGGATAGTTGTTGCTCTGTCTTCATGCCTAGATAGTAGTTTGGTTTCTTTTCTGTACAACATGTGTGCTAAGTTTATGCTTTAGTAGTCTTTTACTGTGGATATGTTGTACATGAGGAGTTGTAGTATTTTTTTTATATTAATTATGAGTTAATATTTCACTTCCAGATTTCTAAAGAGAACCCTTTTCAAAAACTTTCACAAACAAGAACTGAAAGACTATTTTGAAAAGGGTGTTGGATGGCCCAAGTGAGTAGTTCGAGTGATCCACATCCAATTGTTTTGCTGGTCAATTTATAGCACTGAGAGGTATGTGGAATCTTCAGTGACAAAATTGATTTGTAGAATCAACTCATAACTGAGGCAAAGCAAACAAACGTGACAAATCCCTGAAATGGAAAGTTTTCAAAGGTTGAATTTAAAACACAACACAAGTGACAGCCCTGGTCTCCATTCGGCCATAATAAAGGACTTTGGCACATGTGATTAAATCAGAGAGTTAATAACCAAATCAAGAGTATATGAACACACTGTGTTTAAGGAGTTGACTCAACAAAACCAGAAATGGTGCTGTTGGGACCGGGGTGGACAATGCATAGCCCCAAAATCAGTAACCAGCACACATGGGTTTAACAATAAACCAAAAAGGAATTTGGTTATAAAGAATGACTAACATACGAAGGTCGACACTGACTAACTGTCTAATCAATCCAAGTTATAAGCCATGGAACAACTTTAAACCAGACTTGGGGTTGACTGGACCATCAACATACGAAGGTCGACACTGGCTTTCTTACACTTTTTTGTGATCTTAATCAATCGTCTCTAGAGTTTTTAGTCCCATATTGTTATTGACGATATCCAACATCGTCAATTTGTTGCTAGATGAGAGTCTTCTACAAATGATTGTGTTTAAGACCGGTTAGCATCAGCCACCAAAAACTCGTACACAAACGATTACAGAAAACGCTCAAGGCAGCCAAAATAACGCCCAAGGGGGCCAGAATAACGCGCAAGATGTTCTGAATAACCCACAAGGGGGAAACACGATAGTGGAGAAGAGACCGCAGATATCCACGCTGAAAGACACGGCCAGGAAAGTGGAGGAGCCATTTTTAACATACCCCAACAATAAGTTGTGGATCAACTGATGCTCATGGATCCAGAAGCTCAACAGTCCATGCTCTAGGAGGCAGCACAAGATTTAGAGAAGGAGGAAGCACTAGACTAGACTCCTACCCCTCACAACACCCGTAGTGTCAGGAAAAGTAAGCGAGAGGATCACTCATCCGCTTCGAATACGGGTAAAAAAACTGATCGATCCACGGGCCCTGGAAGCTTCTAAGGCGGAATTTGATGATATCATAGGGAGAAAGCCCAGTGATTTCTCCCTCGTGTCACCTTTCACGGTCCGTGTAGAAACATAGCTCCGACCGCGGGATTCAAGGTCCCCAAGATGGACACTTATGATGGGTCCAAGGACCCTTCGGACCATCTATTTCGCATATATAACACAGATGAATTTACATAGTGCTCCCGAGGAGATGAATTTTAAAGCTTTTCCAACACTACTTACGGGAAGAGCTTGAGAATGGTTCCGAAAGCTTCCACCTAGGTCGATCTCCAATTTCGAGGCACTAGGTAAGACATTCATCAATGCCTTTATCGCAGCTAGGCCTTTTCAAAGAAATGCCACTGACCTCCTCACAATTAAGCAAAGGAAAGAAGAGATTGTCCTACAGTATATTAAGAGATTCAATGAGGAAGCAATACATGTAAAAGACGTTGAGGATCATCTTTTAATCGCCTCCTTCATAGCCGGGCTGCACAAGGGGCGATTTCATGCAAAATTGAACAGTAAACTCCTTAAGTCTATAGAAGAGTGCATGGAAATGGCATACAAGCACTGCCAGGGTGAAGAGGCTAACCGACTAAAGAGAGAGTCAGAGAAAAGTGAGTCAAAAAAAGGACAAGATGGAGTATCGAGCTGACAAAAAGAGGAAGACAATCTGGGATCGTATGGCTGCCCCAATGACTAGGAAAAAATGGTGCTTTGCAGGAAATGGATTACATTCCCTTAAACCGGCCTCACGAGCAAGTTCTCGCGATAATGGACCGAAAGGGTTTAGCTCGGGTACCACCACCCATGAGGGGTCCCCTTGAAAAAATGGACCAAAGTAAATTTTGCGCTTACCACAAGGATGTGGGCCACGATTCGGAAGAATGTAGGGATTTAAAGAGGGGCATTGATTCAGCCATCTTGGAAGGAAAACTTGATGAAGTCGTGGATTGATTTAAGACATCGAACCCCGAGGTCGTAGGGATTTTAGGTGCGGAGCTTACAATCAGGACTGAGGAAGGCAGAATGAGCCACAGAGGAGGAGAGATCGGTCCCCAAACGTAGATCGAAAAATAGATAACCATCCCATTAATACAATCAATACTATCATCGGCGGTCCCAGTACCTCAGAAAAAAATGAAGGGACCGATCGAGAGGTCGGTAACTTATGGTCCTGGGACCCCTTCCTCTCGATAACGAACAATGAAGGCCTAGTCATCGAGGCCGTAATACATAAGAACCGGTAAAGAGAATCTAAGTTGACACCGGGAGTGCCGTCACCGTTTTTTTCTATTCTGCTTTCCAATCAATGCAACTGAAAGATTCGGAGTTAATGCCCGTTGTTGCACTGCTGTTCGGCTTTGACGGACCTCCTATTCATCCTATGAGGATGATAAGACTTATCAAAACATTTGGCCATGGGTTCAGGAGCAAAACTCTTACGGTAAACTATATCGTGGTTAAAGCCCCATCGGCATATAACGCGATTATAGGACGACCAGCACTGATCGAGCTCCAAGCGTTGATTTCACCGGCTCATGTCAGCCTCAAGTTTCTCTTCCCAGAAAGATCTATGGAAGTCAAAGGATATATGGAAACAACAAAGAGCTGGTATACCACCATGATCAGGAGGAAGGGCACGGACATAGGGTCGATCTGAGACGGGTTCTAGACGTTTATGATTCAACTGATGTTTATTTTGAAACTTTTACTATGTTCTACTTTTACAACTTTGAGATATTTTTTTCGTCGCGCTACAATAAGTACCAGCATTTGGTACTCTATTTATCAAGTTGTGTTTTGATCAAACGCTCTGCATAATGTGTGTCAGCCAAAATTAATAAAGTTTGCAAATGTCTAACTCTTTAAGGTTCGCAGGACGAACCAACTGAGCTCCACAGGTTGGACTCAGTCAATTTAAAATTTACAAAGGACAAACTCTTTATGGTTCACAGGACGAACCAACCGAGCTCCACAAGTCGGACTCAGTCAATTTAAAGTTTGCAAAGGACAACTTTATAAGGTTCACAGGACGAACCAACTGAGCTCCGCAGGTCGGACTCAGTCAATTTAAAGTTTGCAAAGGACAAACTATTTAAGGTTAGCATTATGAACCAACTAAGATCCGCAGGTCGGACTCAGCAATTTAACGTTTGCAAAAGACAAACCCTTTAAGGTCCGCAAGAGGAACCAACTGAGCTCCACAGGTCAAACTCAGTCAACTTAAAGTTGGCAAATGACCAACTCATTATGTTTCGCAGGACGAACCAGCTGAGATCCACAGATCGGACTCAGACAAAATTAATAAACCGCAGATCGGACTAAGACAAATTAATAAAGTTGGCAAATGACCAACTCGTTAAGGTTCGTGGGACGAACCGGCTGAGATCCATAAATCGGACTCAGACAAAATTAATGAATTTGGCAAACGAACAACTCATTAAGGTTCGCATGACGAACCAGCTGATATCCGTAGGTTGGACTCAGCCAATATTAATGTAGTTTGCAAAGGACAAACTTATTGAGTCCGCAGGACGGACAGAAGTTTGAGATCCGCAGATCCGGCTCAACAAGGAAAATAAAAATCAAGTCAAGTTAGTATGTCATCCAAGAACTACAAGTTCAAGCATTACATACTGGGGGGCAAAGTACCCCACCACATTTAAATTGCGTCATAAAGCACTTTTGATAAATTCCCAAAACGGGTTAAGCCAAACAAAATCCTAGCAAAATATACAGATTACATTGTTGAAAGTTTTTTAAAGCAAAACTCAAAAATAAAAACATAACAGCTCTAAGAGTCAGGAGTTGGATTTGAAGGCTCAGTTAGAGAAGGAGAGGATTCAGACATAAATGCTTGATGTGGGACACGGCGAGCTGCATGATGGGCACTATATCCTCACCATCCCGGAACTCCTTCAATCGGTCATTATAAACCTTATAATCCCTGACTTATACATGACGCTGTTCGAAAGACGTCCAACGTCAAGATTGGGAAATTGGGCCCGAGCCTTGTCCACACCCAGGGTATAAGTCCCGCTCACCGTAGGTGCGAGCAATAGGTTCAAGGCTTGAAAAAATTCTGGGGAAGCCTTGTAATCCTTAAATATACGCGTTGGGGCTGCCTAAGTTGTGAGGCCAAGGCATTCTTCTCTGCTCGAAGCTTAACAACGGTCTGTTCCAGCTCGGTGCTCACACCAAGATGCTCGTCCATAAAAGTTTGGATGGCCCCAACATGCTTCGTCTCCCAGCTCTGTATCTCAACCGTTTGAGCTTAGAGCTGCTCATGGAGAGCTTTATTCTCCCGAACTTCAATCTGCAGTTGCTCATTGAGCTGCCCGCACTCCAAAGATTCCTTTTCACGGTCAGCGATCTTTTTCCTTAGCTTATCTATACAATAAGAAGCGACAACCATCCTTTTGAAGGTCTCCTGACCAACGCGAGACCCCGCAATACCGTTACAAGTAACACATTAAAAGATAAGAAAATAGAATGGAAAATAAGAGGTTATGGATAAAATGACTTACATAGTTAATGGTCTGAAGACCTTCATCGGCCAGTTCCTCGTTGGTCATTTCCAGGAGTGGATCGGAATGCAGCTCTTCCTCAAATCCTTCTTCTTCTTGGTTAGTATGGCCAGGCGTAGGATCCAGTAAAGCAGCAGACTTGCCTCTCTTCCTTAGTTGTCTTCCTTGGGTTGCAAAGAATGGCATTAGATTGTCCCCTTCGGAGAAGTGAGTCCCCTCATAATCATCGGTCCCGTCATCATCCGGGATCTCAATAGTAAGGGCGGCCAAGTCCACCCTTGGTGTGAGGAGCACGGCGTAACAATACGTTGTTGCTCCGGCAGTGTTTGGACCATGCCAGTAGTTAAAGACGAACCCGCGGCTCGGGTAAAAGAGTGCTCGCAAGTATTCGTCCTCTTCGTGGAGACGATCGCATCACCATGTTTATCCCCCGCAGCTGCCAACAAGTTGCAAAGGATGTCACTACTAAATGAACAAGGGGGAAAAGGGAAAGAGGTTAATTCAAAGTGCAAAATTAAAGCAAGGAAAAAGAGATTAATGCAGATAGTAAACCCTACTGGTAGCTCGGTCCTCAACGCTAAGAGGCACATAGGGGTCAGGTCCGGCCTCTTCCAGACGAGCTGCCCCAATCATTTGAGAAGACAACTCTATCATTTATGAAGATGCTAGAGTCTAGAATATCTTGCATCTCGATAAAGTCAGTAATCTCAGGGAAGGGGTCCTTCCGTACGTCGTCCGACCTCTATCGGCTCAGCTCGGCCTTTCCTCCATCCCGAACAAAAAAGAAACGGGTACGCCACCCCTTAGACAGTGAAGGGCCATCAGCCATGTAAGCCCGAATGCCCGACCTACGAGGAAACTGGTACCACCCAGCAGGCCCAGGATTCCTCTTGATCTGGTGAAAACCTCAGAAAAGGTTCACCGAAAAGCAAACTCCGACCATCCGGCATATGATAGAGAACCCTATAATGCTCCTAACACCTTTAAGAGCGACTTGATCCGCACCTATACCATAGTGTCGGAATACTTCCAAGAAGGCGGGGCACCAGGGTAGTCTTAATCCACCCTTTAGTTGGCCTTCATAGACCGCACAGAAACCATCTAGAGGTCGATAATAGTAGGGCCGAGGATCGTTGGGAAGCATATGAGCAAACACACTCCTATCTACCATGTATTCTTGACAAATATAGTCTATACTACTCTCCGAGAGGACGGTTCCTTCATGTAGCTACCTTGGATTCTCTGGGTCTATTTTTAGATTTTATGCCTAAGGGCTGGATCGTATGTCTCGGAGGTAGGACGTGAAGAAGAAGCCAGATTAGGGTTGGTGTTAGGCCTCTCGGTCTCCGATTCGAGGAAAATAATTATTCTACGAGAGGAACTCGATGGGGTTGAAGCCCGATTAATATATGCAAATTTGAAAGGGAAATGCTAACTCGTGAAGAAAAGCATAGAGGCAGAACTTACTTGTGAAATTCGAGGGAGAAACAGCAATGTGGTATGGATCATTTGAACCTTAACTGTAAGAATTTGAAATGATAATGATAGATGGTTTATGTGACTCGGGTTATAAACCCCAACACGTTCTCGGAAACCGTCCCCCTTCAATAGATGTGGGCGGGAAACGCCTCGAGTCCCGAAAACGTTATGACAGTTTCATAATGAAGTTCTTCCACCTGGCATAGTACACTGCCCCTATAAGTCTTCACGACCGTGGCCGAGCTCCAACAAGGGCAGAGCTGACCAACTCGGAAAGCTTAGGTTCCCTAGGGGGGCTTATGACAGAGGTCGGAATAGCCTCAGCCACGTGTCATCCTGCAAATAGCTAAATAGTAATAAAGAGAGAGAAGGTGAATAATTAGGGGCTAGGAGCCCTAGCTAATACTCGGTCTAAGGACCTTTATCCTTATGAGGGAGGTTTACCTGGTCTGCCGAACACCATTTGTAGCCCACCGCAAGTCAGTCTGGGCACAATAGAGCCAGAGCAGCGCAGCTCGGGCCACGGCATGGTATGAAGCTCTCCGCAAGTCGGATAGAGCTGATTACGATCTTATCCTACATGGGTAACACACATGACAAATGTGGAAATAATCCCCTACAATTACAACTCTGATCCTATAATTTATGATAGCGTAATTATCTCTTAAAATCATGAAGATTAACGCGTACATATCCGCAGTCGGTTACAAACTAGAGTCCTTAAAAGGCACGGCACAATCCCAGTCTAGGGCGAAAAATGTTCCCTATATAAACAATCCTTAGAACTACGGCAGACTTGATTCCTGAATACTCCAGGATACGTAGGCAACTCGAGAGCAAGAATTCTCAAGGTCAGTCTAAAATCCCAAACCAAACCATCTTGTTTTATTGGCTTTCTTACGCATTTTTGTGATCTTAATCAATCGCCTCTAGAGTTTTTAGGCCCATATTATTATTGATGATATCAGACATCGTCTAATATCAAGCCTAGGATGGATAGTTGTTGCTCTGTCTTCATGCCTAGATAGTAGTTTGGTTTCTTTTCTGTACAACATGTGTGCTAAGTTTATGCTTTAGTAGTCTTTTACTGTGGATATGTTGTACATGAGGAGTTGTAGTATTTTTTTATATTAATTATAAGTTAATATTTCACTTCCAGATTTCTAAAGATAACCCTTTTCAAAAACTTTCACAAACAAGAACTGAAAGACTATTTTGAAATGGGTGTTGGATGGCCCAAGTGAGTAGTTCGAGTGATCCACATCCAATTGTTTTGTTGGTCAATTTATAGCACCGAGAGGTATGTGGAATCTTCAAGTGACAAAATTGATTTGTAGAATCAACTCATAACCGAGGCAAAGCAAACAAACGTGACAAATCCCCGAAATGGAAAGTTTTCAAAGGTTGAATTTAAAACACAACACAAGTGATGACCCGGTCTCCATTCGGCCATAATAAAGGACTTTGGCACATGTGATTAAATCAGAGAGTTAATAACCAAATCAAGAGTATATGAACACACTGTGTTTAAGGAGTTGACTCAACAAAACCAGAAATGGAGCAGTTGGGACCGGGGTGGACAATGCATAGCCTCAAAATCAGTAACCAGCACACATGGGTTTAACAATAAACCAAAAAGGACTTTGGTTATAAAGAATGACTAACATACGAAGGTCGACACTGAGCAACTGTCTAATCAATCCAAGTTATAAGCCATAGAACAACTTTAAACCGGACTTGGGGTTGACCGGACCATCATTGAAACGAAATGGTTAACAATAGACTCACAACCCGAAGACTTCACGGGGTAAGAACCCTCGGTCGTGGTTGACTCGAAAAGGGACCGGCATTAGCCAATTTACCAGAGCCCTCCAGGTAGGAATTCACCGGAAAGTCATATGTTACTGTTTGCCTCCCATAGATATTTGAAGATCGGCTACAAAATGTTGGCTTTCAATACTCGAGTCAACCACGTGGGATTTTCCAAGCCTAGTATGGTTCCCGGCTGCAATCTTTCACCAATAATCCTTCACCGAAAGATCATGGTAATCACATCCCCGTCTTGGATTACCTATAAATCAACATAGAAGACCAAAATCGTAAGGATTCGTCGTTCAAATCGGTAAGAACATATAACATGATAATAAGGAATTAAATCACCAAATCAATCACGAATTGACTACAATCCCTTCAATTAAATGCCGAAAGAGGAGCACGTGGGGTTGCCGAGCCGGTCAAACACTCATAAGCCGCAACCTTTCCATGTAGAGATGAGCCTTCACATTAGAAAGAGATTTGTATTGTTGTAAAGACTAGAATCAATGTAACCTCTCGTTTTTATCATTTTGAATTAAGCACAAGGAGAGAAAACACATAAGAAGGTAGAGCATTCAAGGGAGATAAACGGGGTCCCGTAAAACCCGGGATTCGAGGAGGTGAAACCATCGAATGCGAGAGGAGAAGAGTAAGCGAGGTAAAGGGGCGACTAGGGTTTACGGAAGATGAGAAAATGAGGTATGAGATCGGGTCCGGAGTTTATAAGGCTGGGGTGGTCGGGTCATAAGGCGGGTGTGGGTAAAAGGGCTAGGAAGGTTCTCTCATTCCCCCTCAAAAAAAAAAAAAATATTTATAGTCCGATAGGCCATTCCCGGTAATCATATGGTACGATGTCCTGCAGGAGAACCTTCTTACGTAGAGGCAATTGTAGAAAAAAGTAAATCTAGTGCTCCTTACAACAAAGCCAAAGCCAGTTTAGGGTTTAGGGTTGAGAATATTTTGTTGTCGGCATAAACGATGCAGTTAGCTCAAAAGGTAGTTCAGTCACTTCCGTGCGAAGACATGTTAAATTCGCAGATTAGGAGTTGTTAGGAAGCAGCAGATCTTGGGAAAGCGGGTGGCCGCGTGTGAATTCTTTCAAGGCCTGAGACCTGAACCTGTGACTGCCTCACAAAGGAAATCCCGCGTAGCACCCCATTGCGCGTAGCCCGGTCCAATAGGGCAGTAAGCCCCTCCGCACAGATGATAAAGAGTAGGCAGATTTATCTCCAACCCTGGTCTGTACTCTAGCCTTCCCTATCAGGTCGTCCGGGGACAAATAGCCCATTCATACATTTCTCAGTCAATGTACCAACATAGTTGGATGCGTTTGAATTCAAAGCCTTGAGATTATTTGAAAAAAAAATGCTTTTTAGGTTTGTCTTTAAAGTGAAGCTTTACGACCCTTCTCTGCCCATAGAGAGCCTGGTGGATCGCCTCAAGCTCTAGCGACTCTACATCAAGGTTTCCTGTGATTCACTGGGAAAACGCATGCATCAATATAGCAAAGTGACACTCACGCAAAACAGGTGGCCTTAAGGGACCGGACCAGCCAGGGATAAGAAAAGGGCCACGAAAAAAGGCCCGCCAGCATTGTATGTATCTATGTATATTTATTTAATTAAATATAATTAAATTAATTATCTTAATTAATGAAATACTTCAATTAAATAAATTAATAATCAATTAAATTTCATTAAATAAATACACAACCTGCAACAAACATGAATAAAACAAGACTTGCAATAAGATGTAAGTATTAAGCTTTATGGCAGTTAGTGTCACAAATAATAAACACATATGAGAGGCATTTTTGGAAATTAATCAAACATAGATGCAACTGGGGCTCATAAGTCAACAAAATGGTCCTCATTAAGAACTCTCTGGTTACCCATCTCTTCTAATCTATGCAAACAATGAAGCTTCCACAAGGGTGTTTGAATGAGATGAAGAAAGTTTGCAGGCAATTTTTTTGGGAAGAAGAGGCGGGGGAGAGGAAAATCCACTATATCTCCTAGAATGATATTTGTAAGCCCAGAGACTATGAGGGATTGGGATTCAAAAGATTGCATCACATGAATTTGGCTCTTCTTGGTAAGATTGTCTGGAAAATCCTCACTGAAGACCAAACTCTGTGGCTATAAGTACTGGTACAGAAATATGGGAGTCCCTTTGACAAGCCAAAGGCCACTAGTTCTCCTACCCGGAAAACCATTGCATTGCCGCAACAACGCCAGCTGATGGGTTTGAGGTGGATAATGATAACATCACCTGAAGGGACGGAAGGAGCAGGAAGTACTCTATTGTTGAAGGCTACATGTATCTCATTGAACCTGTTGATATAATGAAAGATCAACTCTAGGATAATATATGGAAGCTCAAAGGACCATCCAGGATGAACTTCCTTCTTTGGCAGGCTGCATAGAATGCACTACCCACGTTGTCTTTCTTGTGCAGGAGACATGTGAGTCCTTGTGCAACATGTACCATCTACATTAAAGAAGTGGAAACAAGCTTACACTCTTTAAGAGACTGCAGAATGTCAAACATCATATGAAAGAATCTACTTCCAAGACAGAACTGGAGAAACTTCTTCTCACATCCAACTATCAAAGATTGGATAAGCCATAACTTGAAGTTCCAAAGAACAAACAAGAAGTGACCATATCTCTTTAAAGACATGGCCTATTGTATTTGGCATTGGAGAAGCCAAATCGAACATAGAACTCAAGATCTACATCCTCACCAACAAAGGTTGGTCGGAGTGGAAGGGATTTCGGTCGCTTAAGCAAGAGGTCTAGGGTTCGAGCCTTTGTGGATGCAGCAAACAGTGACGAGCGCAGGATCTCGGGTGAGGGGAGCAATAAAATTTTAAAGACAAATAAGAAAATTAAGGGGGGCAAACTAAATGCATACTACATATATTATTGTATTTTTTCGGATCAAGGGGGAGGGGGCAGTTGTCTCCCTTTAGTTGTATGTAAGTACGCACCTTGGCGCAAAGAACCTGTTGTTGGAGAGTGGTCTCCACCTTTGGTATCCGACAGTACCTCGAAGAGTCCCAGATAGTTGTCTGGGGATATCTTGCGAAAGAAAAAAGATCTACATCCACCAATCAATGTGTTGATTTCAAATATGGAGATTAGAGTTGAGAATCTAAGATTAGCAAGAAACCTTGATTGTTTTGGTTATTTTTGAATATTTTGTAATGATGTGGCATTCCACTCGTTTCTAATAATACAAGAAAGCTCGTTCCTATTATAAAAAATAAAAAAACATACTAAAAAAAATAAGTTTTTGGAACACGGTTTTAATGGCAGGAAAGCCTCTGATAAAACCTGTTTGTCAGTGCAAAGCAATTCCTAGTAAAATAAAAAAAAATAAAAATAAAAGGTTACAATTCTTCATCTGGTTGAAGAAAAAAAATTAATGGGAAATCCTAGAGGACAATGCTATCAACCTCTGCATGTTGAGCATAAACAATGTAATGCAATGGAGCAGCAAAGATTGGAGAATTGTTTTGGACAGGGTCTATTGCATCACTCTGTTGGATGATCGAGACAGGTGTGTTTTTCTCTTCATAACCAAATGACACAATAATGTGACTGTTTCTATGCAATAAATACTCACTATCCGAGAATCTCCCGCTCGAGACAATACTTCGATGCATCAAGGGTTTGGGTAATTCTGATGCAGAGACTCCCTATTAGAACGGACCGTCAGATGACCGACACATGCATAAACAAACAAAATAGTTTTGTGTTTTTCTACACGTGGCAGTCATCCGATGGTCCATTCTAATAGGGAGTCCCTGCATCAGAATTTTCCCAAGGGTTTCTTTCTGCTCCTCTTATTTAGAACACGGTGCCATCGTGATGACTCGTCTCTGGCAATCCGATGAATTAAAGACTCACTATGCGAAAATATCAGGCTCAAAGACACTACTACTTGGATGCATCAGAGGTTTCTTGCAACAACCTTTAACTCGGAACACTGTGGAGACGCTTTCCAAAACGGCGACAATGCAACAACATTGCCTATGATGATCAAAGTAGGTGATACCAAGCAATGCATTGCAACCTCCTCAGTAATATCTTTCACTTCTGCAAATACCTGCGCGCACAAAAATCAACTCGGTCATAAAAAAATATCCCAAACGGTCGAGTGGAAGTAAGACTCTTGGTATGAAAATTTCTTTAAGTAAACATGGATATATCTTATCTCATACCGTTCGTTGTTGAGGTGTTGTCCCTCTCTCAACTGCAACAGCTGGCGTATGACGTGGCAGTCCATGGGACATTAGTTTCGAAGCAAGAGAAGAGAGTGTTGACAAGCCCATATAAACAACCAAGGTTGAATCAGCATCACCTGCATTCTCTCCTACAAATAGAGGGTCTGTTCCTCCGTTTCTAGAGTGGCCTGTCAGAAATCTAACACTATTTGCAACACCCCGGTGAGTCAGCGGAATCCCGAGCTCCGCAGCTATTCCAGATGCAGAAGTTATGCCTTGATGTATTGATTGAACAATTAAGTCAAATACTAAGGCTATCATAAAATCTATTAGTACAAAGTATCCAGCATCTAAACAACTATGCATTATCTAGTTTAAATTGAAAAATTAAACCCATAAGACGGCATGAATATAGTGTAACGAAGATATAATTGAACTATAAACGAGAAAATCAAGAATCCACAGCTTCTACGTACTTCGTGGTACCTGGAATAACTTTTACCACGACTCCTTGTTGCTGCAGAAAATCCATTTCTTCTCCTCCTCTACCAAATACCTATTAATCAGGTGGTAATTCAATTCAAGCCATTCAAAAATTAAAATATCCCTCCTACAAATGAATATATTAAAAGAAAATTATGCATTTTACGCGAAGAGGATGGGAAAAGCGGATGTTACCAATGGGTCGCCCCCTTTTAGCCTGACTACTGTGGCCCCAACTTCAGCAAAACTTAGGAGTAAGTCATGAATTTCCTCCTGTAAACATATACACTATCTGTCACGTTTTTTACAACACAGCTCAAACATTGAAGAATCGGTGCACATTTCAATAATTAAACACCAAATAAAGGACAAATGCGCTAAAACAAATTAACTTTTTGCTACTAGACAAGACCCAAAGGTCTAAAGGTAACTTTTTGCTTGTTAAGTTTATTACACTAAATATATTCATCTTCTTCCTGCTTATTCCCCTCATGATACCTTTATATTTCTATACATGGTTTTCCGCATTTTCAAAGTGTTCTAAGATATATCTTGTCAATAGAATGAATCTAACAGTGTAACTAACAATTATATCATAAAGCCATGAAATTCAATAGCTATAAGCATGTACTACTACAATAAAACCCAATGAACAGGCATTTACACTTCAGTGGTCCAAGAAATTCCGTAACTTACCCAATGAACAGGCATTTGCCTTTGATAAATCCTGTAAAAGGGACGATTTAAATTGCTTAAATCCAACCTCAGATTCCGATTTTCGACACCATAAGCATGCACATGATTAATTAATCAACCAAAATTAAAAACATGAACAGATAACAAACCTGAGTTCTGCTATGGAAGCCAGCAGTCTTGCCAACATAAAGAAGCCTAGCATCAGGCCTGACCAAATTCAACACATCATTAGAAACCAATCTATCATACAACAAAAGATCAGCACTTTGAATCACTCTCAATGCCTTAAGTGTCAACAATTCAGGATCCCCTGGACCAGTTCCCACTAAATACACATTCCCAGGTCCTCTCTCCTTGACACCGCCTTCACCCTCTCTTTTCTCCTTCAAAACTTGAAGCAATTTCTCCAACTCTGGAAGCTGCATAGCTATCTCATAGTCTTTTATGGAGCTGGAATCGTTTGGGAAATTGCAAAAAGAGGAGTCTTCTAAAGAGTTGGTGGTGTTTTTGAAAACCCAATTGTCTCTTTTGTATCTCTCAATGGAATGCTTCTCAGTAAATGGAGATGAGGAAAATTGGATTGAACAATTTGTTGTAAAAGAACGAGAATTAGAGATTCTGAAATTTGGTGTTGAAGAAAAAATAGAAGGAGCCCTGTTCACTAGGGCCATAAGTCACTAAATTAGTAGAAATTGTAATCAAGTTTCAACCTTTTTCATTGGTAGTTGGATGGAAAATTTAAAGAGCCCTGTTATTTGCGGCCATAAATCTAAGAAAATGACTGAAAACTGGTATCAAGTTTCAATCTTTTGCTGAGTTTTCAGGTGGGCTGGAATCCACAAAGGTTTTGTGGAAGTAAACCCACAGAACTGGAGGGGAATATAAAGAAAGGAGTATGCTTTCCACTTTCTATTGAGCTTTTGGACCTGACGAGTAGGCGGTTGTGGCGACTTTTTAAAGCTTCCGAAGGTACAGTGGTACACTAGTCCTTTCGTGAGATGATAGAACATTTTAGTACTTCATTAGTAATATAATCTTAATATTAATCAATAATTCATATTTTTTTTAAAATCTTAATCTTAATTCAAAACATCATGTAATCTTAATCTTCCTTCTTCATCTTCGTCGTCGTCATCATCATCATCCTTTTTCACCTTCATTCTTTAACAAAATTCTATTAATAAACACTATACACAACCTTCTTCTTCATCACCATGACAATCCATAAATTTAATTTTCATCAAAATCATCAACATTAACCCAAAAACTTCAACTTTCTTCATCTTCGTCTTCAAAATTCATTTCTTCATCTTCATCGTCATCGTCATCTTCATCTTCATCTTCTTCAACCATCTTCATCTTTTTCAACAATTTTTTTCATTACATCAAAATCACCCAAAAAAAATTGATAATCTTGAGCATTTAATAAGATAGCACTTAAACATTATTCTCAATTGCTTGGAACCCCATGAATTATAGAAAAAATGAAGATTTTTAGAGTTTTTCGACGCCTATTGGATTCTCCGGCCAGCATACCATAAAACGTCAGTATGACTGACGTTTGTGTGCAAGTTGAACGTCAAATGTGCTGAAGTTTGGACTCTAGAACTTTTTTTCATTGTTTTCAGAACCAGGGGCGGCTGCAGGAATTTTGATATGGGGGTCGGAAATTTATCAAATTTTTTCCCGTATCACACATATATTTGAACATTTAATTCTATATATGTAATTATGGGACAATAGCTAAAAACAAGGGGTCAAGACATAAAAATAAGGGGGTCAATCACACATATACGTGTGTTTTTAAAAAAATTCTCTACTATTTCTACATAGTATTTTTATTTTTGGGGGTCGGCCGCACCCCTAACCCATAAGGTAGAGCCGCCCATGTTCAGAACGCGACGTTTTTTCGGCAAGTCAGCGTCAATGTAGGTGACGTTATGGACACAGAACTGAATATGATTTTGTTTATAAAACGTAACCTCTTTTGACGTTTATTGAGAAACATAACGTTATCCCCGGTGACGTTTGTGACAGCAGAACTGAATATGGTTTTGTTCTCAAAACGTCAACATATCTGGCGTTGGTTTGGCTAAAGCAACGTTCATAATGTTGACGTTTTGGAACCAGTACTGAAGAAATATGATTCAAACAATGATCCAAATATTATACAAACAAACATAACAACAAATATTGATCCAAAAATATCCAAACATTGGTCCAAAACAAAAATCATTCCCAAATAATCCATACGTACTTCAACAACTAATGCAATGATTTAAAATGTTCAAAACCAAAAGTAATAAGTTATAATCCCCACGTCCAACATGTTATAAAAAATGGATTTTAGAATCTACTAATCCCCACATCTAACACGATATGATCTCTTGTCGGCTGATCAACGAGTTCAAAGGTACATCTATCTTCAACTTTGAGATCATTTTCCATGAAGAAAACGTTTAACTCTGTGATGTGATCATGTCGACACGGTTCAACACGCGCTACAAGTCTAACCGGCCATGAATCCGCTGTGGCACTTCGTAGCTCCACAGTCTTGCATCGCTGCATGTCATAAGTCATAGCAAATGGTAGTGGAATATTCTACCAATCACAATAAAATTAAATAGTGTTAGAAAATGCAATGAGGGAAAATCATAAAACAAGAAAATAACTAAGATGATTTTAGAATATCTCACCATATAACCATGTGAAAATGCCGAGTTTGTTAGCGTCGTCTCAAAATGAGGATTTTGGTTACCATTGTTGTTGTCTCCACCTGCATCATCATCTGCTTCATCTTCTTCACTCTCGAACTCAAAAAAAAAAAAATTCTCACATGAATTGTGACCCGGCACAATAGTGTCGAATGTGAAATCCCGTACGTGTACAAACATTACGAACTCCCCGATTCAAGCGATGAACGGCCACATACTGCTCCCAACATTCCCCAAAGAAACGAAGAAGTCTATTGTCTATCGTTTCAACCCTCACTGTCCATGTCCCTATTCAGCTTTTGAGAACAACCTTATTTCGGTTCCGTAGCGTGTCGTTCAAATTATCAACGTATTTTCGTGGTAGTGTCTATAAAGAAAAAAACATATCACGTTATTTCATTTATAATATAAGCGATAAAAACATAGGTTAATTAATTATTACATACCAAACTTGTTGCGAAACCGCCCATAAGAACATTGAAGAAACGATCATTATCCATTTTATTCCCTGTAGATTAAAAAGGGATGAGGAATCAGAATTTGAATCTGAATCCGTCCGTATGCCATTCCAAAACAAGACAACATAGATACTCAAGCCAAACATAACCAATCACACAAGACAAGACTAGTGCCTTAATCCATACTACATACCTGTAGTTCCTGTACGATCAATAATTGTTGTTTTAATACCTGAAGTTCTTCTACTGTGAGTTCTTTTAATTGTTCGTCGATAGACTCCCTGTTTTCAAAGTGATGGGGACATCTGGCCTTTTTACGTAGATAATGGCTAGCCTGAATCAGTCTATTAAGTAATGGATATCCTTGGCATATCATATCCTTGGCATATCAACTTATGGGAGATATTAACAAATGGATATCAATGGTCATTTCTTAATAGAACCGATTCACGTAAGCCAATCTACAAAAACATCAAAGAGATCCCAAGGATTTGTAAGAGATCCCAATCAGTTAAAACAAAGAGATCTCATCGCTTTATATTATCGGGTCAACACAACACACGTAATGGACAAGACACATCTAAGTTTACTTTTAACTAACACACTTATATTGCCAAAATTAGATTTTAAGGCACCTAATTGTAGTTTCACTCATGGTGACAACCTCAAAAACCGTTCTAATCCGTGTACGGGCAGAAGAACGATTTCATTACCTTAATAGCTTAGTCAACATGCATTAAACTACTCCATTGGCTGCCTTATCCCAAGGATGGAAAACCTCACTAAGGAAAACTACCGTGTACATGCTAGTTTTAACTTTGCGATCCAATAACATATGTCCTAACCATTCCTTCAGTTCCGACCCTTCAAGACTATCTAGCGATGTCGTGCATACATTTAGCCACTCTCTACACATGAATTAATTGTAGGAGCCCGAACGCAATTAAAATAATTAACATGAATTAAACAACAATTTTATTGAAAATAAAACGAATTACAAATGAAAAATGAAATATACTAAAATAAAGGTGGATACAATAACTCCGAGACGAGTAGGACACTCTGTCCTTAAGACAAATTTGGTCCGGTGTGTACCCCGGTTAAAACCAATTGTCTCCCAGGATAACTCGGATTACTGATTCGTATAGAGGTACTTCTTACACGAACCTTCCACGAACTCTTCTAGTGCTCAGAATCTCTTCTTCAAACTCGTATGCAACTATTTCAGAACTATATGAATGTATGAAGCTTTTTGGTGTTGTATTTCGAATGTGTGTATATGTAGCTTCAATCCATATGGAGGCTATATATAGAGAGAGGGTCAATTTGTATTAATTACAATGGTAGCCGTTTCATCAGTTACAGCAATGAACTACCATAACTCATCTTTATTACAGCCGTTTCATCAGTTACAGCAATGAATTAACCATTAATTATTGCTGAACCGAACTATGTTGGATAACCGAACCGAGCTGAACTCAATCTTCAGCTCAATCAGAATGTATATGAACTGGACCAAGCCCAATTAACTTTGTATAAAAAGTTTAACACAGGCCTGGGCCTAGGGCCCTCAGGCCCATTCCCCAAAGCCCAAAGCCCAAAGCCCAAGACCAAGACCAAGGTCAAGGTCAAGGTCAAGGTCAAGGTCAAGGTCAACGGTCAACGGTCACGGGCACGGGCACGGGCACGGGCACGGGTACGGGCGGGCGGCGGCGGCGCGCGCGCGTGTGGCCATTTTAGCAGAACGTCTGACTGCTAAAACCAACCCGCTATCTCTCCTTCTTCTAGGAGCTTATACCACATATAACATTCTTCCCACATATATACTGGAAAACATTTCTCCCTTTTTCCAATGTGGTACACAGTTTAGTTGAATACTCTTCAACTTCCACTTCCAACAAAAGTTCTTTCAAACACCCGACTTCAAGCGTTAATTTCTCATTCACTCGTACTCCGAATTGAATGATTCTAAATCCTGAATTCATCTACGACTTACGTAGTTTTCAGAATTATCAAAACATTGTATATATTCTATACAAGAATATAATCAAATTAAGCTTGCAAAGTCGTCTGAATAAAATGATTATAAAATCATTTTTATTCACTTTAATTCAATTCCACTATTTTCTCCAACAATCCCCCACATGAATGGAAATTAATGCAAATGCAGACCCTGAAGAGATTCGACGGAAAAACAATGCATCCGGAGAGGTAGCTTCGGCTTTGAACCTGCCCTAGTGAAGTACTATCGGATCTACTCGGCTAATCAGTGAACTTAAGTCTTGAACTGTTCAGCCTTTAGTGTAGAACCAGACAATAGCACTCACACAATATTTCCCTTAGCACTGTACTTGGTTCTCATGACTGGATTCATTTTGGTCCTGAATCACACCTGGTTTCAGAAAGTGCTTTAGAGAATTCTAGCCTCTGAATTCTCATAGAAGCGGCCCCACTTCGCACTTACATAGGTGACTTCCTATCAAGAGTATTCTGCCATACCCCACTCGAATTTAATCAAGTTATAGGAATCATTAAAAGTTTTCACTTAACCTTCACACTCGGCGTACAACACTTTTATTCACGAGAATGGGAAAGTGTTCATCGACGACTTCATAACTTAGTTGTCCCCTTGAACCAAGATCTTGGGATCTCCAAATCAACATGGTAGGGTTACCATTACAAAACTTAACTTTCAATAGGCTTAAGTCCCATTCCGAGGGTCAAAATTGACATCTGATCTCTAGGTAAACCTTTAGTAAGCGGATCCGCAAGATTCTCCTTCGATTTTACATAATCGATGGAAATCACACCACTAGAGATCAAGTGTTTAACGGTATTATGTCGTCGACGTATATGTCTAGACTTACCATTATACATACTATTTTGTGCTCGGTGTATAGCCGATTGACTATCACTGTGTATGCTAATAGGAGCAATCGGTTTTGTCCAACAAGGAATGTCCTCTAGGAAATTTCGAAGCCACTCGCTTCTTCCCCGCCTTTGTCCAAAGGCAATAAACTCGCCTTCCATTGTGGAACGAGATATGCATGTCCGCTTTGTGGACTTCCGGGACACCGCAAAGACCACCAATCATAAAGATATATCCAGGTTGTGGATTTTGACTCTTTAGAATCGAAATCCGGTTGCATCACGATATCCTTCTAATATCGCCGGATATCTTGTGTAACGTAATCCCTGTGTTCATTGTATATTTCAAGTACCGAGTACTCTCATCGGCGCTTTCCAATGATCCTCACCGGGATTACTTGTAAACCTCGCTTAGTTTGTTCACAAGACACGCAACATCGAGTCTAGTACGAGTTGGTTATGTACATTAGACACCCTATAGTCCGTGAATATTTCAATCGAGACACGGAGCTCACCCTTATTTTTGACCAAGTGAAGACTTAAGTCAATGGGTGTTTTCATAGGACTTTCATCAAAAACATTGAATCTCCTCGAACGGATTCAATGTAGTGAGACTCGTGATAATACTAGTCCCTCGATATTCGGAGATTTTAATCCCCAAAATTACATCTCGCTTGTCCCATATCCTTCATATCGAATTGCGTGTCGCAACTTTTTGGTATTCATGTTGATATCATGAGTACTTCCCATAATCAAGCATATCATCAACATATAAACACACTAACACATAAGCATTAGGTGTTTGTTTGATGTAGACGCATTTGTCACACTCGTTAATTTTAAACCCATTAGATAGCATAGTTTGATCAAACTTTAGATGCCATTGTTTGGGTGCCCGTTTCAGATCCATACAAAGACTTAACGAGTCTACACACCTTGTGCTCTTGCCCCGGAACCACAAACCCCTCGGGTTGTTCCATGTATATCTCTTCTTCTAATTCACCATTTAGAAATGCGCTTTAACATCCATTTGATGGATCTCCAAGTTATAGATGCAAGTAAGAGCAAGAAGAGCAATAAGAACCCTTATAGAAGTGATTCTCGTTATCGGTGAATAAGTATCAAAGAAGTCAAGACCTTCCTTTTGTCGATAACCCTTGGCTACCAACCTGGACTTATACTTATCAATAGATCCATCACCTTAAGCTTCTTTTTGAAAATCCACTTACACCCGAGTGCTTTACTTCCCGGTGGAATGTCAACCAATTCCCAAGTGTGATTTTGCATAATAGAATCTATTTCACTATTAATAGCTTCTTTCCGTAAAGGTGCTTCGGATTAGACATAGCCTCGGCATATGTCCTTGGAGTATTTTCTACCATGTAGGTTAGAAAATCCGGCCCAAAAGACGTTGAAGTCCTAGCCCTCTTACTCCTTCGAGGTTCCACTTCCTCGTTTTCGGAGTACTATCCCCCACATTTTCGTGTACTCTCTTATTTGAGTCTTCATTGTGTCTTTCTTTATGTGGAAAAACATCCTCAAAAAACACCGCATTTCTTGACTCCATGACCGTGTTTACATGCACATCGGGATTGTCGATTTGTGCACAAGAAATCTATATGCACTATCGTTATGAGCATACCCAATAAATATGCAATCTATCGTTTTTGGCCCAATCTTAATCTGTTTAGGCTTAGGCACTTCCACCTTTGCTAAACACCCCCACACTTTCAAGTATTTATAACTTGGTTTGTGGCCTTTCCACATCTCATATGGAGTTTTATCCATCTTTTTAGACGGAATCCCGTTGAGAATTTTATTGGCGGAGAGAAGGGCCTCCCCCACAAGTTCCGAGGTAACCCGTAACTAATCAACATAGCATTCATCATCTCTTTCGAGTACGGTTTTTGCGTTCAAAGAATTCCGTTAGATTGAGGTGCATATGGAGCAAGTAGTTTGATGAATAATGCCCGAATCTAGACATATTCTTTCAAATGGCGATCCATACTCTCCACCTCTATCACTACGAACCTTCTTGATTCGTCTGCTAAGTTGATTCTCAACTTCATTCTTATAATTTTTGAATGCCTCGATAGCCTCATATTTGCTACTTAGCAAATATACATAACGATACCTTGTACAATCATCGATAAAAGTTACAAAATACTTTTTACCGCCTCTCGATTGCACAAACTTTAAGTCACACAAATCGGTGTGAATTAATTCTAACGGTTCCGTGTTTCTTTCCACGGATGGAAACGGCGCTTTAGTCATTTTAGCTTCAACACGACTTGGCATTTTGCGGTTTCATTAACTTTAAGTTTAGGTAATAAATCCAAATTCATCATTCTTTGAATTGATTTATTATTAACGTGTCCTAAACGATTATGCCATAAAGTACAAGACTCAATCAAGTAAACAAAAGTAGAAGCACTTTTATTAGCCTCAGCGGGCACATTTAATTTAGGTACAATAGTCAAAAGATTTCTCTTGCATACCCAACCATCACTTTTATGTAAACATAAAATTATTCTAATTTTATTTTACAATACGAAGGTCCATAAAAAATAATCTATCGACCAGAGTGCCTTCGCCAACTACCAATCCATTCTGAGAAAGTGTGAATTTGTTTGCAACAAATTCTAACTTGTAACCCGACAAAGTTAGCCGAGGACCGTAAATATAATTTCTACCGAGGTCCGGCACATGCAAAACATTTCGGATAACCGAGATAGTTTCCATTCTTTAAATTTAACGTGATATTCCCATATCCGACAATTTCGGACGTTGTTAAATTTGCCATGAAAACATTTTCTTGAATTTCCTGGTATCCCCGAACAAAGATTTGTTCGCACACATATGTTGAGTAGCTCCGTGTCTACACACCAATCATATGTCTCTTCATCGAGGTCTCTCGTCGTGCTCAATTTTGACTCGTTTTAAAACCACTTCACTTCCCGCAACCGGGAGCTTTCTCCTTGAATTGGCGCACCAATAGGAGTCATCTGATTATAAAATTCCATTTCTGTTCACAAACAGAAGATAAACTTTTATCAGAAAAGGATAACTGATAATACAACGCGTAGGTTTTTCACCCAAAGAAAACAATGTGAAGATTGTTTTGACTCGTCAGAACAAGCTCGAGTTTGTTTCAACTCGATTCTCCAACAATGTTTGTATTTCAATCTTGTTTTAACGTGGTAGTTTTTACCAGAAAACACCAAAAGGAGGTGGACCGATTTTGCAAGAAATCGATACCAAAAAGGAAGTGGACCGATTTTACCAGAAATCGATACCAAAAAGGAAGTGGACCGATTTTACCAGAAATCGATACCAAAAAGGAAGTGCCAGAAATCGATACCAAAAAGGAAGTGGACCGATTTTACCAGAAATCGATACCAAAAAGGAAGTGGACCGATTTTACCAGAAACCGATACCAAAAAGGAAGTTTTAACTAATTATAAAACGAGCTGAAGTTTCAGAAGTAGACTGAACCGTTCAGAATAAGAGCTGACATGTTCGCAAACGAGCCGAAAATTCGAAATAAGCCGAATTAATCAAGAACGAGCCGAGCCGATCGTAACCGAGCCGATCGAATCGAATTTCGATTAAAACAAGTTTATTTAATTCGTCTAAACTCGAAAAATTGAGTAGAAATTCGTATAAAAAATTTCGATTACGCACGGGTTAAAATCGAACATCGGTTCGAAAATTTGTCTTAAGTTTGTAGGAGCCCGAACGCAATTAAAATAATTAACACGAATTAAACAACAATTTTATTGAAAATAAAACGAATTACAAATGAAAAATGAAATATACTAAAATAAAGGTGGATACAATAACTCCGAGACGAGTAGGACACTCGTCCTTAAGACAAATTTGGTCCGGTGTGTACCCCGGTTAAAACCAATTGTCTCCCAGATAACTCGGATTACCGATTCGTATAGAGGTACTTCTTACACGAACCTTCAACGAACTCTTCTAGTGCTCAGAATCTCTTCTTCAAACTCGTATGCAACTATTTCAGAACTATATGAATGTATGAAGCTTTTTGGTGTTGTATTTCGAATGTGTGTATATGTAGCTTCAATCCATATGGAGGCTATATATAGGAGAGGGCTGGGCTGTATTAATTACAGCCGTTTCATCAGTTACAGCAATGAACTACCATAACTCATCTTTATTACAGCCGTTTCATCAGTTACAGCAATAAAGTTTAACACAGGCCTGGGCCTAGGGCCCTCAGGCCCAGAAGGCCCATTCCCCAAAGCCCAAGCCCAAGCCCAAGCCCAAGCCCAAGACCAAGGTCAAGGTCAAGGTCAAGGTCAACGGTCAACGGGCACGGGCACGGGCACGGGCACGGGCACGGGCACGGGCACGGGCACGGGCACGGGTACGGGCGGGCGGCGGCGGCGCGCGCGCGTGTGGCCATTTTAGCATAACGTCTGACTGCTAAAACCAACCCGCTATCTCTCCTTCTTCTAGGAGCTTATACCACATATAACATTCTTCCCACATATATCGGAAAACATTTCTCCCTTTTTCCAATGTGGTACACGATTTAGTTGAATACTCTTCAACTTCCACTTCCAACAAAAGTTCTTTCAAACACCCGACTTCAAGCGTTAATTTCTCATTCACTCGTACTCCGAATTGAATGATTCTAAATCCTGAATTCATCTACGACTTACGTAGTTTTCAGAATTATCAAAACATTGTATATATTCTATACAAGAATATAATCAAATTAAGCTTGCAAAGTCGTCTGAATAAAATGATTATAAAATCATTTTTATTCACTTTAATTCAATTCCACTATTTTCTCCAACATTAATTATGCACCGATAATCAGAATTAATTAGCTAGAACGACCAGAACATAATTAAGATCTGTTTCTTTATAACCATACATTTCTACTATCTTTCACATATCAGTGGTGTGAGTGATGAAAAATAGTGGAAATGAACGGTTATAAAACATGTCACTCGACGGTTTAGACCATTGGCGGATCAATGTAGTTTGGGAGGGGTCACGTGACCCCACTGAGATCCGGAGAATTTTTTTTTTGTATTAAAACAATATGGTTTTGTTGTTAAAAAGTGTAATTTTGTTGTTAAAAAATACTACATCCGGTCCAAAATATAAGTCATCCTAGGAGTTTTCACACATGATTAAGGAATTGGTTGAATGTCATTAATTTGAAGGTTAATGTCCAAAATACCCCTTGACTATCATTAATGCAATAGTTGTTAAGTAATGAAAAGTTGTTGAATTCATAATAAATTAGGGGTAAGATAGAGAAAGAGCAATAAATGTTGAATTGGTAATGTAGAATGACTTATATTATGGGACAAGTAGAAAATTGTAGGATGACTTATATTTTGAACCGGAGGTAGTATAATTTTAAACTCTGATAATTCCATTGGAACAGATTTTAAGATAAACTTTTACTATGCGGTGAAAAAAATTTCTGGACCCGCCCAAAATTTCTTAGGCATCCACTCTTTCGTGGTTACTATAGATAGATATGTACATGATAAATTTCTTTACGTGAATCTAAGCGGCCGACTTTAAACCAATGATGAGAACACACAAATCCAGAAGATTCCACTGATCGAAGTATTGAGAAAGCAAAAGTCCCATGACCTGGAAGGTGAAACAGCCGGCTTTATTTGGATTTTGGAAGTCTAAATTCAATGCATAGTAATTCTTAAACCTATAAACGGTTATCCATCTTTTAACCAAGTTGCATACTTGAAAGGACAATATAGTAATTCTTAATTGTTGTATCGTCTTCTTCAAAGAGAGAATCAGAGATGGAGTTATGTTTGTTGTCTTTTCAGCAAAAGTTATCTCTCAAGTCTCAATTGGTGTAATACATCTTTAGACGATCTCCCGGATGTGTTGTTTAATTTGTCGACATACTATTAAGGCTACTGGTGAAAACATTAGTACAATCAACTTGTGTTAGCAAGAAATGGTTTGGGACTATCTTTTCACACAAATGTTGTTTTACACTTACTAAAAGCCGAGAGTGGGCTTCGTTTGGATATTCCACACGCCTGTCATTCCGACCGTAAATGAGTCCGAAAAATATATACTATTCTCGCCAATTTATGGTCAATTCACAAAGACCATTCCGACCCAATTTGAGTCGAATACGATCATTATACCGATTTTATTCTAGTCGAAATTTTGAATGTTTTTCATACTCAATACCGGTCGAAAGACATTTCGACTAAAATTGAGTATAAAAACTTTTAATATTCTCGTCCGAAATTCGGTCGGAATCAATAGTGGTGCTCTTATATTGTTGTTGTTATCCCGACCCAATTCTAGTCTCGAATGTGTAGAGTATTCCGGACTCAATATTGGTCGAATGATGCTCGACTATGTATGAGTTTGGAAAACTTCAAACATTCTACCTAAAATATGGTCGAATCAACCAGTGTGGACTCTCAACACGTATATTCTGACCATATTTCAGTATGGATAATGTGTCATATTCTGACCAAACTTTGGTCAGAATGAATGCGTGTAAAATAAAAAAAATAAGGGCGAAATTGGAAAAAAAATTCTGTGTGGTAAGATAAAAATTTGTGTGAAAATATATTCACAATGGTGTTCCACCATCAAAAGAAAATCCTTCATCTCAGCTCAACTCTCCCGCTCAATTTCTAATCCTTCTAATTATTATATCTTTCTCATCCATTATCATTCACCCCAGGCTACTGTGATCTATTATGATAATAATCTACAGACCCTTTATCAAGAAAATCTCAGTTTTCCTTTTGAAAGTTGAAACGGAATCTATAACCCAACTCATTAGTACTTGTAATGGATTGGTTTGTTTAACGGATAAATGTGATCATATATATTTGGGATAAAAATGGTTCTGTTACACTTGTAGCATATGGTAAAAGCCAGTCTAATAGCATTCACCCTTTGTGAGGATCTATGTTGTTGACACCGACACCGACACGGACACGGCGCACGACACGACACGGACGCGGCGACACGGCAACTTTTAAAAATATAGGACACGACACGCCGGAGACACGTAGTATATATATATATATATATATATATATATATATATATATATATATATATATATATATATATATATATACAAAAAAATACAAAAAAATATAAAAAAATATAAATAGCCGTGTCGGAACGTGTCCCCCCGTGTCCGGGACGTGTCGCTCCGTGTCCTTGCCGTGTCCCCGGCGTGTCGCGGACGTGTCCCTGGCGTGTTGCGGACGTGTCCCTGGCGTGTCGGTTTTAAAATTTAATTTAACATTATTTTAAATCAACCGACACGTGTCCGACACCGTGTCGGCACGTGTCGGACGCGTGTCGTGTCGGGCGCGTGTCGGATACGGCGCACGTTACCCATATTGGAGTGTCGGTACAACATAGGTGAGGATCCGTCTTTTTGTGTTGGAAAAGAATGTTGGCGGACAGGTTCAGTGGAAAGAGTTCTTTTATGAATGTGCCTACTTTGATGCTGGGAATTGCATTGGATTTAATGGTGTTGGAAGACTTATATTTGAAGTTAACTGGTATACGTCGAGAGAGTATATAGTTGCAGTTGATCTTGATAATGTTGGGATAGTGTATCGTGTGTAAAGTGATTTACGGAACAGATCCGTAATTTACGGATTAAATTACGAAATATTAAATCTAGAAAATAAATCATGTGAATAGTATAGATCTAACAAACTAAATATCATCATGCACATCTGATTCAAACAATAGACAATAAATGTAGTATGCACAAAATAAAGGACTAAGACAAACCGAGGCGAGTAGTTACTCTTTCCTTAAGATAAATTGCTCCGGTATGGTGCCCACGGTAGTAACAACTGTCTCCCAAGATACAACGGCTTTCGTCTCGGATTTAGAGGCACTTCAAAAACCCGAGCTCCGGCGAACTTACATAGTGCTCCGACTTCTCTTCGACTCAATATCTAGATCTATATGACTGACTCTTTTTGGTGGAAAGACACAAGAGAAAATTCGATGCTTAAACTTTCACCCATGGGGTTCTTTTTATAGTGGAGAGGAGGAACCAATGCTCAAATATAATTGGCCGAGACACATCATCAAACTTTTCCCCTTGGGAAAGTAATGGCCGATTTCTCCCTCAAGGAAAGAAGCTTGGGGCGTGTAAGACACCCTTGGCCGAATTCATCATTGCTTCCGATTGGTCGGATGCCGTGTTCTCTGAATTCTGATTGGTCGAATGACTCAATGAATTCTGATTGCCTCAATGAATTCTGATTGGTCGAATGACACAATCACATTCCAAAGTTAATTTATGGTAAATTTCATAAAGATATTTTGTCCAAAAAATTAATAGTAACACCCGAACCGAACCGAACCGAGCTCGAGCTCGAGCACGAGCCGAGCCGGCGGCGGCGCGCGCGAGTGTGTGGAATAATCTAAGTCCTCCCTCATGCACAAAAGTGCCTTGCCCCTCGGGGCACATCTATAAGAGTATACACTAGCTCTTATTACTTGAGCTCACAAGCCTCAAGTTACCTATGTGAGAGAATGAGGTGAGGTCCTCTCTTCAACACCCATCTCCTACATATTTTCTACCAACTTTAGCCATTAATTTCTCATTCACCCGACATCCGAATCGAGTGATTCAAAAGCCCATCATCAACTACTCCGTAGGGAGTATTTAATGATATCATGAACTCTCGATGATATACATCGGAGCCTATCCGTAAATCGCGCTAAAGTTGACTATTCAACCCTTCAGAAAGGGCTTTTTCTCCAACAATCCCCCACATGAATGAAAATTAATGCAAATGCAAATGCAGACTCTGAAGAGAAGTCAGACGGAAAAATATTGCATCAGGAGAGGTAGCTTCTGGCCTTGAACCTGCCTTAGTGAAGTACTATCGGATTTACTCGGCTAATCAGTGAACTAGGTCTTGAACTGTTCAGCCTTTAGTGTAAACCAGGACAATAGCACTCACACAATATTTCCCCTAGCACCTTTCGGTTCTCATGGTTGTGTCCGTCTCGGCCCTGGACAACATTTGGTTTCGAGAAAGTGCTTTGAGAATTCAAGCCTCAAAATTCTCATAGAAGCGGCCCCACTTCGCACTAAGTAGGTGACCTCCTATCAAGGGTATTTCGCCCTACCCCACTTGAATATCAAGATATAGGAATCATTAAAAGCTAAGCTTAACCTCACACCCTCTCGAGATAGCACTTTTATTCTCTCGGAATGGGTAAGTGCTGCCGGACCGTTCCTTATAGCTTAGTTGTCCCTTTTGAACCATGATCTTGGGATCTCCAGTCAACATGGTTGGGTTGCCACTACAAGGAAACATGCGTAATAGGCTTCAGTCCCATTCCGGTTGTCAAAATTGACATCTGATCTCTAGCTAAACCTTTTGTAAGCGGATCCGCAAGATTCTCCTTCGATAGTATATAATCGATGGAAATCAAACCATTAGAGATCAATTCTTTAATGGTATTGTGTCTACGGCGTATGTGTCGAGACATACCATTATACATACTACTCTGTGCCCTTCCTATCGCCGACTGACTATCGCAGTGTATGCTAATAGCAGCCACTAGCTTAGGCCAACATGGAATATCCTTAGGGAAATTCCTAAGACATTCAGCTTCTTCTCCAGCCTTATCAAGGCTATAAACTCAGCTTCCATTGTGGAACAAGCTATGCACGTTTGTCTTGTAGACTTCCAGGACACAGCAACACCACCAATCGTGGATAAGTATCTACTGGTGGACTTCGAATCTTTCACATCTGATATCCAGTTGGCATCACAGTATCCTTCTAATACTGCTGCATATCTAGTATATCGTAGTCCCAGACTCATAGTGTACTTCATGTACCTCAACAACCTATTTAAGTCTTTCCCATGACTATGATCTAGATTAATCGTGAACCTACTTAGTTTCTTTACTGAACATGCTAAGTCTGGTCATGTACAGTTGGTTATGTACATCAGACTTCCGATCACTTGAGAATATCTCAATTAATACACAAAGTTCATCTATGTTCTTGACTAAGTGCATACTTAGGTCAAGTGGAGTGCTCACAGACTTTCACCAAAGACATTAAGTCTTTTTCTAACAGACTCATGATGATGAGTTTGTGACAACACAAGTCCACCAGATACACTAGAGATCTTAATCCCTAGTATCACACCGGCAACTCCCAGGTCCTTCACATCGAAGTCCCTTGTCAACATCGTTTTTGTATTCATGATACTCTCATGAGTACTTCCGATTATTAGCATGTCATAGACATACTATCACATAGGTGTGTTCTTAATGTAGACATATATATGTCCTACCCACTTGACAACATAACATTGTCAAACTCGATATGCCATTGCTCTGGCTAATATTCGAGCCCACTGAGAGACTTCACAAGTCTACACACCTTACTCTCTTGTCCTGGAACTATGAACCCCTCGGGTTGTTCCAAGTACATCTTTTCTTTCAACACACCATAACCATCCATTTGATGGACTTCTAGGTTATAGATTCCAGCTATATCGATGAGAACCCTTATATAAGTAATTCTCACAACCAGTGAGTAAAACGCCAAGGCCTTCTTTCTGTTGATACCCTCGGGATACCAACAACGCCTTACAATAAATCCATCAACCTTTAACTTCTTCTGGAAAATCCACTTGCACCCGAGTGGTTTATTTCCTGGTGGAAAATCAACCAGCTCCCAAGTGTGGTTTTGCATGATGGATTTCTCTATTTATAGACTCTTTCCAGAAACGAGCTTCTGGATGCCTCGGCATATGTCCTGGGTTCGTTTTCTACCATATAGTCTTAGCCCGTAGTTCCTCAATTTGTTGAGGATCACACTTTTCTTCAGACTCATATGTCCGCTTACTCATGCTTGTTTTATCTGTTTCCTTATATGGAAAGAGATCTTCAAAGAACACAACATTCATACACTCTATGATGACATCATCATTTCGGTTTTATGCACCAGAAACCAATAGACACTACTCTTGAGAATATATCCAATGGGTATACAATCAATAGTTATAGGTCCTATATCCACTCGCTTTGGTCTAGGTACTTCTACCTTAGCCAAACACCCCCACATTTCCAAGAATCTGTAGCCAAATCACAGCCTTTCCACAACTCATACGGGGTGTCATCCTTCTTCACTGAAGGGATCTCGGTCAGAATGAATTTTGCTGAGAGGGCAGCTCCCCCCACAAGTTCTGAGGTATACCCGAACTTAACAACATAGCATTCATCCTCTCTTAAAGAGTTTGGTTCTTGCACGTAGCAATACCACTTGATTTAGGCGTGTATGGTGTAGTTGTTTGATGAATGATGCCGGGCCCTTAGCAAGACTCATGAAACAATACATCATATACACCGCTACAATCACTACGGATACATCTCATCCGTTTACTATGTTTATTTGCACCTTCATTCGACAACCCACAAGGCATCATGAGCATTATCACAATATTCGGTGCTATTATCAATAAAAGTAGCGAGATACTTCTATCACCTCCAGTTTACATGAATATAGAGGTTATGTGTTCCTTTCTACCTGTCAACCGGTGAGTTAGCCAACATGGCTCAACACATACTGGACACTACACTTGTGATTAGGATCAAACTTCAAATTTGGTAACTGATGACGGTCAAATTATACCCGTAAAAGTCATCAACGTAGACCTTAAATCGGGACTAATAATATATATTTTATGATAAATCACATGTTTATATTTATTATTTAATGTTAGGTGATTAATAAAATATAATTTGGTATTTATCCATATAACTTGGTATTTATCCATATAAATCGGTATTTATCCGTTTTTATTATCCGGTTTATTATTTTATTATTTATTTTGGGATAAATATCTATTTTGCAGATTTGGATAATTTTGGAGGATAAATACAAATGGAAGAATTAAATCTCAAGATAAATAAAAGGAAATTCAAGATAAATATCGGATTAGCACGAAAAGATCGGATAAGCATGATAATAGACTCCAAGATGGCGCCACTTTAGGGATATGCATGAAGAGGGGGCGCACTTCATCTTTTGGAGATCGGCCGGGAGTTATCTCTTATTTGTTTTGACATTTTGAAGTATATCTCTTAATTAGCTTGAACCCCTATAAATAAAGGCATGTATTACACGCCATAAACACACTTCTTTACACAATACATTTTTTACACTTCTCGTTTATAATAAAATCTTCGGTTTTGCTTAGAGCGCTTTTATGCAAGATCCGCAATAATGTAAGTTCTTGTATTTATTTGTTCTTAGTTCTTTGTAATTAAGCCCCAATTATTGTTTATCGTTTGAGGTTGTTCGTTCTTCACCGAACGATGTAGATCTAAGGATATGATATGAGGCGATGGGGATTCCTTGTCTATAAGGATCCACACGCCTAGATCCGTTATCCGGTGACCTATAGATGACTTTGGTATGATCGACAACCGTGTTTTTAGTAGATCTATATAATTGCTTTATGAATCTCTATTTTATCCGTTACGTATGTAGAAACGCTAAGATTTAGTTGTTCGTCGCGTCAATCTACGTCTTTATGGTGTGATTGTCCACCTAGAATTTCTTATCTTAGTAGGTATGGCTACGGCTACGTTGCTCGTCGTTTTAATTAGCGTATGGTTAGGAAATACCAATATAGGACTCCTAGGTCGGCTCATGAATTGATCTTCCGGGACTTTCGGCGAGATCTAGATCTGTTCTGTATTAGGGAATTGAGCTCACCTAGTTATACGTACATCGTAGATTAACATGAAACCTAAAAAGTTAGTGTTAATGGGACGGAGACTGATGCGATCGTCTAGGAAGTACGCCTGAACAAAGGAATGTTGCCTAGGTGAGGAATACGGTTAATATCGGCATCCCTAGTTTTGTAAGCGTGCAAGTCATATGAGATGGAGGCCGAAAAAGCGAAGTCACGTGATGTAGCATAGTGATCTGGATGGCCTACCCGGAGCTAGATCTAGTCTAGGGGATGACTCCCGTAGCCAATATAAAAGAAATACGAATCGGATTAATAGTTGTCGAGTCTAGCTTAATTATATAGAATCTCTAGATCCGTACGATAACATGATAATTGGGGAGGTTAATTACGTTGTTTATGTGTTGTGTCGAGTCGTGTCCTTTACTTTTTCTTGTACTTCGTTGGTCGTAGACCGCTTTGTGTCCTTGACATGAATGATTAATTGTTTGTATATAAATGACCCACAATTGGTTCCCCGTGGGATCGACCTTGATTCGCTATAGCTATACTACGATGGACCTAGTCCTCTTGCTAGTATTGGTTTATGGTGGTCAAGTATTTTAATTACTACTTGATCTACGTGCATCAAGTTTTTGGCGCCGTTGCCGGGGAACCAACGGTCAATTTTATATATAACTAATTTTTTATTCATGTTAAGTTTTCTGTTTTAGAGTCTATTTTTTTCGTTTTTGAGTCCCTCTGGTTATCTGCTCCGTGTAAAAGACTTCGCGTGTCCGTTTATCTCCGTATGTTTAATCCGTAGGTCCGATAGCGCATGGGAAACCATGTTAAAATCCGCCTACGGTCCGTTTTGTTCTTTTTCTCGTTTGTAGAAACCAGGGAAATAATAATCCGAGTCGGTAATTTTTCGTGGGCGCGAAAAATAACCCAAAGAACATGTGGAGCTACGAATGCGATGGGAAAAACGATGGAAGCAATACCTTTAAAGCACCAAGATGGCTCCGAATTTTTTAAGGTTCGAATTATTCGTGGTATAATGTTGAAGGCAAGGTACTATTTTTTTGAACATAAGTTAGTCTTTACATGAACCTGAGTATGAATCTTAGCCCGGAGTTGGTTTGTAAGATTAATTTTATTAGTGTTGAAGGTTCTGCCCCAAATCTGTCTCATCTAGAGGGTGTAGAGAAACATGTAGTTGTTGAATGGAAGAAGTGAACAAAGAGTTCCTCGTAGTTCCGTCAAAATTTCATTGTCCTATGCATGAGATTGCTTCTAAGTGGCCACGGGAGCAACAATTTGTGTAGTTAAGCATTCACAATCTAAAGAAGACGTTGAGTTTTGAGAGAGCATAATGACGCAGCATTATAGAGGATGTTATTAAAATAAGTCCCTAGGACTAAATCTCCTAAGAATTCACTAATTCCTAAAACGTGAGCCGAGGTAAGAGCTTTGTATAAATGGTATGGATAAATGTCGTTTCCTAAGTCTCACAACCAAGGGAAGGATATTAATCCGCAAAAGCGACGAGCCCACCTCATATAGTGCTCAAGGGGTCAACATCTAGCGAACCAAGAAGGATAACTGACAAGGATAACTTTTGGAAAGTCGAGCTGAGGACTTTAAACTCAGAACTACTTCTTTAAAACCCTTAGGATTTTAGGTTTTGTTTTCTTTGAGTCCAATAAGAGTAACGTGACATATGTTGAGGTTTTTTATTTTGCCGTGTTCCGATGGCCATTAGGCTAAGGATGTGCAAAACTTTTTTACTCAATATAGGCCACGTGAAATAGTTTCTTAGGAGAGTCGAGAAATTGCTAAAGAAAAGGAAATTTAGCAATCAACCTTAAGATGGAAGCATTAAGAGAGCTTGAGAATTATTGAAAATGTAACAAGAGAATGATTGGTGCGAACAAAGAACAATTTTGGTCAACTTCCAAAACTTTTTAGAATGGCGATCCTAGTGAAAATCCAAAATTGTGTGCAATTCGTTCTGCAACTACCCTTATCCTTTCCTTTGTACCTTTTCACCCTTCAACCTTTCTATTCTCTCACCATTCTGCCTCACAGTTCACATTTCTATCCATTCTTTCATTCCCTCTCTTTCTTTCCATCTATTTCACTCTCCCACCCTACCCTAATCCTTTCACCAAAACCCACCCATAATCCCAATTTCTTACCCACCCTTTATCTTTTCTTACCATCCTTATATATCTTTTTCTAAACCCATCATACTCTCAACCTCCATTTTGTTTACAAAATACCCTTGTGTTGCGGAGTTGGATATATTGCTAAGTTTAATTGATTATCTTTTATCATTTTGGTTTTCGTGATCCTAGCTGGGGTACGTGTAGCTCTGACCCTAGCTAGATTTTAAAAGTTTTTGGTTCGATCAAAGTACAACTTATCTTTCTACCGGAAGTTTTAAATTTTACACTTTTACGCCTATTCCGGCATTTCGAGATGATGAGTTTCGTTCTAAAAATATCACATCGATCCAATCGTTATACCTTACCAAGTTTCTCTTTTATGCTTTGGATTAAATACCTTATCAATGCGGTAAACCTCGTGTTTTCACACATGGGGAAATGCTTTTTGATCTTTGTCTTCTCCACCCGGTTTTAAGTATATTTTTTGTGGTGGAGGATTTCGATGAAGACTATAATCTTTTGTTGATTGTTTATCTTTCTTTCTATTTAGTATTTTTCTTTTTGAGTCTATATATGTATCCTTTTTTAGACTTCGTGTCTGAACGAGTAGTTTTAACTCTTTGGTTTTCCTTGTCATTGGTTGTATGAGATAAAGTGGCTTAATTTGTTTTTGGATATTTTATATCTAATTACTGCCACATTATTTTGTATCTTCCATTGACATGTTATTAACGGTTTCGTGGAGTTTCTATTTGGTTTGCTTAAACAGGTTTTCACTTGCTTCTCCACAACGTGCTTGAATAACTCCGATGTTCTGCATCTACTTGAGAGCCGTTTCCAGAGCTAAGTCTTTTTCTTAAATTCTCATTTTTATTTGTCATTGGGGACAATGCCATATTTAAGTGGGGGGTAGGAGACTTAGCCATGATGCTATAATTGAACAATGGAATGAAACGGTGAAAAATTGAAAAAATTGAATAAATGCCATATTATTTCTCTCGTACCCTTAGAATTGTGAGTTCCTAGCTAAGAATTGATAGGAAAGGAACCAAGTTGCATGATTACGTGATCATATTATACTTATGTGAATGTAAGTTTAAGGATATTCATGCCAATTGTTGCAAGTAGTTATTTATTATTCGATTACTCAATCTTTGAATCAAGTTTTACCGCGCAAATTGTAATAACTGAAGAAATTATGTGTACATTGCATAGATGATTGGTTATGTGAACTTAGTGTCAATATTTATCTACTGATGTATTCTTATCTTCTAGCCATCAAAGCGGAGTAATAAGTTTGAGACGTACCTGTGTTTGGCGATGCGTTAAAACACTAGGCTTGTAGTAACATTACCAAAGTAGCCCCGCGCTTGTGGTAATATTCGATGCTATACATGATCTAAGATAGGGGGATACTCTAAAAAGTTTTCTTCCTTGAGATTGATAGTATTTGAAAAAAATGAAGAATTGAAGAAATTCAACTTTTAAGAGGCTTTGAGTAGTACTCGGTCTCCAAGTCCAAAATCCCTATAGATACGCTCTTGCTTATTGCTCTAGTGCTCTAACCATTGCGAAGCTTAAGAAGTGGGAATGCGATGTTGGTAGGTTGAGATTGCGAAGTTAGCATAAACTTTAATCTTGCCACGAATATATAAAACCAAATGCACATGCACACATCACTTCGATTCATGGCGAGTAGTGAATAATGAATATCTTATGAGCATGAATGGTATGAGTTGACTCGAGTTTCTTGTATAAGTATGACTTGACCATGGAAAATGTTACCTTGGGGAATGACTTATTGATGCTTTGTTCGGGACGATCAAAGTCTAAGTGGGGGGTAGTTGATGACGGTCAAATTATACCCGTAAAAGTCATCAACGTAGACCTTAAATCGGGACTAATAATATATATTTTATGATAAATCACATGTTTATATTTATTATTTAATGTTAGGTGATTAATAAAATATAATTTGGTATTTATCCATATAACTTGGTATTTATCCATATAAATCGGTATTTATCCGTTTTTATTATCCGGTTTATTATTTTATTATTTATTTTGGGATAAATATCTATTTTGCAGATTTGGATAATTTTGGAGGATAAATACAAATGGAAGAATTAAATCTCAAGATAAATAAAAGGAAATTCAAGATAAATATCGGATTAGCACGAAAATATCGGATAAGCATGATAATAGACTCCAAGATGGCGCCACTTTAGGGATATGCATGAAGAGGGGCGCACTTCATCTTTTGGAGATCGGCCGGGAGTTATCTCTTATTTGTTTTGACATTTTGAAGTATATCTCTTAATTAGCTTGAACCCCTATAAATAAAGGCATGTATTACACGCCATAAACACACTTCTTTACACAATACATTTTTTACACTTCTCGTTTATAATAAAATCTTCGCTTTGCTTAGAGCGAGTTTTTATGCAAGATCCGCAATAATGTAAGTTCTTGTATTTATTTGTTCTTAGTTCTTTGTAATTAAGCCCCAATTATTGTTTATCGTTTGAGGTTGTTCGTTCTTCACCGAACGATGTAGATCTAAGGATACGATATGAGGCAAAGTGGGGATTCCTTGTCTATAAGGATCCACACGCCTAGATCTCGTTATCCGGTGACCTATAGATGACTTTGGTATGATCGACAACCGTGTTTTTAGTAGATCTATATAATTGCTTTATGAATCTCTATTTTATCCGTTACGTATGTAGAAACGCTAAGATTTAGTTGTTCGTCGCGTCAATCTAGCCACGTCTTTATGGTGTGATTGTCCACCTAGAATTTCTTATCTTAGTAGGTATGGCTACGGCTACGTTGCTCGTCCGTTTTAATTAGCGTATGGTTAGGAAATACCAATATAGGACTCCTAGGTCGGCTCATGAATTGATCTTCCGGGACTTTCAGCGAGATCTAGATCTGTTCTGTATTAGGGAATTGAGCTCACCTAGTTATACGTACATCGTAGATTAACATGAAACCTAAAAAGTTAGTGTTAATGGGACGAAGACTGATGCGATCGTCTAGGAAGTACGCCTGAACAAAGGAATGTTGCCTAGGTGAGGAATACGGTTAATATCGGCATCCCTAGTTTTGTAAGCGTGCAAGTCATATGAGATGGAGGCCGAAAAAGCGAAGTCACGTGATGTAGCATAGTGATCCGGATGGCCTACCCGGAGCTAGATCTAGTCTAGGGGATGACTCCCGTAGCCAATATAAAAGAAATACGAATCGGATTAATAGTTGTCGAGTCTAGCTTAATTATATAGAATCTCTAGATCCGACGATAACATGATAATTGGGGAGGTTAATTACGTTGTTTATGTGTTGTGTCGAGTCGTGTCCTTTACTTTTTCTTGTACTTCGTTGGTCGTAGACCGCTTTGTGTCCTTGACATGAATGATTAATTGTTTGTATATAAATGACCCACAATTGGTTCCCTGTGGGATCGACCTTGATTCGCTATAGCTATACTACGATGGACCTAGTCCTCTTGCTAGTATTGGTTTATGGTGGTCAAGTATTTTAATTACTACTTGATCTACGTGCATCAGTAACAACACCATGTTCGCCAATGGACGAACAGATTTAAAATTTACAAGTCCTAGTCATAGTGTCACAAGCACGATTACTCAAGCATGTAAGCGCATCTTAAAGCCAATCTCACCGGCTCTTTACGGAGCATCACTTTTGTGCTCAACGTACGGTTTCACTTGTCATCATAATGATCAATCCAAAGTTTGACCATTCAAAGCGTCGGTCGTTGCACCACCAAACTTCTCCATCCAAAGGAATGAGATCGATCGGTCACTGGTGCTACGTCTAGTGCTACAATAGGCACGTACACTTGTGTCACAAAGACACAGTCAAATTTGGATTCACCTCGGTGTATCCTTCATTTCTGTTCAACGAACAAAAGATCGACAAAATTGCCATATCCAGTTTGTTTTTGCACTACCTACCACTTATTCAGTATGCACATAAGGTATAAAATTTCCATGTGACAAAAATACTAAGTGTAACTCATTCACATATATAAGAAATGAATAAGTAACCAAAGTTAGCATCTACTATACCTTTAAAAAATTGTGCACACCTAAACTATTCCAAAGTTCATATGGCACTAACAAGTATTCAACCAAACAATATGGAATGTACACATTGTTCTTATAACAAGTAATTCGCACATAAATTATATCACAAGCTATACTCCCACAGTTTCAACCAATTAACCAATTGAGAACGACTCGTAAATTCTCTTAACAACAAACCTACAAAGTGGAACACCGCTATTAGATCGGTAAGTGATATCAACTCGTAGTTAAACCCAAGAAAAATAAGGAACAAAAAAAAACTGTACCGCCTTTCTGTACTCAAAATCAAAGCAACAATTAACTAAACATTCAATCAATTGATTAACAATTCCGTATTTCCAACAACGACTACTTGGATTACTTTCCAAGTATTCTCAACAAAGAAGTAGATCAAGAGTAGCTTCTTCTTTTTCCAGTATATTCAAATAAGCGAGTAAATATCAATAAATCTGCCGACCGGTTTGATTACACACCAAAATCGCTACTTTGAAAAAGTCAAATAATGATGATATATAACGCATCAGAGTATAATTCAAGCAGTTTAGCAACTACTAAAATAATTAGTAGCAACAGTACATCCGCTCTTCATAAATACAAGAACGAATTTTCCACTAAAGTCGAAAAACAACAATGAAAACGCAACATTAAGTTGTTGTCAACTATACAGAAGCAAGGGATATATGTCCTTTATTTTTGCTCATTTAATTATTTAATTTTCCCTTTCTTTACCTCCTTTAACCTCACTTAAATACCTTTAACCTCACTTAAATAATTAAATCTAGTCAATATCTAAACACCATCAAAGATGACCAGCATATACGTGGTGTGAAAGAAAAGAACTTGCAGTTCACAGAAGCAATGCGTATATCTTTCAAAATATAATTATATTTGACAAGCAAATCACCGGACCGACATAGGAAGATAGCTATAACACAATAAGTTCTTCCGTCTAAAAGAAACATAAGAAAAACCAAACTGGCACAGAAGAGGTACCGTAAATCACATCAATCAATTTGTCTTAAGCTTGTTGGGATAGTGTATCGTGTGTAAAGTGATTTACGGAACAGATCCGTAATTTACGGATTAAATTACGGAATATTAAATCTAGAAAATAAATCATGTGAATAGTATAGATCTAACAATCTAAATATCATCATGCATATCTGATTCAAACAATAGACAATAAAGGTAGTGTGCACAAAATAAAGGACTAAGACAAACCGAGGCGAGTAGTTACTCTTTTCTTAAGACAAATTGCTCCGGTATGGTGCCCACGGTAGTAGCAACTGTCTCCCAAGATACAACGGCTTTCGTCTCGGATTTAGAGGCACTTCAAAAACCCGAGCTCCGGCGAACTTACATAGTGCTCCGACTTCTCTTCGACTCAATATCTAGATCTATATGACTGACTCTTTGTGGTGGAAAGACACAAGAGAAAATTCGATGCTTAAACTTTCATCCATGGGGTTCTTTATATAGTGGAGAGGAGGAACCAATGCTCAAATATGATTGGCCGAGACACATCATCAAACTTTTCCCCTTGGAAAAGTAATGGCCGACTTCTCCCTCAAGGAAAGAAGCTTGGGGCGTGTAAGACACCCTTGGCCGAATTCATCATTGCTTCCGATTGGTCGGATGACGTGTTCTCTGAGTTCTGATTGCCTCAATGAATTCTGATTGGTCGAATGACACAATCACATTCCAAAATTAATTTATGGTAAATTTCATAAAGAAATTTTGTCTGAAAAATTAATAGTAACACCCGAACCGAGCTAGAGCACGAGCCGAGCCGGCAGCAGAGCGCGCGCGCGTGTGGAATAATCTAAGTCCTCCCTCCTGCACAAAAGTGCCTTGCCCCTCGGGGCCCATCTATAAGAGTATACACTAGCTCTTATTACTTGAGCTCACAAGCCTCAAGTTACCTATGTGGGAGAATGAGGTGAGGTCCTCCCTTCAACACCCATCTCCTACATATTTTCTACCAACTTTAGCAATTAATTTCTCATTCACCCGACATCCGAATCGAGTGATTCAAAAGCCCATCATCAACTACTCCGTAGGGAGTATTTAATGATATCATGAACTTTCGATGATATACATCGGAGCCTATCCGTAAATCGCGCTAAAATTGACTATTCAACCCTTCAAAAAGGGCTTTTTCTCCAACAGATAACTCGTGTGCAGTCGAAAAGCTCAGATTGGGATGTTCGACATTTTCATTGCAGGGATTACTAATGTACTGGAAAGCCTAGTTTTTTTTTTGTTGGACTGATTATAGCTTAATTGATGGTATGTTGTTAAATTTGACTTTCTTTCATTCTCCACTAGAACTATTACTATTAATTATTATTGCTTCAGCAATTGAGAAGTGCCTTAGGATTCGGAGGGAGTTGTTTTCTGCTATATATATCAGTTGGTTTCTACTTAATTGGGAGATTGATTTGGAGTATTTGGAGAAATAGATGTTGAATGATATATGTATATTCTTATCCTAGCTCAATGATATTGATTTTTGTGATTCAAAAGAGAGGAAACTGCCATTCTCCCCATTGAATATGTACTACTAACTTCGTTTCAGAATATAAGTCGTTTTGCCTATTTTTGTTTGTTCCATAATTTAAGTCATTCTACATTTCCAATGATGCATTTATTACTCTTTTCTCTATCTTACTCTTAATTTCTTAACAACCCAACAACTCTATAAGTATTGCATTAATAATAGTCAAAAGACATTATAGTCATTTCCCCTTTAAATTCATGTCACACAACCACTTTCATAATCTGTGTGAAAACACCCAAAGTAACTTATATTTTTGGACGGAGGTAGTATTACATTTAATGACCCGTTTCGAGAGGCGAGCCCTTGTCGAGGATATAGTAAACTTAGTAAATTAGTTTAAATGTTTGTATAATTGTAATTTAATATTTCGTATTTATCTTTTATGGCTTGTCCTCCAAGGCTCACAAGCCTATATATTTGTAATCTTCCATCCGGACTACATCAATGAAATCATAATATTTTGAATCATGTTATGGTATTGGAGCCAGTTGATTTTCCTCTCTCGTGTTACGTCAAATCTCCCCTAAACCTTAATCTCTCGTTCTTCAAAAAAAAAAAAACAATAACAACTCGTCTCCTTCCTCCTTGCTGTCATGTCCGATCTGACTGCTACCTCCGGTGATTCCACCACCGCCTCCCCTACCCCTCCTTCACTCCATCCTCTGCCATTCATATTCTCAAGCTTACACGCCAGAATTTCCATCTGTGGCATTCTCAACAGCTGTATCTCAAAGGCCAGGGCGTATATGGTTATGTCGACAGTATGATCAAGCAACTCCCCTCACCATCACCGGAGCTGATGGCCAGAAACAGTCCAATCCCGATCATGCTACCTGGTCCAAAATAGACAATTTGATCCTGAGTACATTAACCTCCTCCCTAAGCGAAGATGTTCTTACCCAAGTTTACACCGCCACCACATCGGCTGAACTCTCATCGGTGTTACAGGTGTCTTTTGCTTCCCAAAGCCGGGCAAAACTGGTCCAGCTACGAACGGAGCTTGCATCCACCAGAAAAGGTGATCTTTCCGCCGCCGATTATTATTTCCGTGTTAAGAAACTCGCCAACGAGCTTGCCCTCGCCGGCCATCCGTTGAATATAGACGATCATATTACCTATTTACTAGTTGGATTGGGACATGACTATGATTCTTTAGTAACTATGATTTCGGTTCGAAGCTCCATCACTCTCGATAAGGTGTACGCCCTCTTATTGACGACGGAATCAAGAATTCAGCACCATAAACCCGTCGTCGCTGCTGCACCGTCTCCGTCCAATGCTTCATCCTCACCGCTAGGGCTGTTAAACGAACCGAGCGTTCGTGAACAAAGCTCAAACTCGGCTCGTTTAAGCTCGTTCAAGCTCGTTTGTTAATGGTATCGAGCCGAGCTTGATCAGTTTCTCCTGCTCGTTTACTAAACGAGCGAGCACGAGCCCTGCTCGTGAACGCTCATTAGTGTTCGCGAACTTAGGTAATATATATATATATACACACACACACACATTAACAATTTACACATTGAGTTTGTAGTTGAACGACCCGAGCTCGAAAAAAATACTATTGAACGAGCCGAGCTCAAGTTTGAGCTTGTTCGTGAGCTTGATCTCGAGCTCAAGCTCAAACATTTTTCATACTTATCGAGCCGAGCTCGAACTGCTTTTTAGGCTCGTTTGTGTTAATGAGCGAGTTCGATTACAAACGAGCTTGAGCTTGAACTTCAGCTACTCGGCTCGTTAGCAGCACTACTCACCGCAGCAGCCCTCGCAAATTTTGTTGCCTCGTCCCAGCAGCAGTCGACATCCTCTCAGCATGGCCGTGGCTCCAATAATGCTCGTGGCCAGAGGCGTGGTGGCTGTGGACGTGGTGTCCACGTCCCCAATATTCTGGGCAATATTTCCAGGACCAATCTCAGCTCCCCACGTGTCAAATCTGTTCAAAGCAAGGGCACACATCCATAACATGTTACTTCCTTTATGAATACTCCCACCCACCGGCTCCTCGTCCTCCACCACCACGGCCACCACAAGCTTATACGGCATACCCTTATCACCAATCTAATAATGACTGGATAGCCGACACCGGGGCTTCTTATCACCTTACTTCGGATTTCCGGAATTTGAATTTATCCTCGGAAACCTTATAATGGTCCTGATTAGGTTCTTGTCGGCGATGGTACAAGTTTGAAAATCTCACATTCTGGCTCGTCCACTGTATATTCCTCTTCCCACACCTTTTATTTGTCTAATATTTTGGTGACTCTATCTATTACTCGTAATCTTTTATCTGTACATAAATTTGCTTACGACAATTCGGTATATTTTGAATTCCATGACACGTGTTTTCTTGTGAAGGATTACTCGGGCCGCGTCCATCTTAGAGGATATGTGAAAGATGGACTCTACCACTTCTCCACCTCGCTCAACCATCCTCCCGCTCAGGCCCTCACCTCCTCTGTCACTCCCTCCACCACATGGAATCAACGTCTCGGTCACTGCTCATATCCCGTCCTTCGTCAAGTTTTGCGTCGTCTTTCTATTTTTGTTCCTAATAAAGCACCACATGTTGTGTATGCCCCGTGTCAATTAGCTAAGAGTCATAAACAACCTTTATATGTGTCTGATTTTACTTCTACAACACCTTTTTGGATTTGATTTATTCAGATGTGTGGGGCCCGTGTACGGAACCCTCTATTTATGGATCTCTTTATTATGTTAGTTTTCTTGATGATTATACGAAATTTATGTGGTTATATCCCTTGAAAAGTAAATCCGATGTAGAAACTATTTTTCCTTTGTTTCTTGCTATGATAGAACGCCTATTCAACACTAAATTAAAATCAATGCAAACCGATTGGGGTGGCGAGTATCGTCATGTGTCCACTCTCCTCACCTCCCTCGGAATTCACCATCGCCTCTCTTTCCCTCACACCCATGAGCAAGTCGGCGCCATTGAAAGGCGTCACCGCCAAATAGTCGAGGTCGGTCTTTCCTTACTTGCCTAGTCCAATCTTCACTTACCTTATTGGGAAGATGCCTTCATCACCGCCACCTATCTTATTAACTGTCTTCCCTCTACTGTCCTTCACAACAAAACTCCATTCAAAATGGCTTACCATCTCCTCCCGATTACTCCTTCTTCCGTGTCTTTGGGTGTGTTTGTTGGCCTTATCTTTGCCCTTATAATAACCATAAAACCGACTTTCATTCCGCCACGTGTATCTTTCTCGGTTATAGTCCCTCTCACCACGGTTACAAGTGCCTTGATCTTGTCAATGGCCATGTCTACATTGCTCGCCATGTGGTCTTCGATGAATCCATCTTCCCATACACTCCTACATCCCCCTCTATCCCGGCCTCCGATTCTCCGACCGTCCATCTCCCCGCCATGATCTCTAGCGTCCCTATATTTTCTCACATGGACCCTCCTCCTCCACAACCCGGCTCTCCTCGGTTCATTTATCTCTAGAATCGGCCTCCTCCCCATCTTCGGTGCTTCTCCATTCCCCATGCCGAGTTCCCCGCCTCCGCACCACCCTATGGTGACACGTACTAAACCAACTCTCTAAAACCTGTGTCCATGCCTGACTACATCCGCTACCCACTTCCCAAAGCCCTTGTCACCACCTCTTCCACATCTGACCCTACTTCCTATACTCAAGCCTCTAAAAACCCCATTTGGCGTAATGCTATGAGAGAGGAGATTGATGCGCTTTTACACAATCATACCTGGGAACTTGTTCCAAAATGTCCTCATATGAATATTGTGGGTAATAAGTGGGTCTACCGAACTAAAAATCATGCAGATGGTCGCTTGGAAATGTATAAGGCACGTCTCATTGCCAAGGGATTTCATCAGGCAGAGGGTGTTGACTATCATGAGACTTTCAGTCCGGTTGTTAAACCGGTCACTATTCGTTTATTGTTGTCTCTGCTATTTCACAGGGTTGGACTTTATGACATGTTGATATTCAAAATGCCTTCCTCCATGGGCATTTATCGAGCCGGTCTATATGCGGCGACCTCGGGGTTTTGTGCACCACTATCCCGATTATGTACGCCGCTTGCGTCGCGATCTTTATGGCCTTCGCTAGACCCCTCATGCTTGGTTTTCTCGTTTTAAAGATGTGCTCTCTCGCTTCGGCTTTGTTGGCTCGAAGGCCGACACTTCTTTGTATATTTATTCTCATGCAGGTGCTTGTGTTTATATCCTTATATATGTTGATGATATCTTATTACTGGTTCTTCTTCTCCCCTTGTTGAGCAGGTTATTGCTTATCTCGCAAGTTATTTCCCGGTTAAGGATCTCGGCTCACTCTCTTATTTCCTTGGTGTTGAGGTTCTTCCTCATTCTGATGGCCTCCATCTCACTCAGAGTAAGTATATCTTTCAGTTGCTGGTATGGACAAGGCTAAGCCTTGTCAAACTCCTATGTCTGCCTCTACTCAGCTCACTCTAGACTCCATACCTACCTGCTCTGATCCGCCTCATTATCGAACAATTGTTGGCGGCTTGTAGTATCTCAGTTTTACTCGACCTAACATTGCGTTTGCGGTTCACAAGGTTAGCAAGTTCATGCACTCTTCTACCGAGGCTCATTGGATGGCTGTTAAGCGTATTCTTCGCTATCTCAAACACACTATCTCTGACGGTCTACTCCTCTCCCGGCATTCTTCTATCTCCCTACGTGCCTATTCGACTCGATTGGGCGGCCGACTCCGATAACCGCCATTCCTTTGGCGCATACCGTATTTTTCTCGGTGATAATCTCATCGGTTGGCGGTCCAAACAACATTTCATAGTCTCTAAAAGTAGCACCGAAGCCGAATACAAAACACTCTCCAAAGACTTCGCCGCGGAGGTTCGGTGGTTATGTAGTCTCTTGCGTGAAATGTCCGTCTCTCGCCGGCCCTCGCCAACTCACCGGTGTGATAATATTGGTTCTATGTATCTCGCACACAATTCTGTGTTCCATGCTCGCACGAAGCACATCGAGATCGATTTTCATCATGTTCGTGAGCTCGTAGCTGCTCGCAAGCTTACGATCTCCTTCATCACTTCTCAAGACCATCTCACGGACCTTCTGACTAAGCCATTGGGGCAGCCGCGGTTCTCTTCTCTCAAGGACAATCTCCGTGTCCACTCCCTTCCCATGGGATTGCGGGGGCGTGTCGAGGATATAATAAACTCAGTAAATTAGTTTAAATATTTGTATTATTGTAACATAATATTTTGTATTTATCTTTTATGGCTTGTCCTCCAAGACTCACAAGCCTATATATTTGTAATCTTCCATTCGGACTAAATCAATGAAATCATAATATTTTGAATCATGTTAGCCCTTAACCGGAAACAGACAGTTCGGCACGTGCCCCCTAACTTTATTCCAGAAACATGTCAGTCTGACATCTCTTAAACATTAGAAACAATGGAAGCAACTAATGATTGAATGCTCAGACTTTTTAATATCTAATCTCCCATAAGTACATCAACCACGTTTACTAATACAGTAGGCATATAACAAAGATTGTCCAACCCTAAACATCTAACTTATTTATACAGTCAACACCTTGAACATAATGTCACCATCTTCAGCCATCACACGACTCTCGATCTTTAATAGCTTTAATATTTCATCATCCTCATTGTCTCCTGCAAATCTTCTTATTCTAAATAATAAGAGTAAGCTAGTTAGACTCAGTAAGGAGTAAGAAGTATTAATTAATAATGGGCATGTATATTCAACTGGGTTGAATATACTTGCTCACATTTAGAAGTGTAAATGACATTAAAACATTTCGGAATAATTAGAAGCATATTGATAGAATTTATTAACAGTTCATACTTACTTGAAACCACCTACCATAAATACACATATTACTTGAAATGTATGAATCATTAAGACTCTACCCTCAACATTCGGTTCATCATTATTTCTCGTTACTTTTATACTCTCGTACTTGTCTTACATACATACCGGGATGTCGTACATTGGTTTAACATACTTTGGTCATCCATGCATGGGTTTACTATGTATAGGTCTTCCATACATTCCACAACTAGCCGATGGTACCTCGCATAATACCGCTTATTATGAAAGCTTAGTTTGCAACCCGACTATATGGTAAGGAATGACTCATAGCCCCCTCATATGCCCGTACCATAATATGGCCCGCGGATCCTTATTCGGTTCCGTCCGGCCACAAAAATAGCGGATAAAGCCATTGGGATCACGAACAACCGGCCTTGCCCCAGGCTTTTAGTCCAATGCGATGCTAATAAGGGATAGGGGCCGGACCGTAAACCCATTAGGCCATTAGCTAGTGACCAGAGTCCACCATACAAAGAAGAGCAAGCTACAACTCATGGGTGACATGACAAGGATACAAGAAACGGCTAAGTGCCGGGTTCGCACCATGTCGGCGCCGCCGGTACGATAGTTAGCCTTATTAGCATTTCATTGTATTTACTTGTATCTAATTGTAATTAGTTAAACCCTAATCAGTAGCTTGCCTATAAATAGAGCCTCAATGTAATATTCTAAAAAGTTCATAAATAGAAAATACATGCTTACTCTCCCAAATTCACCACTCTCTCTACTTTTATTCGCACCAACACTCTCACCACCGAGAAAGCATCAACACCGTGCACCACCAGTGTTTACACCTAAATCACAGCCAGATATCCACTATTAAACCACCACTATTAACCCATGATAATTTCGACATTATCAGTTCGCTCCGTTACCGGGAAAAAGCAAGCTTTTGTGTTCTCTCCTGTGTACGGCACCGCCGTTTTTCTCATCTTTCACGGCGGCTTCAGGAAGACCTTCATCGTCTTCCCCATATTTGCAACAGATTCTTCATCAAAAGATCTCAAAATTAGCTCAATCATCAAGAGATCTTCATCTCAGCTTCAAACAAGAGGTAAACTCTACGCACCTTGTCCAAAACCCACGAGTTAGCGTTTGAACCATCACCTCTCTCGTTGAGTTTTGTTCAAGACCTCGCCGGAGCCGTCATGTTGATGATATTATTATTTTTTGCACATCTTCTTCTCTCGGTTGAACAAAGTTATTACTTATCTAGCCGGCCATTTCCCGGTTAAGGATCTCGGTTCACTTTCTTATTTTCTTGGCATTGAGGTTCTCCCTCATTCGATGGTCTCTATCTCACTCGACGGACGTATATCTTTTTCTTGCGAGCGTCTTGGGTATGGACAAGGCTAAGCCTTGTCAAACTCCTATGCCCACATACGCTCGGCTTACTGCGGATTCCGGACCTACTTGCTCGATCCGTAGCGCACTATTGTTGGTGGCTTACAGTATCTCAATTTTACCCGTCCCAACATTGCGTTTGCAGTCACAAGGTCAGTAAGTTAATGAATTCTCCTACCGAATCTCATTGGATGGTCGTTAAATGTATTCTTCGGTACCTCAAGCATACTATTTCTGATGGTTTACTTCTCTCTCGGCATTCACCACTCTCCTTGTGTGCTTACTCTGATTCTGATTGGGTAGCCGACTCCGATAACTGCCGCTCTATTGGCGCCTACTGCATCTTCCTCGGCAATAGTCTTATCAACTGGCACTCCACGCAACACTTCACGGTCTCCAAAAGTAGCACTGAGGCCGATTACAAGAAACTCTCTAATACTGTTGTGGAAGTGCAATGGCTCTGTAGTCTCTTGTGATAATATTGGCACTACGTACCTCGCCCACAATCCAGTCTTTCACGCTCGAAAAAATCATATTGAGATCGATTTTCATCATGTTCACGAACTTGTTGCGGCTCGCAAGCTCATGATCTTCTTTATTACTTCTCAGGACCAGCTCACGGATCTTCTCACCAAACCATTGGGGCAACCTTAGTTTTCTTCTCTCAAGTCCAATCTCTATGTCCACTCTCTTTCCACGGGATTGCGGGGGCGAGTTGAGGATATAGTCAATTAGATCACATAATTTAAATAATTATCTTCTTGTGATTTAAATATTATGTGTTTATCGTTTACGGCTTGTCTCCTTAGTTAATCAAGCCTATATATTTGTACTCTACCATTGTGATTAAATAGATGAAAACACAGTATCCTAAATTATGTTAATGATGAACATCAATAAAGTTGTAGTATTTGGGTTAATATTGATTATTTGGATGAAGATTAAATTTGTGGATTGTTATGGATGTAGGTTTGAAGAGAGTTTGAGAATGTGTTAACACAAGAGTAAACTTCAACTTATCTTTTATTCATTGATAATGTGGAGTATATGTAGATACAATTGAGGAGTTTGAAAGGTCCTAGACAAGATAGTGACCTTTCATAGAAAAAGTAAAAGCTATAAACGAGGCTAGATGCTTTTTAGTCTCTTACATAATAAATGTCTATGACATAAAGTGAACTAGAGTAAAAGCTATGTCTATGACTAGAGTTTGACATATTAATTGTTTATATGTACTACAATTAATATGTCTCTTTATAAATAAATAAAGTGTACACGAGAAAATCCGGCACGGGTTCAAGACCTTGCGCCGAACCTCGACAGACTTATCAAAGCATGTCGAATATTGCCACACCCCCTCAAACCGGGTGTATATGTTGATGCACCAAGTTTGCTACTTAGTCCGCCGAACATGAGAGGTGGAATAGCTTTGGTGAGAATATCTGCATTTTGGTCGCCGAGGGAACATACCGGAGTTTGGATAATCTTGGCATCAATCTTTTCCTTTAGGAAGTGTCGTCAATGTCCACATGTTTTTTTTGTCATGATGGGTGGATCCTCTCGCCATGCATAGTCCGAGTGATTATCACAAAGCGAGTGTGATAGGTTCTTTGAAGAGGCCGCCGAAGTTCGTAAGTACTCTTTTGAGCCAAAGAGCTTCACAAATGCCTAAGACAAGTGCCCCGAGTTCGGCTTCAAGATCGCTTCTAGACACGACGTAGGTTGTTTCTTGCTCCTCCAAGTAACAAGATTGCCCCATACATAGGAACGTAGCTCGTGGTCGACCTTCTATCTATGTGGCATCCGGCCCAATCGCATCGGTGTAGACCTTGATGGATCTATCGACAGACTTGGTGAAGTGTAACCCTTGGCCGGGAGTGGACTTCAAATACCTCGGTATTCTATTTACCGCATCCCAATGTTGCTCGGTAGGGCAATGCATGAACCGACTAACCGGATCGACACCATATGCAATATCGGGTCTTGTATGGGAGAGGTAGATGAGTTTCCCTACAAGCCTTTGATATTGTTCTTTCCCGACAAACAATGTCACCATGTAGCAGGTATGACCGGGGTCTACGGGGGATATAGCGAGGTTTGCACCCCAAAGATGCCGGTTTCCTTCGGCGGATCCAAGTACATATTTCCTTTGGGAGACGAAATGCCTTTCTTTGTTTCTTGCTACTTCCATGCCAAGAAAATATTTGAGAAAACCCAAGTCTTTCACCGAAACACCTTTGCCAGCCGAGTCTTCAAATGTTGGATCTCAGTAGAGTCATCTCCAGTGAGGATGATATCATCCACATAGACAATAATAATAGACCTCTTCTGGTTGGTTGTCTTGATGAACATAGTGTGACAGAATTGCATTGGTGATATCCAGCAGCTTTGACCACAGTTGTTAATTTTCCAAACCATGCCCTTGGTGATTGCTTCAGGCCATATAGAGATTTCCTCAGTTTGCACACCTTGCCTTGAGTATGAGGATTGATAAAACCAGGAGGTACATTCATATAAACCTCCTCAGTGAGGTCCCCATTTAGAAAAGCATTTTTGATGTCCAATTGGTGAAGAGGCAGTCAAGTTGGACAACTAGAGAGATCGAACCCACGACAAGTGTTGAGTTTTGCCACTTTGGTGCAAAAGTTTCCTTATAGTCAATGCCATAAGTTTGAGTGAATCCCCCGGCTACCAATCCGGCTTTGTACTTGTCAATAGTGCCATCGCATTGTATTTGATAGTGAATAACCATCCGCAACCGGTTGTCTTCTTGCCCCTGTGGGAGAGGTGTCAAATCCCAAGTATGATTATCCGAAGTCTTGTCATCTCTGTTTTAACGACGACCTTCCATTTATCATTTTGAAGGGCCTCCCGAATATTTTTAGGAATAGAGTGAGAGTCCGGGTCCTGTGAAAACATGGCAAAGGCGAGGAGATAACTTATCATAAGATAAATAAGAATGAATAGAGTGATCGGTGCATGATCTCTTTCCCTTCCTAAGAGCAATAGGCCTATCATCAATGTCGCGGGCGCTAAGGATCCGTAGATTGCCGAGTGTCGGTAGGCTCGGGATCGGCGGGCTCGGGTCGGTAGACTCTTGTTCGGGGAGGTTCTTTGAGGAGTATTAGGCTGTAGAGAGTCGGTAGGGTGCGAAGTTCGGTCGCCGAGGATCGATGTTGTTCCGAGGGTTAAGAGTTTGCCGAGGGAAGGGGTTTAGGTCAATTTCAATCGGGTTTCCATCGGTGAATGGCTCGGTAGGTTTTCCGTAATAAGGGGTCCTTTCAAAGAATTTTACATCCTCATAGAATTGTAAAATTTCTTTTTCAAGAGGGGAATAACATTTGTAACCTTTTCTCGTCCTTTGCATAACCTAGGAAAATGCACTTGTGAGCTTTAGGATCAAGTTTACTTCGTGTTGAGCATGGATATACACAAACACGGTACAACCAAAGATCTTTGGAGGCAATCGGGAAACAAGATGATGGCGGGAGTGTGTGGTCGGTAGGGTTTGGAGTGGAGTTTTGAAACCTAACACTCGCTTTGGGAAGTCGTTGAGTAAATAAGTTGCGATCGGTATAGCTTCACCCCACATATATTTAGGAACATGTGTGGTGAACATGATTGATCTGGCCATTTCCAGCAGGTGCATGTTCTTTCTCTCAGCAACCCCATTCTGCTGAGGTGTTTCCACACAACTACTGATATGAACAATTCCTCTATCTGTCAAGAAGGTACTGAGATTAGACTCATAGTATTCTAGAGCATTATCAGTCTTTAAGATCTTGACCTTAGTATCAAATTGAGTGGAGACCATATGATAAAATTCTTGAAAGATAGGGCCAACTTCAGATTTGTCTTTCATTAAAAAAACCCAAGTGTTCCTGGTATGATCATCAATAAAGGTGACAAACCACCTTTTCCCTGTTATACTTTTCACCCTGAGGGTCCCCACACATCACCGTGTATTAAGGTGAAGGGTGAGGAATGCAAATGAGGTAACTTAGCATACACAGATTTTGTAAGTTTAGCAAATTGACAAATATCACATTGAAGGTCATTCGAGATTACATCCTTTAAACAATTCGGGAGTTAAAGATTTTAAGTAACCAAAACTTGGATGTCCTAATCTATAATGCCATAACATGATATTGTCTAAAGTACGGGAGCGAGCTGCCGAGGATTCGGTCTTCGGTCTTCGTCTTCGGCGGGGTTGACCAGAAACAATCCAGCGCAAGGTTTAGCCTTCCCAATCACTTCCTGTGAAGTAGGATCCTGGAATGTGCACTGATTTTCCTTAAAAACAACAGTCCAATTCAAATCTTTAGTGAGTCTACTGACAGATATAAGATTGCAGTCTAAGTTTGGAACAAATAGGACATCCTGTAGGCATATCTTATTAGTGAGTTTAACATTTCCAACACCTTTTGCACGAGAGATAGATCCATTAGCAGTTTTAATGTTATGAATTTGGTGACAAGGCATATAGTTGGTTATAAGGTTTTTATTACCAAATCATATGGGAGGATGCCCCGAATCAACAATCCATGTTTCATTGCTAAGGGAAGAGTAGAATTTACCTCGTATGAGTATGAGTAGCAACATCGGTAGAGTGACTACCTTCCTTTTGTTGATTCGGGAAGGCTTTGAATGCGCAACCGAGCATTCATCCGGTTGTCATTCTCCTCCTCACCGATGTGTCCGCCTTGACTTTCCCCGATAGGTTTTGAGGTTTTTGAGGAGTTAGGCTTGCCATGGAGCTTCCGGCGGTTGTCCTTGGTGTGATTTGTGCGTTTGCGGTGATCACGAACGATTTTCCCGTTTTCTCGGTAGGCTTCTTGTATGTCTCGGCAACCTCGGCGGCCTTCCCGACGGTCGGCGGGCGGCACCTTCGGTAGGGTTGTCGGTAGGGGATTTCGAAGCATGACTTTTCTCCTACTTTCTTCATGTTTGACCTCGGCAAACATGGATTTGAGATTTGGAAGAGGTTTGGTGGCAAGAATTCTTCCTCTAACATCATCAAGAGTAGGATTCGGTCCGGTGAGGAACCCGAATACTCTCTTCTTTTCTATGATGTCTTTATAAAGAGCGACATCCTTGACATCATTCCAAGAGTGAGTTTCTAACATATCTAAGTGTTGCCAAGCCTTAGATAGTTGATTGAAATATTGAGTTACGTACATATCCCCTTGCCTCGCAAGTTTGAATCGAGCTTCTAGTTCATATACCTCGGATGTATTATCTTTCTTGGAGTAAAGATCTACGGCATTATCCCGATTTCTTTGGCGGTATCATACATCATAAAGTTTTCACTTATCTCTTTTGTCATTGACCTCGTGAGGATGGTCATGAGTTGATTATTTGTTGTGTCCCATGCTTCAAAAGCGGGGGGTCGGTTTCATCGGGTGCGGGTTTTGTTCCGGACAAGTATCCCATCTTACTTTGTCCGGAAATGTACATTTTCATAGACCTTGACCATAACGGATAGTTGTTACCATCAAGTCTATGGTTTGTATAAGAAGAGGAGTTGTCGGTACTCCCCACCGAGGCCGCCGAGAGTCCGCCGAGGTTGAAGTAATGTCGGATGTGGAAGACATTCTTCGAAATATGAGTTTTGCGGCGGAAAAAGTTAGAACACAAATGGCTCGCTACCATGAAGAGAGTTTGAGAATGTGTTAACACAAGAGTAAACTTCAACTTATCTTTTATTCATTGATAATGTGGAGTATATGTAGATACAATTGAGGAGTTTGAAAGGTCCTAGACAAGATAGTGACCTTTCATAGAAAAAGTAAAAGCTATAAACGAGGCTAGATGCTTTTTAGTCTCTTACATAATAAATGTCTATGACATAAAGTGAACTAGAGTAAAAGCTATGTCTATGACTAGAGTTTGACATATTAATTGTTTATATGTACTACAATTAATATGTCTCTTTATAAATAAATAAAGTGTACACAGAAAATCCGGCACAGGTTCAGCACCCTGCTGAACCTCAGCAGACTTATCAGCATGCTGAATATTGCCACAAGGTTAATAATTGATGAAGAAAAATATGGTGATGAAGAAGAAGGTTGTGTGTAGTGTTTATTAATGGAATTTTTGTTGAAGAATAAGGATGATGAAGATGAAGATGAAGAAGGATGATAAAGAGGAAGATGAAGAAAGATGATGAAGATGAAATGGTGTTTTGGATTAAGATTAAGATTTTTTGAGGATATTGATTATTGGTGAATGTTAAGATTATATTATTAATAAAGGACACGATTGTATTTTTGTAGAATTGTGGTATACGAAGTAATTTGTGTCTCTTTTTTTGTGATGTCTGAAGTAAAAACAAAATATTATGGTGATGCTAAAAATAATTTAAAGAGTGCCGGAAATAAACGTGATGCCAATAGTAAAAGTGTGGTGTCTATGGAAACCGCCTATAATTATACACTTGCTACCTTTAACAATATATATATATATATATATTAGTGGCTAAAGGCCGTGCGAAACGTTCAACATGCATATATTGTATATATAGATCTACTTAAGTAAAATGAAGATTGCCAAATTTTTATAAAAACATAAGTTTTATTTTGTCATGTTCCTGGTTTTCTTTGCAGGGCTTCCTCGGCTTCATTTGATGGTTCTAATTTATTTGCTTCTGGATCTGAAACTGTCAAGCACTTCTCATCTATCTTCATGGGTAATTGTAGAAATTGAAGTGTTCTTTTTGCACCCTCAGCTGATTAAATGGCTCATTCAATTTGAATTTTTTTGAGTTCAGCCAACATCTTGGTAGTCATTGGAGTGAAAAACTCTTTATGTTGTACTGTGGAGGTTTGTGTAGAAGTAATAGGTACATTCGAACTTATTGTTGGTGCCTTGATCACAAATGCAATGGATGCTTCTGGTCATGTCATGACGCTTTAGAAAGCATACAATCTATATCTTATTGAAAGCCTCTTTAAGATCATCTTCAAACGGAAGCCCCTTCAAATTTTACAAATATGAGTATGATACATATAGCAAGGGAAAGTGATCAGATGTACAAAGAAGTCATGAAAACATACAAATTCATTGCCATCCTTCAGCATTTGAGCCGTCATCCTAGTTATGTTTAAAAAGTCGAGGGTTTCAAGCTTCGAATGTAAGACATTTTCTCCCTCAGTCACTTCGATTGGTACACAGCTCCCGTATATATTCTGGATAAAAAGATACTTTAAATGTGTGGTATTTGTGATTTTTTCAATGACAAACATGGATAAGAAATGTTAGCATGTGCAGACCTCGGCTCAATTCCAGCAAGATCCACATTTAATAACTCATTCAACACTTGCATATAGTTTTTTGTGGCAATTCATATAAGCATTATTATACCAATAAATTTTGTTTCTGGAACACAAATTGGTTGTCCAGTAACCCATGCAGTTTTTTTCTGCACGTAGTATCGAGTATACGTGGGTTGTTTTTTTTTCTGAAACAGAAAGGACATCATTGGCGTAATGGTGGATAGTGAAAGTTTGGGTCTTTCAACAGTTTGTCAATCTCAGCTTTGTGGTCCTTGTACCTAACATGATGAAAGAATCATTATTAGTTGTATGATATGCTGAGTAGTAAGTAAATGTTTTTAGTTCAACTGCATGGTAAATGTCAGAAAATCGAAAACTATGAAACTCAATTAAACACGTACTCTACCATGCATGCTTTTATAGTATGAGTATCAGCGAATGGCGGGTTGATCAAGAAATACGAATACACACGTGATGTCAAAGATAAGCCTGCATGTATAGTGTATACACAAAACCCTAATAGTAAAGTAGAAATAAACTATAGTTGCAGAGATGATTATTTTTTTAATCATGTCATCATTTTAAGTTAATGAGTGGCTGTGATTAAATTTCGGGGCTTTTTCTGTACCCATTTTCGGGTGATGTAGCCTTATACTATTGATTATTAAAACTAACTGTGGAATGTCGTGGCCTTGACATATGTTGCGATAATAAGAGACGCCTTAAGCCATTTTGGGCTATTACAGATGCTTTATTGTTGCCAAATGAGTTCCATACTGTCAAAAATCATTGGGTGTTTGCTGTAATTTAAAAAAAAATGTGGTTAGAACAAACTGGAATGAACAAAATGGGAATTTAATTTGGGGTGGCCTAATGGACTATGTCGAGTTTATCGGATGAGCTAGATTAAGAATATTTATGAATCAAACTGAACTACATAAACGTTTTAACGTAATTTTTTTTTTTTTCGGATGGGCGGACGCCTCCCTTAGTCTATATACTAGCTCCGTCCTTGAGTACTAAAAATGTTGCTATTCCAGAGTGGTTGGAATATGAGTATAAAGAGAACAATATTGAAGAACTATTCAATATTTATTGTTCGACACTTGGTCGTTTATTCAGATCTCGAAAGATTCAACGATTCTATTTTCTTTGCTTTCACAAGGTATCTCGAGACAATTGAATAAGACTAATCATTCGAGGTACTGTTGGGTATCAGAGGTGGGGACCTCTCCTAACAAGGTCTGCTGCATCAACAAGGGCTCAAACCCGAGACATCTTGCTTAAGCGACTGTAGTCTCCTTTCATTCTGCTCCTTACTTTGGGTGTTTGTTGTAATTTTTTTTAAAAATGTGGTTAGAACAAACTGGAATGAACAAAATGGGAATTTAATTTGGGATGACCTAATGGACTATGTCGAGTTTGTCGGATGAGTTGGATTAAGAATATTTATGAATCAAACTGGACTACATAGATTTTTTAGTTTAATATTTTTTTTGTCCGGATGGGCTCAGCCTCCCCTAGCCTATATACTACTCCCTCCGTTCCAATTTATCTGAGGCATTTGCCAAAATCACATATATTAAGGAGGTGGGTTAATGCATTAACTTTTACAATAAAATGACTAGAATGTTCTTAGATATAATTAATATAACCTTCTTTTTTATATCTCCAAGTGTAATCATTAAGGGTAAATCAAGTAAAAACATAATAAATGTTGCATTGAAAATTATACTGCCTCATATAAAATGGAACAAAACATTTTGGCAACTGCCTCAATTATTGTGAAACAGAGGGAGTACTATACTAGCTCCGTCCTTGAGTACTAAAAATGTTGCTATTCCAGAGTGGTTGGAATATGAGTATAAAGAGAACAATATTGAAGAACAATTCAATATTTATTGTTCTGACACGTGGTCGTTTATTCAGATCTCGAAAGATTCAACGACTCTATTTTTTTTTGCTTTCGCAAGGTATCTCCAGACAATTGAATAAGACTAATCCTTCGAGGTACTATCGGGCATCAAAGGTGGAGACCTCTCCTAACAAGGTTTGATGCATCAACAAGGGCTTAAACCTGAGACATGCATCTTGCTTAAACGACCGGAGTCCCCTTCAATTCCATTCTGACACCCAATCAAATAAAAATAGTTAAATAGAGTCGTTGAGCCTTTTGAGACCCGAATAAACCACCACGTGTCAGAACAATAAATATTGACCCAAATCATTCAAATCTTCTCAAACGAATTTACAATGAAAACGTTGAAGTATACTTGTCTCAGCCCAATTGTATAATTCAAATTTACAAAAGTCAACGCCTCATCAATCAAATACAACAAGGATCAATTGGTGGGAGAAAAAGGGTATAAAACCATTATGGTATATGATATATATCTTACCTTTAAGGTACTTTAATAGGCGAATAATTCGACGTCCAATTTGTCGTTTCTCACCCCCACTATTACTCTCCCTCTACCCCCTCTCCACCTCCCCCCCTCCCTCAATCTGCAGATCCGATGCCTAGCTTCCCACCACCGCCTTCAACATTCAAGCTTATGATGCCACCTCGCTTTCTGCACCACCGTTTTCAGCATACCATATGCGTTGGTGGAGAACTATTGCAAATGGTTGTGCAATTATTCGAGTCCTTAGAAGCTTATCAATCTGCGTTTTCCTCAGGTGAGTCCTTCTCTTCATTTTGTTCCTGCAATTCAATCGCTCTCCGTTCATTCTCGGTAACTTTGCTCTCTCATTACCGAGGACGTTCTCGTCGCGCTCGCCGATTTCTCGTTTATGGTGGCTTTTTGGCGTACTGCTTTGTTCATTTAAGAGTATTTCATCTAGACGCTCCATTCGGGTTGGCTTTCTACTATCGATCCGTGTGTTATCTTTTGGGTGTATAGTTACAATTTATGGGTTCTCGCATTTACTTACGCATGTATGCTCATTGATTGTGTTGTGCATTTATGCTTCTGTGGTATTTTGAGCTTCAATACTTCCATTTCTGGTGTTGGTTGATGACTGTATTCATTCGTGTTTATTGATTCTTGCTTCTCTGGTAGGTGGTTTTTGCCTTCGGGTTTGTCTGCGGGTCTTCGCCTACTCGATTTGGGTTTTGTGGTTCTTATAATTCTTGAATATCTATTTAGAAAAATAGGTTAGTAGTTCGTTTTATGCAATTGCGGTCGTAACAATGTTTAGCAAACAATGAAGAGCTTTCGGAACTTTCTGATTTATGCTTCTCTGGTATTCTGAGCTTCAATACTTCCATTTCGGGTGTTGCTTGATGACTCTGTACATTCGTATTTATTGATTCTTGCTTCTCTGGTAGATAGTTTTTGCCTTCAGGTTTGTCTGCGAGTCTTCGCGTACTCGATTTGGGTTTTGTGGTTGTCATAATTCTTGAATAGCTATTTAGAAAAATAGGTTAGCAGTTCGTTTTATGCAATTACAATGTTTACCAAACAAAGAAGAGCTTTAGGATTTTCCTTATTTACTAAAGTCAGAAAACATTGAATCTTTGATTTAAACATTGAATCTTTGATTTAAAAAAAACTGGGGCGTTAAGCATCCCAGTTCCAGCGGTGATTGTTGCGGGAAGAGATCCAGTTTCTTTATGTTTATTGGCCAAGATGAGTTTCTGAGAGCCTGCTTTGAATCTCTGTGGGTAAACTGTATGATTGGTTCGAAGAACGTTCAGCTATTGGTATTCTGATTTTCTGAACACGTCGTTCAGATGCAGATGACCTCACTGCTCCGATATTGTTTTCCGTTTTCCTTGGAATGTCGTACGACTAATCTTCTCAGAAATTATGTTGCCCTGGATCTCTGTTCCTGTGTAGGTATTAATTTATATTCGTACTCGATGGATAGTGAGAAACGTACGATGATCAATGAGAAGAGACGAAGGTCTTACGCTGCGGTGAGCGAAGCTGAGAAAGATTCTTTCCTTCAACGCCGTCGAGCTCAGTATGCAGCCCGCAAGAATGCAAGAGCTTCTTCGGATGCAGGCTGTACTGTTGCTGCTCCCGGTATTTCCAATGTGAACATCCACAACACATCTTTCAGTACTGCCAGTTGTTCGGCTCGTGACATTCAATCTCGTAAAGCATATGTTAACCCTTGTTCATATCCTACTGTGAATGCACGAGCTGAAATGCGCGTTAATTTGCTACGCGGCAGGCCTGTATCTGTCATCTCTGACGAGCCAAGCACGATATTGCCTGAGGCAGCTCCCTATGAGTACCGTAGTGCTTTTCGTTTCTTTCACGAGCCACCTTCTTTCTACTGTTCTGAAGGAGAAATCAGCCTAGCAATGTCTGAGATGCCTCAAATTTTGTCTAACTTATTCACTGGGAGTGATCCCGAGTGTATAGATTTCCAAAAATACGTCCGAACGTACAATAACAGCCTAGCTTTCACTACTTTTTCAGCTCGAAAGGATAACGATCTTCTAAAAAATCATCAAGGTATTTATATTTTCAAGGTGCAAGGTAAGATCCACCATTTCCTTAATCCTCTGAAACATGGAGCTGAATCGCCTACTGGTATTCAGCTTTACTTCTACGATCCTCAGACTAAGCTTGACGAACGTTTGAAGGTTTCTAAGCGTTTCTCAATAGATATCATGATTAGCCTGATGGATATTCTTTCTCGCAATCCTTACGTTGTGGTTCTACGACAACTAAAGGATCTACAATATGTGGAGAACTACTGTTAGGAACATTTTATTATGTTTTGATGATGGCCATACTAGCTGTTATAGCAAGCCTAAAATAATTTAGAATTCTCTGTATAAGTCTTTACTTAGAGTCTGACATGTTGTATAAGTTGAGTCAGACAAGTATTGTACTAGTTGGTAGGACGGCAAAGTAAAAACATATATTCGGCAGAGTGAAGCCAGCCAAGCAGCAGCAAAGAAGCAATGAAGACATTAATGGTCTGACTTATAACCAAGGAAGTCTGTGATGACCTTGGATAAGTCCAAGTTACACTTTAAGTAATGAAACTTAATATTCAAATATGGTGTACACTGATCTCACCCCAATCAAGGATCAGTGAAGTACAAAGATTCTCCTTAAACTGAAGCAAAGAAGAGAACAGAGAATCGGCAAAGTAAACTGACTTTCGGCTGAGTGAAGACAAAACGGTGAAGGAAGATCTAAATCGGCTAAGTCAGAAGGATCACTCGACCATTCTGAAAATGGCGAAGTAACACTTACCAGATCAGATTTAATATACGTTGAAGATTCAGAAGATCATGCATTAAATGCACAATCAATAGAGGATCAATCAAGGACGGATTTTCTGCTATACGTTTGAAGAAATAATTCGATCACTGAAATCAAGGAGAATGCAATTAAGGGGGAATCAGGAATAAAATCAAGGATTATTCCCTCATTAACATAGCCAACGGACGGAATTTCAAAATCAAGGTTATTCAAGGCTATAATTAGAAGGCATTGATAGACAAAGAAAAAATATGATATGAAAAGAAAAATCAAGTAGAAACTCTGTCAATTTGAAAAGCCTTCTCTCTAAACTTACAAGGATACATCTAGTGATCAACTCAAATATCAGAGCTACAAAGTCATATTCAGCACTGAGATTGATCAAGCAAGTGTGTGAATCACATTCACATCAAACTGAAGCAACTGAATCAGAGGCAATCTGAGAAGGAGTTGAATCTGTGATAGCTGTTGAAGGATTTTGATCTCAAGGAGCAGCAAAAGAGACTGAATCACCGAAGGCCGTTGCGATCAAGGAGTGATAGTCTTGTAGATTGTGAAGCTTGGGAAGCCAAGGACAATCATACTATTGTATCTCGTGAAAACAATAGTGAATTCCTCCGATCATCACGGGAGAAGAGTGGATTAAGGGGTTACACCACCCCGAACCACTATAAGCCTTGTGTCAATTTACTTTCGCAATTTACTTTACGGGATTTATTTAAATTGCCTAGATCATAACTTATATCCGTGATTGTCTAAAGGCGATTTGAAAACAACATAGTAAGAAGGGACTTATCCGCCGCCCAAAAGCTTTTAAACAAAAGAAATTTTTTTAAAACTCCACTATAGTCATTCACCCCCCCCCCCCCTCGACTATAGTTTCACCCTTCTACGGGACCAACAATTGGTATCGGAGCAAAGTGTTCCTAGTATCGAACTCGTTCGGATCTAATTTACAGTAACAAGGAGATCACATATTTTCAAAGCAGTTTTCAAATCTGAGTTTTCTATACATTTGCATTTATATCCTCATTTGCACTTATGGATTCCTCAAAATTCTTGTCAAAAGTACCTGTTTTTAATGTTAATAATTTTGATGAATATAAAATAAGAATACTATCTCATCTTGCAGCAACTCATGAAGAGATGCTGGATGTAATTAATGATGGACCAATCATAATCACTACTGTGGTAGGCACATGAGCAGATCAAGGGAAGGAAATTGATAAACCTAAAAAGGATTGGACCAAGGATGACAGGAGAAGAGCAAATCTGGACTTTGTTGCAAAAGACATGATTTTGAAGACCCTAGATAGCAACATGTTCATGAGAATCAAAGACTGCAAAACAGCAAAGGAGATGTGGGACAAGCTATCATTGATAAATGAAGGATCTTAAAGAAAACAAATTATCTGTTGCAAAACAGAAATTTGAGAACTTCAAAATGAAGGCTGGTGAATCCATTGATCAAATGGACAACAGATTCTCAAGCATTATCAGTGAACTGCAACAGCTTGGACACACAAATCCCCAGAAAGAAGTATGCTTGAAGATCTTGAGAGGACTACCTGAAAGATGGAAGATCATAACATCAGTAATCAGAGGAACAACAAATCTTGCAAGCACTGACACTCTGACACTAATGTCCCAATTAAAAGCTCATGAATTCGAATTGAACTGTGAAGATGATGCTCCGGCAGAGACACACAAAATCATTGCACTGGTTGCACCCCAGCAAAGTAACTTTGCCGATTGCTTCAGCAAAGAGACACATGAACTTAAAGAACAGGTAGCTTTATTAGTTAAACGCTTTGACAGGTTCAGCAAAAAGAAGCCTTTCAAAGGAAATTCATCATCAAACAAGAGGTCAAGCTCAAATAAATAAATGAAGAAGAAAGATGATGAAAACAGATGCTTCAACTGCAACAAGAAGGGTCACTTCAAGGCTGATTGTCCCGAAGAAAATGACAAAGATGATGAAAAGAAGAAATACAAAGCATCTGAAAAGAGGAAAAGCAAGAAGGCACTCAAGGCTGAATCCAGCAGTGAAAAGAATGAAGAATCATCTGATAATGACACAGATGACAGTGATGAAGAAGATAGCGCAAACAATGAAAAAGCATGTCTATGCCTCATGACCAAAGAATTAGATGAAGATGAAGGTGATAGTTCAGACACTGAGGAAACAAGCCTATGTCTATTGGCTAAAGAATCAGATGAAAGTGAGGTAACATCTAGTTCCTGTTCCTCATCAAATGCATCCACATACACTGCACAATCTTCTAGTCTCCCATTGGATACAGCAGACTGATCGGGGTCAATCAGGTTATAATATACTTGACCACCATAAACCAATACTAGCAAGAGGACTAGGCCCATCGTAGTATAGCTATAGTGAATCAAGGTCGATCCCACGGGGAACCAATTGTGGATCATCTTATATACAAACAATTAATTAAACATGTCAAGGACATAGAGGCGGTCTACGACCAACATAAGACAAGAAAGGTAAAGACACGACTCGACACAACGTAATTAACCTCCCAATTATAGTCTTTATCGTTTGGACCTAGATAATTTATATAATAAACTGAACTTATTAACTGTCGATCCGTTTGTATCTATCTTAGATTGGCTACGGGAGTCATCCTCTTTAACTTGACTTAGCACCGGTAGGTCACTAGATCACTGTGGTATTGTTACGTGACTTCGCCTTTTGGTGCCTCCATCTCATATAACTCACACACTTACGACTCTAAGGATGCCGATATTAACCGTACACCTCGTCTAGGCAACATTCCTATGGTTAGGCGAGTACTTCCTAAACGATCGCATCGTCTCGTCCCATTATCAATTACCGCACGGTTTCATGTTAATCTACGATTTACGTATAACTAGGTGAGCTCAATTCCCAAATACAAAACCTACCTAGATCTCGCCGAAAGTCCCGGAAGATCATTCATGAGCCAACCTAGGAGCCCTATATTGGTATTTCCTAATCATACGCTAATTAAAACGGATGAGCAACGTAGCCGTAGCCATACCTACCGAGATGATAAATTCTATTAAGTTAACCTAACCATAAAGACGTGGCTATTTAACGGATGAACACGGGGCTCGGTCGACCGAATAGCTGGGCTCGGTCAACCGAATGGTCTTTTTCCCCCAGATTACATCCCTGAACGTATCTCTCAGCGTTTCATCATACACAACGGATTAAACAGTAATTCTTAAAGCATTCATATAAACTAACATAGATACGCATTAATTAAATCAAGTAGATTCATGAATAAATACTAAGTGATGACGTAGGTTGTGGGATCCCCATAGACAAGGAGTCGCCACATCCATAACGACATAACCCAGATCTACATCATCTAGCTATGAATTAACTAACTCAAACAATAAAGCATAATTGGGGGGAATTAATTACTTAAAAGAAAAGAAACGAGAAAATAAAGGCTTACATAATGCGGCCCTTAAATTGCCGGAAACACCCTCAATAAACTACATTGAATCAAGATATGAACGAGTGATTTTATTGAATGATATTCTAAGGTATATTTTGGTATGTTTTACAATTTTATATAGAGGTTTTTGCCGACTTAGGGTGGTTCCTAGAAGATAAGCACGATATAAGCCGGAAACCGACCCAAACCTAAGGCTCGGTCAACCGAAGAGCGCACTCGGTCGACCGAAGCTATAGGCTCGGTCGACCGAACCTAAGTTTGCATGTTTAACACGTTTTCTTCGTCTAGCTTGTTCCCCATCGCACGCTTGCATATTGATCCGATTAATCTTCCACTTAATGCTCCGATTTTCTTCCTTCCTTATCTTGAGATAATTGATTGAATGACATTAATCCTCTCGATTTGTTGTGATCTCGCAAAATCAATAATTATCGCACAATAAATCGGCTTTAAATAATAAAAACGGCTAAATACCAATTCATATAATATAAATAACATAACCTTAAATAATACATATAAACATGTGATTTAAGATAAAATATATATTATTAGTCTCGATTTAAGGTCAATGTTGATGTCTTTTACGGGTATAATTTGACCGTCATCAACTACCCCCACTTAGACTTTGATCGTCCCGAACAAAGCATCAATAAGTCATTTCCCAAGACAACATTTCCCTATGGATAGGTCATACTTACGCAAGAAACTCAAGTCAACTCATACTAGTCATGCTCATAAGATATCCATTATTCACTACTCACTATGAATCGAAGTGATGTGTGCATGTGCATTTATTTTATATATTCGTGGCAAGATTAGAGTTTATGCTAACTTCGTAATCTCAACCCACCAACTTCGGCATTCATACTTCTTATGCCTTTTATTTTTTGAAGCACTAGAGCAATAAGCAAGAGCGTATCTATATGGTTTTTGGACTTGGAGACCGAGTACTACTCAAAGCCTCTTAAAGAGTTGAATATTCTTTTCATATCTTCATATTTTTCAAATACTATTAATCTCAAGGAAGAAAACTTTTTAGAGTATCCCCCTATCTTAGATCATGTATAGCATCGAATATTACCACAAGCGCGGGGCTACTTTGGTAATGTTACTACAAGCCCAGTGTTTAACATTTTGTTAAAACACAGGTACGTCTCAAGTTTATTACTCCGCTTTAATGGCTAAAATATAAGAATGCATCAGCAGATAGATATTGACACTAAGTTTACATAACCAATCATCTATGCAATGTACACATAATTTCTTCGTTATTATGATTTGCGCGGTATACTCGATTCACGGATTGAGTAATTGAATAATTAATAACTACTTGCAAAAACGAGCATGAATATCCTTAAATTTACCTAACATAAGTATAAAATGATCACGTACTCATGAAACTTGGTTTATTTCCTATCAATTCTTAGCTAGGAACTCACAATTCTAAGGGTACGAGATAAATAATATGGTATTTATTCAATTTTTTCAATCATGTGCCGTTTCATTCAATTTTCAATTATAACATAACATGGCTAAGTCTCCTACCCCCCACTTAAACATGGCATTGTCCTCAATGACAAAAATAAATGAGAAGTTAAGAAAAAGACTTAGCTCTGGAAACGGCTCTCAAGTAAAGGAAAAAGATCGGAGTAAATTTTAGCACGTTGTGGAGAGCAAGTGAAATCCCGTATAAGCAAACAAACTCCACGAAACCGTTAATAACACCATGTCTATGGAAGTTATAAAATAATGTGGCGTAATTGGGTATGAATACCGAAAAACAGTTTAAGCCAATTTATTTTATACAACCAATGACAAGGGAAACCAAAAAGAAAAATACTAAATAGAAAGAAAAATAAACAAGCAACTAAAGATGGTAGGCTTCATCTACAACCTCCACCGCCTAAATATTCTTAAAACCGGGTGGAGAAGACAAAGATCAAAAAGCATTACCCGACGTGGGAAAACACGAGGGTGACTTTGCGCCCACTATGTATTCAATCCAAAGTATAAAAGAGAAACTTGGTAAGGTATAACAAGATTCAATGCGACCTATTGGCTAAAGATAAAATCAAATACTTAACGCGAAACTTCTCGCTTGCATTGGATATCAACAACTTAGGGAGATGTAGCTACTCCTCAAAATTACTAATAACCCAATGTATCACGTAAAAGTCATAACCGTCATCAACAAGGTCGGATCAGTATGATAATGTAGAACAAAACTTATCATCTAGAAATGCCGGAATAGGCGTAAAAAGTGTAAAATTTAAAACTTCCGGTAGAAAGATAAGTTGTACTTCGATCGAACCAAAAACCTTTAAAATCTAGCTAGGGTCAGAGCTACACTTACCCCAACTAGGATCATGAAAATCAAAATGATAAAAGATAATCATTAAAGCTTAGCAATATTTCAAATTCCGCAACACGTAGGTATTGTGTAAACAAAATGGAGGTTGAGAGTATGATGGGTTTAGAAAAAGATACACATAAGGTTGGGAAGAAAAGATAAAGGGTGGGTAAGAAATTGTGTTTATGGGTGGGTTGAAAATGGTTAAGGCATGAGATTGGGTGGGAGAGTGAAACGGATGGAAAGAAAGAGAGGCGATGAAAGAATGTTTAGAAATGTGAACTGTTGGGGCAGATTGGTGAGAGGATCGAAAATTTTGAAGGTGAAAAAGTGTAAAGGGAAAGATAAGGATAATTGCGAGAATGAATTGCACACTACTTTGTATTTTCACTTGGATCACCATTCTAAAAGATTTTGGAAGTTGACCAAAATTATTCTTGTTCGCACCAATCATTCTCTCGATGCATTTTCGGTAATTCTCAAGCTCTCTTAATGCATCCATCTTAATATTGATTGCTAAATTTCCTTTTCTTTAGCAATTTCACGACTCTCCTAAGAACTCTATTTCACGTGGCCTATATTGAGTAAAAAAAGTTTTGCACATCCTTAGCCCAATGGCCATCGGAACACGGCAAAATAAAAAACCTCAACATATTTCACGTTACTCTTATTTGACTCAAAGAAAACAAAACCTATAATCCTAAAAAGAAATCCTAAGGGTTTTAAAGAAGTAGTTACGAGTTTAAAGTCCTCGGCTCGACTTTCCAAAAAGTATCCTTGTCGGTTATCATTCTTGGATCGCCGGACTTTGACCCTTCGCGAGCAATATAAGAGGTGGCTTGTTGCATTTGCGGATTAATACCCTTCCCTTGGTTGTAGGAAAGACATTTATCCATACCATTTATCCAAAGCTCTTACCTCGGCTCTCGTTTTAGGAATTAGTGAATTTGGTTAAAATTACGGTTTTGGCCTTGACAATAAGAAACAATGAATCAAAGTACTCCGAATAAGGTCGGTTATGTAGGCAAGCCTACGCTGTCTTATTCGTTGGAACATATGTTACAGTTCAGGCCAATCCGTCAAGATTAAGCCCCGTTTAGCCCGAAGGCTTATCGGCTATGCTAAGTCTTGTGGAACTGCTGTAACGTACATCACACGTGGAGGGGAGTCGATTGAGCCGAGGCTCGGTTAAACTCGCCCAGCCATGGTTAGACCATTTCCGAACCTATGTACAAAGATTCTTCGATTTCTAAATTGTCACCCAAAGCGTAATCTCGTTTTTGTTTAAGGTGGGTTCACCGAGAAACCATCACCATAAACATCAACGAAATCCAAAGATTGTGTTCTTTCAAAACTCAATATCTTCTTTAGATTGTGAATGCTTAAACTACACAATTTGTTGCTCCCATGGCCAGTAGAAGCAATTTCATGCATAGGACCATGAGATTTTAACAGAACTACGAGGAACTCTTTATTCACTGCTTCCTTTCAACGACTACATGTTTCCTTACACCCTCTAGATGAGATAGATTTGGGGCAGAACCTTCCACACTAATAAAATTAATCTTACAAACCAACTCCGGGCCAAGATTCATACTAAGGTTCATGTATAGGCTAACTTATGCTCAAAAAAAACCAAAAGGTAGTAAAACATAAGCAAAAAAAAGGTAGTACCTTGCCTTCAACATTGTACCACGAAGAATTTAAGCCTTTAAAATTTTTTTCGGAGCCATCTTTGTGCTTTAATGGTATTGCTTCCATCGCTTTTCCCATCTTAGATTCGTAGCTCCACATGTTTGATGGGTTATTTTCTCAGCGCCCGCGAAAAATTACTGACTCAGATTATTGCTTCCCTGGTTTCTGCAAACAGAAGAAAAACAAAACGGACCGTAGAGGCGATTTTAACATGGTTTCCCATGCGCTATCGGACTTACGGATTAAACATACGGGGATAAACGGACACGCGAAATTCCGGACTCGAAAAACACAAATTAGAAACCGGGAAAAAACAAGAACAAAACAAAAATAAATTCTCGGTCGACCGAATGAGGTCTCTCGGTCGACCGAATGTTCCGGTTTTTTTTTTTTTTTTTTTTTTTTTTATTTTTTTTTAATCAAGAATACGGAATTTTCGGACGGAAAGCAGACAACCGAGAGGGACTCAAAACGTAAAAAGCGACTCTAAAACGAGAAAACTTGACATGAATAAGAAAATTATTTATATATAAAATTGACCGTTGGTTCCCCGGCAACGGCGCCAAAAACTTGATCGGGGTCAATCGGGTTATAATATACTTGACCACCATAAACCAATACTAGCAAGAGGACTAGGCCCATCGTAGTATAGCTATAGTGAATCAAGGTCGATCCCACGGGGAACCAATTGTGGATCATCTTATATACAAACAATTAATTAAACATGTCAAGGACATAGAGGCGGTTACGACCAACATAAGACAAGAAAAGGTAAAGACACGACTCGACACAACGTAATTAACCTCCCCAATTATAGTCTTTATCGTTTGGACCTAGATAATTTATATAATAAAGCTGAACTTATTAAGCGTCAATCCGTTTGTATCTATCTTAGATTGGCTACGGGAGTCATCCTCTTTAACTTGACTTAGCACCGGTAGGTCACTAGATCACTGTGGTATTGTTACGTGACTTCGCCTTTTGGTGCCTCCATCTCATATAACTCACACGCTTACGACTCTAAGGATGCCGATATTAACCGTACACCTCGTCTAGGCAACATTCCTATGGTTAGGCGTACTTCCTAAACGATCGCATCAGTCTCTGTCCCATTAACAATTACCTGCACGGTTTCATGTTAATCTACGATTTACGTATAACTAGGTGAGCTCAATTCCCAAATACAAAACCTACCTAGATCTCGCTGAAAGTCCCGGAAGATCATTCATGAGCCAACCTAGGAGCCCTATATTGGTATTTCCTAATCATACGCTAATTAAAACAGACGAGCAACGTAGCCGTAGCCATACCTGCGAGATGATAAATTCTATTAAGTTAACCTAACCATAAAGACGTGGCTATTTAACGGATAACACGGGGCTCGGTCGACCGAATAGGTGGGCTCGGTCGACCGAGTGAACTCATTCGGTCACCCGAATCAATTTTTCCCAGATTACATCCCCGAACATATCTCTCGGCGTTTCATCATACACAACGGATTAAACGGTAATTCTTAAAGCATTCATATAAACTAACATAGATACGCATTAATTAAATCAAGTAGATTCATGAATAAATACTAAGTGTATGACGTAGGTTATGGGATCCCCATAGACAAGGAGTCGCCACATCCATAACGACATAACCTAGATCTACATCATCTAGCTATGAATTAACTAACTCAAACAATAAAGCATAATTGGGGGGAATTAATTACTTAAAAGAAAGAAACAGAAAATAAAGGCTTACATAATGCAGCCCTTAAATTGCTTGGAAACACCCTCAATAAACTACATTAAATCAAGATATGAATAGAGTGATTTTATTGAATGATATTCTAAGGTATATTTTGTGTATGTTTTACAATTCCTCGTAGGCTTCGCTTGCTTATATAGAGGTTTTTGCCGACTTAGGGTGGTTCTAGAAAATAAGCACGATATAAGCCGGAAACCGACCCAAACCTAAGGCTCGGTCAACCGAAGAGCTGCACTCGGTCGACCGAAGCTATAGGCTCGGTCGACCGAACCTAAGTTTGCATGTTTAACACGTTTTCTTCGTCTAGCTTGTTCCCCTCGCACGCTTGCATGTTGATCCGATTAATCTTCCACTTAATGCTCCGATTTTCTTCCTTCCTTATCTTGAGATAATTGATTGAATGACATTAATCCTCTCGATTTGTTGTGATCGCAAAATCAATAATTATCGCACAATAAATCGGCTTTAAATAATAAAAACGGCTAAATACCAATTCATATAATATAAATAACATAACCTTAAATAATACATATAAACATGTGATTTAAGATAAAATATATATTATTAGTCTCGATTTAAGGTCAATGTTGATGTCTTTTACGGGTATAATTTGACCGTCATCAACTACCCCCACTTAGACTTTGATCGTCCCGAACAAAGCATCAATAAGTCATTTCCCAAGACAACATTTCCTATGGTAGGTCATACTTACGCAAGAAACTCAAGTCAACTCATACTAGTCATGCTCATAAGATATCCATTATTCACTACTCACTATGAATCGAAGTGATGTGTGCATGTGCATTTATTTTATATATTCGTGGCAAGATTAGAGTTTATGCGGACTTCGTAATCTCAACCCACCAACTTCGGTATTCATACTTCTTATGCCTTTTATTTTTTTGAAGCACTAGAGCAATAAGCAAGAGCGTATCTATACGGTTTTTGGACTTGGAGACCGAGTACTACTCAAAGCCTCTTAAAGAGTTGAATATTCTTTTCATATCTTCATATTTTTCAAATACTATTAATCTCAAGGAAGAAAACTTTTTAGAGTATCCCCCTATCTTAGATCATGTATAGCATCGAATATTACCACAAGCGCGGGGCTACTTTGGTAATGTTACTACAAGCCCGAGTGTTTAACATTTTGCTAAAACACGGGTACGTCTCAAGCTTATTACTCCGCTTTAATGGCTAAAATATAAGAATGCATCGAGCGAGATAGATATTGACACTAAGTTTACATAACCAATCATCTATGCAATGTACACATAATTTCTTCAGTTATTATGATTTGCGCGGTATACTCGATTCACAGATTGAGTAATTGAATAATAAATAACTACTTGCAAAAACGGGCATGAATATCCTTAAATTTACCTAACATAAGTATAAAATGATCACGTACTCATGAAACTTGGTTTATTTCCTATCAATTCTTAGCTAGGAACTCACAATTCTAAGGGTACGAGATAAATAATATGGTATTTATTCAATTTTTTCAATCATGTGCCGTTTCATTCAATTTTCAATTATAACATAACATGGCTAAGTCTCCTACCCCCCACTTAAACATGGCATTGTCCTCAATGACAAAAATAAATGAGAAGTTAAGAAAAAGACTTAGCTCTGGAAACGGCTCTCAAGTAAAGGAAAAAGATCGGAGTAAATTTTAGCACGTTGTGGATAAGCAAGTGAAAACCTGTATAAGCAAACAAACTCCACGAAACCGTTAAAATACCATGTCTATGGAAGTTATAAAATAATGTGGCGGTGATTGAGGTATGAATACCGAAAAACAGTTTAAGCCACTTTATTTTATACAACCAATGACAAGGGAAACCAAAAGAAAAATACTAAATAGAAAGAAAAATAAACAAGCAACTAAAGATGGTAGGCTTCATCTACAACCTCCACCGCCTAAATATTCTTAAAACCGGGTGGAGAAGACAAAGATCAAAAAGCATTACCCGAGTGGGAAAACACGAGGGTGACTTGCTCACTATGTATTTAGTCCGGTATAAAAGAGAAACTTGGTAAGGTATAACGATTCAATGCGACCTATTGGCTAAAGATAAAATCAAATACTTAGCGCGAAACTTCTCGCTTGCATTGGATATCAACAACTTAGGGAGATGTAGCTACTCCTTGAAATTACTAATAACCCAATGTATCACGTAAAAGTCATAACCGTCATCAACAAGGTCGGATCGGTATGATAATGTAGAACAAAACTTATCATCTAGAAATGCCGGAATAGGCGGTAAAAAGTGTGAAATTTAAAACTTCCGGTAGAAAGATAAGTTGTACTTGATCGAACCAAAAACCTTTAAAATCTAGCTAGGGTCGAGCTACACTTACCCCAACTAGGATCATGAAAATCAAAATGATAAAAGATAATCATTAAAGCTTAGCAATATTTCAAATTCCGCAACACGTAGGTATTGTGTAAACAAAATGGAGGTTGAGAGTATGATGGGTTTAGAAAAAGATACACATAAGGTTGGGAAGAAAAGATAAAGGGCGGGTAAGAAATTGTGTTTATGGGTGGGTTAAGGCATCGAGATTGGGTGGGAGAGTGAAACGGATGGAAAGAAAGAGAGGCGATGAAAGAATGGTTAGAAATATGAACTGTTGGGGCAGATTGGTGAGAGGATCGAAAATTTTGAAGGTGAAAAAGTGTAAAGGGAAAGATAAGGATAATTGCAGAATGAATTGCACACCACTTTGTATTTTCACTTGGATCACCATTTTAAAAGATTTTGGAAGTTGACCAAAATTGTTCTTGTTCGCACCAATCATTCTCTCGATACATTTTCGGTAATTCTCAAGCTCTCTTAATGCTTCCATCTTAATATTGATTGCTAAATTTCCTTTTCTTTAGCAATTTCACGACTCTCCTAAGAACTCTATTTCACGTGGCCTATATTGAGCAAAAAAGTTTTGCACATCCTTAGCCCAATGGCCATCGGAACACGGCAAAATAAAAAACCTCAACATATTTCACGTTACTCTTATTTGACTCAAAGAAAACAAAACCTATAATCCTAAAAAGAAATCCTAAGGGTTTTAAAGAAGTAGTTACGAGTTTAAAGTCCTCGGCTCGACTTTCCAAAAAGTATCCTTGTCGGTTATCATTCTTGGATCGCCGGACTTTGACCCTTCGAGCAATATAAGAGGTGGCTTGTTGCATTTGCGGATTAATACCCTTCCCTTGGTTTGAGACCTGGAAACGACATTTATCCATACCATTTATACAAAGCTCTTACCTCGGCTCTCGTTTTAGGAATTAGTGAATTTGGTTAAAATTACGGTTTTGGCCTTGACAATAAGAAACAATGAATCAAAGTACTCCGAATAAGGTCGGTTATGTAGGCAAGCCTACGCCGTCTTATTCGTTGGAACATATGTTACGGTTCGGGCCAATCCGTCAAGATTAAGCCCCGTTTAGCCCGAAGGCTTATCGGCTATGCTAAGTCTTGTTGAAGCGCGTAACGTACATCACACGTGGAGGGGAGTCGATTGAGCCGAGGCTCGGTTAAACTCGCCCACCATGGTTAGACCATTTCCGAACCTATGTACAAAGATTCTTCGATTTCTAAATTGTCACCCAAAGCGTAATCTCGTTTTTGTTTAAGGTGGGTTCACCGAGAAGCCATCACCATAAACATCAACGAAATCCAAAGATTGCGTTCTCTCAAAACTCAATATCTTCTTTAGATTGTGAATGCTTAAACTACACAATTTGTTGCTCCCATGGCCGGTAGAAGCAATTTCATGCATAGGACCATGAGATTTTAACGAGAACTACGAGGAACTCTTTATTCACTCGCTTCCTTTCAACGACTACATGTTTCCTTACACCCTCTAGATGAGATAGATTTGGGGCGGGAACCTTCCACACTAATAAAATTAATCTTACAAACCAACTCCGGGCCAAGATTCATACTAAGGTTCATGTATAGGCTAACTTATGCTCAAAAAACCAAAAGGTAGTAAAACATAAGCAAAAAAAAGGTAGTACCTTGCCTTCAACATTGTACCACGAAGAATTTAAGCCTTTAAAATTTTTTTCGGAGCCATCTTTGTGCTTTAAAGGTATTGCTTCCATCGCTTTTCCCATCTTAGATTCGTAGCTCCACATGTTTGATGGGTTATTTTCTCAGCGCCCGCGAAAAATTACTGACTCAGATTATTGCTTCCCTGGTTTCTGCAAACAGAAGAAAAACAAAACAGACCGTAGACTGATTTTAACATGGTTTCCCATGTTGCTATCAGACTTACGGATTAAACATACGGGGATAAACGGACACGCGAAATTCCGGACTCGAAAAACACAAATAGAAACCGGGTAAGAACAAGAACAAAACAAAAATAAATTCTCGGTCGACCGAATGAGGTCTCTCGGTCGACCGAATAATTTTTTTTTTTTTTTTTTTTTTTTTTTTTTTTTTTTTTTTTTAATTAGAATGCGGAATTTTCGGACGAAGCGAAGACAACCGAGAGGGACTCAAAACGTAAAAGCGACTCTAAAACAAAAAACTTGACATGAATAAGAAAATTATTTATATATAAAATTGACCGTTGGTTCCCCGGCAACGGCGCCAAAAACTTGATCGGGGTCAATCAGGTTATAATATACTTGACCACCATAAACCAATACTAGCAAGAGGACTAGGCCCATCGTAGTATAGCTATAGTGAATCAAGGTCGATCCCACGGGGAACCAATTGTGGATCATCTTATATACAAACAATTAATTAAACATGTCAAGGACATAGAGGCGGTTACGACCAACATAAGACAAGAAAGGTAAAGACACGACTCGACACAACGTAATTAACCTCCCCAATTATAGTCTTTATCGTTTGGACCTAGATAATTTATATAATAAGCGAACTTATTAAGCGTCAATCCGTTTGTATCTATCTTAGATTGGCTACGGGAGTCATCCTCTTTAACTTGACTTAGCACCGGTAGGTCACTAGATCACCGTGGTATTGTTACGTGACTTCGCCTTTTGGTGCCTCCATCTCATATAACTCACACGCTTACGACTCTAAGGATGCCGATATTAACCGTACACCTCGTCTAGGCAACATTCCTATGGTTAGGCGTACTTCCTAAACGATCGCATCGGTCTCGTCCCATTAACAATTACCCGCACGGTTTCATGTTAATCTACGATTTACGTATAACTAGGTGAGCTCAATTCCCAAATACAAAACCTACCTAGATCTCGCCGAAAGTCCCGGAAGATCATTCATGAGCCAACCTAGGAGCCCTATATTGGTATTTCCTAATCATACGCTAATTAAAACGGACGAGCAACGTAGCCGTAGCCATACCTACCGAGATGATAAATTCTATTAAGTTAACCTAACCATAAAGACGTGGCTATTTAACGGATAAAACGGGGCTCGGTCGACCGAATAGGTGGGCTCGGTCGACCGAGTGAACTCATTCGGTCACCGAATCAATTTTCCCCAGATTACATCCCCGAACATATCTCTCGGCGTTTCATCATACACAACGGATTAAACAAGTAATTCGTAAAGCATTCATATAAACTAACATAGATACGCATTAATTAAACAATGTAGATTCATGGATAAAACTAAGTAGATGACGTAGGTTATGGGATCCCCATAGACAAGGCTTCGCCACATCCATAACGACATAACCTAGATCTACATCATCTATCTATGAATTAACTAACTCAAACAATAAAGCATAATTGGGGGGAATTAATTACTTAAAAGAAAAGAAACGAGAAAATAAAGGCTTACATAATGCGGCCCTTAAATTGCCGGAAACACCCTCAATAAACTACATTAAATCAAGATATGAATAGAGTGATTTTATTGAATGATATTCTAAGGATGTATTTTGGTGTGTTTTACAATTCTCGTAGGCTTGCTTATATAGAGGTTTTTGCCGACTTAGGGTGGTTCTAGAAGATAAGCACGATATAAGCCGGAAACCGACCCAAACCTAAGGCTCGGTCAACCGAAGAGCGCACTCGGTCGACCGAAGCTATAGGCTCGGTCGACCGAACCTAAGTTTGCATGTTTAACACGTTTTCTTCGTCTAGCTTGTTCCCCATCATTTGCACGCTTGCATGTTGATCCGATTAATCTTCCACTTAATGCTCCGATTTTCTTCCTTCCTTATCTTGAGATAATTGATTGAATGACATTAATCCTCTCGATTTGTTGTGATCTCGCAAAATCAATAATTATCGCACAATAAATCGGCTTTAAATAATAAAAACAGCTAAATACCAAATATCATATTAATAATCACTTAACATTAAATAATAAATATAAACATGTGATTTAATATGAAATATATATTATTAATCTCGATTTAAGGTCAATGTTGATGACTTTTACGGGTATAATTTGACCGTCATCAACTACCCCCACTTAGACTTTGATCGTCCCGAACAAAGCATCAATAAGTCATTCCCAAGACAACATTTTCTATGGTAGGTCATACTTACGCAAGAAACTCAAGTCAACTCATACTAGTCATGCTCATAAGATATCCATTATTCACTACTCACTATGAATCGAAGTGATGTGTGCATGTGCATTGGTTTTATATAAATGTGGCAAGATTAGAGTTTATGCTAACTTCTCAATCTCAACCTACCAACCTCAGCATTCATACTTCTTATGCCTTTAAATTTTTGAAGCACTAGAGCAATAAGCAAGAGCGTATCTATAGGGTTTTTGGACTTGGAGACCGAGTACTACTCAAAGCCTCTTAAAGAGTTGAATATTCTTTTCATATCTTCATATTTTTCAAATACTATCAATCTCAAGGAAGAAATTTTTTTAGAGTATCCCCCTATCTTAGATCATGTATAGCATCGAATATTACCACAAGCGCGGGGCTACTTTGGTAATGTTACTACAAGCCCAGTGTTTAACATTTTGCTAAAACACAGGTACGTCTCAAGCTTATTACTCTGCTTTAATGGCTAAAATATAAGAATGCATCACAGATAGATATTGACACTAAGTTTACATAACCAATCATCTATGCAATGTACACATAATTTCTTCGGTTATTATGATTTGCGCGGTATACTCGATTCACGATTGAGTAATTGAATAATAAATAACTACTTGCAAAAACGGGCATGAATATCCTTAAATTTACTTAACATAAGTATAAAATGATCACGTACTCATGAAACTTGGTTTATTTCCTATCAATTCTTAGCTAGGAACTCACAATTCTAAGGGTACGAGATAATAATATGGTATTTATTCAATTTTTTCAATCATGTGCCGTTTCATTCAATTTTCAATTATAACATAACATGGCTAAGTCTCCTACCCCCCACTTAAACATGGCATTGTCCTCAATGACAAAAATAAATGAGAATTTAAGAAAAAGACTTAGCTCTGGAAACGGCTCTCAAGTAAAGGAAAAAGATCGGAGTAAATTTCAGCACGTCGTGGAGAGATAGACACATCCTGTATAAGCAAACAAACTCCACGAAACCGTAAAATACCATGTCTATGGAAGTTATAAAATAATGTGGCAGTAATGAGGTATAAATACCTTAAAACAGTTTAAGCCACTTTATTTTATACAACCAATGACAAGGGAAACCAAAAAGAAAAATACTAAATAGAAAGAAAAATAAACAAGCAACTAAAGATGGTGGGCTTCATCTACAACCTCCACCGCCTAAATATTCTTAAAACCGGGTGGAGAAGACAAAGATCAAAAAGCATTACCCCAAGTGGGAAAACACGAGGGTGACTTGCTCACTATGTATTCAGTCCAGTATAAAAGAGAAACTTGGTAAGGTATAACAGATTCAATGCGACCTATTGACTAAAGATAAAATCAAATACTTAGCGCAGAAACTTCACGCTTGCATTGGATATCAACAACTTAGGGAGATGCAGCTACTCCTCAAAATTACTAATAACCCAATGTATCACGTAAAAGTCATAACCGTCATCAACAAGGTCGGATCGGTGATGATAATGTAGAACAAAACTTATCATCTAGAAATGCCGGAATAGGCGGAAAAAAAGTGTAAAATTTAAAACTTCCGGTAGAAAGATAAGTTGTACTTTGATCGAACCAAAAACCTTTAAAATCTAGCTAGGGTCGAGCTACACTTACCCCAACTAGGATCATGAAAATCAAAATGATAAAAGATAATCATTAAAGCTTAGCAATATTTCAAATTCCGCAACACGTAGGTATTTTGTAAACAAAATGGAGGTTGAGAGTATGATGGGTTTAGAAAAAGATACACATAAGGTTGGGAAGAAAAGATAAAGGGTGGGTAAGAAATTGTGTTAATGGGTTGAAAATGGTTAAGGCATCGAGATTGGCTGGGAGAGTGAAACGGATGGAAAGAAAGAGAGGCGATGAAAGAATGGTTAGAAATGTGAACTGTTGGGGCAGATTGGTGAGAGGATCGAAAATTTTGAAGGTGAAAAAGTGTAAAGGGAAAGATAAGGATAATTGCAGAATGAATTGCACACTACTTTGTATTTTCACTTGGATCACCATTCTAAAAGGTTTTGGAAGTTGACCAAAATTATTCTTGTTCGCACCAATCATTCTCTGATGCATTTTCAGTAATTCTCAAGCTCTCTTAATGCTTCCATCTTAATATTGATTGCTAAATTTCCTTTTCTTTAGCAATTTCACGACTCTCCTACGGAACTCTATTTCACGTGGCCTATATTGAGTAAAATTTTTTTGCACATCCTTAGCCCAATGGCCATCGGAACACGGCAAAATAAAAAACCTCAACATATTTCACGTTACTTTATTTGACTCAAAGAAAACAAAACCTATAATCCTAAAAAGAAATCCTAAGGGTTTTCAAGAAGTAGTTCCGAGTTTAAAGTCCTCGGCTCGACTTTCCAAAAGTATCCTTGTCGGTTATCATTCTTGGATCGCCGGACTTTGACCCTTCGAGCAATATAAGAGGTGGGCTTGTTGCATTTGCGGATTAATACCCTTCCTTGGTTGTGAGACATTTATCCATACCATTTATCCAAAGCTCTTACCTCGGCTCTCGTTTTAGGAATTAGTGAATTTTGGTTAAAATTATGGTTTTGGCCTTGACAATAAGAAACAATGAATCAAAGTACTCCGAATAAGGTCGGTTATGTAGGCAAGCCTACGCCGTCTTATTCGTTGGAACATATGTGACGGTTCGGGCCAATCCGTCAAGATTAAGCCCCGTTTAGCCCGAAGGCTTATCGGCTATGCTAAGTCTTGTGGAACTGCTGTAACGTACATCACACGTGGAGGGGAGTCGATTGAGCCGAGGCTCGGTTAAACTCGCCCAGCCATGGTTAGACCATTTCCGAACCTATGTACAAAGATTCTTCGATTTCTAAATTGTCACCCAAAGCGTAATCTCGTTTTTGTTTAAGGTGGGTTCACCGAGAAGCCATCACCATAAACATCAACGAAAGCCAAAGATTGTGTTCTTTCAAAACTCAACGTCTTCTTTAGATTGTGAATGCTTAAACTACACAATTTGTTGCTCCCATGGCCGGTAGAAGCAATTTCATGCATAGGACCATGAGATTTTAACGAACTACGAGGAACTCTTTATTCACTCGCTTCCTTTCAACTACTACATGTTTCCCTACACCCTCAGATGAGATAGATTGGGGGGCGAACCTTCCACACTAATAAAATTAATCTTACAAACCAACTCCGGGCCAAGATTCTTACTAAGGTTCATGTATAGGCTAACTTATGCTCAAAAAACCAAAAGGTAGTAAAACATAAGCAAAAAAAGGTAGTACCTTGCCTTCAACATTGTACCACGAAGAATTTAAGCCTTTAAAATTTTTTCGGAGCCATCTTTGTGCTTTAATAGTATTGCTTCCATTGCTTTTCCCATCTTAGATTCGTAGCTCCACATGTTTCTTTGGGTTATTTTATCAGCGCCCGCGAAAAATTACTGACTCAGATTATTGCTTCCCTGGTTTCTGCAAACAGAAGAAAAACAAAACAGACCGCAGACTGATTTTAACATGGTTTCCCATGCTGCTATCAAACTTACGGATTAAACATACGGGGATAAACAGACACGCGAAATTCCAGACTCGAAAAACACAAATCAGAAACCGTGTAAACAGAACAAAACAAAAATAAATTCTCGGTCGACCGAATAAATTTTTTTCTTTTTATTTTTTTTTATTTTTTATTTTAATCAAGAATCTGGAATTTTCAGACAGAGCAGACAACCAGAGGGACTCAAAACGTAAAAACTGACTCTAAAACAGAAAACTTGACATGAATAAGAAAATTATTTATATATAAAATTGACCGTTGGTTCCCCGGCAACGGCGCCAAAAACTTGATCGGGGTCAATCAGGTTATAATATACTTGACCACCATAAACCAATACTAGCAAGAGGACTAGGCCCATCGTAGTATAGCTATAGTGAATCAAGGTCGATCCCACGGGGAACCAATTGTGGATCATCTTATATACAAACAATTAATTAAACATGTCAAGGACATAGAGGCGGTCTACGACCAACATAAGACAAGAAAAGTAAAGACACGACTCGACACAACGTAATTAACCTCCCCAATTATAGTCTTTATCGTTTGGACCTAGATAATTTATATAATAAAGCGAACTTATTAAGCTGTCGATCCGTTTGTATCTATCTTAGATTGGCTACGGGAGTCATCCTCTTTAACTTGACTTAGCATGGTAGGTCACTAGATCACCGTGGTATTGTTACGTGACTTCGCCTTTTGGTGCCTCCATCTCATATAACTCACACGCTTACGACTCTAAGGATGCCGATATTAACCGTACACCTCGTCTAGGCAACATTCCTATGGTTAGGCGTACTTCCTAAACGATCGCATCGATCTCTCGTCCCATTAACAATTACCCGCACGGTTTCATGTTAATCTACGATTTACGTATAACTAGGTGAGCTCAATTCCCAAATACAAAACCTACCTAGATCTCGTTGAAAGTCCCGGAAGATCATTCATGAGCCAACCTAGGAGCCCTATATTGGTATTTCCTAATCATACGCTAATTAAAACGAGATGAGCAACGTAGCCGTAGCCATACCTGCGAGATGATAAATTCTATTAAGTTAACCTAACCATAAAGACGTGGCTATTTAACGGATGAAAACGGGGCTCGGTCGACCGAATAGGTGGGCTCGGTCGACCGAGTGAATCGGTCACCCGAATCAATTTTCCCCAGATTACATCCCCGAACATATCTCTCGAGCGTTTCATCATACAAAACGGATTAAACAAGTAATTCGTAAAGCATTCATATAAACTAACATAGATACGCATTAATTAAACAATCAAGTAGATTCATGAATAAATACTAAGTGTATGACGTAGGTTGTGGGATCCCCATAGACAAGGAGTCGCCACATCCATAACGACATAACCTAGATCTACATCATCTAGCTATGATTAACTAACTCAAACGATAAAGCATAATTGGGGGAATTAATTACTTAAAAGAAAAGAAACGAGAAAATAAAGGCTTACATAATGCGGCCCTTAAATTGTCGGAAACACCCTCAATAAACTACATTGAATCAAGATATGAATAGAGTGATTTTATTGAATGATATTCTAAGGTATGTTTTGGTATGTTTTACAATTCTCGTAGCCGCTTGCTTATATAGAGGTTTTTGCCGACTTAGGGTGGTTCTAGAAGATAAGCACGATATAAGCCGGAAACCGACCCAAACCTAAGGCTCGGTCAACCGAAGAGCCGCACTCGGTCGACCGAAGCTATAGGCTCGGTCGACCGAACCTAAGTTTGCATGTTTAACACGTTTTCTTCGTCTAGCTTGTTCCCCACTTTCGCACGCTTGCATGTTGATCCGATTAATCTTCCACTTAATGCTCCGATTTTCTTCCTTCCTTATCTTGAGATAATTGATTGAATGACATTAATCTCTCGATTTGTTGTGATCCGCAAAATCAATAATTATCGCACAATAAATCGGCTTTAAATAATAAAAACGGCTAAATACCAAATATCATATTAATAATCACATAAAATTAAATAATAAATATAAACATGTGATTTAATATGAAATATATATTATTAATCTCGATTTAAGGTCAACGTTGATGACTTTTACGGGTATAATTTGACCGTCATCACCAACATTGGACCAAAATTTAGAAAGGGACGGACCATAGTTCCAACAAATCTTCTGCTCCGGTGAAGTCAAAACCTAGTGTAGTAAAACGACGCCAGACCAAATCCTCATTTCGATCAACCAAGAACAATAGCCTTCGAAAGGTAAAGGCGAGACTTTATCCTTCGAGAGGATGATTGGAATGTTGCACCTCCAAAATACAAGAGGAAACCATTCCATAAAATGCATCATGTGTTTAAGAAAAACCAATCTAGATATGTTCCTAGACACATGAAGCAAGAAAGGTTTCTACGCATATTGGAAAGTGAAGAAGGATGTAAATGCACCAAAAGGTGGAGAAAAGTATCGAATACCTTTAGTAAAAATATTATAAGCTATTACGCCATGCCTTATATATATGAAGTTGATGACTTTAATTATCCAAAAAGAACCTTTGGATATACACTTGGTATGGGAGGCATGATTTGCTAACGGTATGGACCCAAACGGTGTTGGGTACCTAAACTTAATTAATTTGTTTTGTAGGATGTCCGGTACATAGACGGTGGATGTTCCGGACACATGACGGGGAAACAAGAAATGGCTCGGCGACTTCAAAGCTTTTGATGGACCCAAAGTCACATTTGGAGGCAAAGTTAAGGGGAAGGCATAATACTCAAGAACAATCGAAGATTCAAAATGTGGCATATGTCAAGGGACTTAATTTCAATCGATGAGCATCGGTCAATTACGTGACAAAGGCTACAATGTGCACTTCAACAAAGAAGGATGCAAAGTGATTCACATGACCAAACCAACACAATAGTTCTTGCAGGTAGAAGACAAGACAACATGTATGTGGTGGACTGGAGAACAGCCAAGGCAGAAACATGTCTGCTTGTCAAAAATAAACAATCAACAAGCTGGATTTGGCACAGAAGATTAAATCACCTGAATTTCAAGACCATCAACAAATTATCAAAGAACAAGTTAGTTGAAGGATTGCCAGAGATCATATTCAAAAAGGAAAGCCTATGTGATGCATGTCAGAGAGGGAAACAAATCAAAAGTTCATTCAAGTCAAAGCCTTATCAATCTACAACCAGAGTTCTACATCTGTTACACATGGACCTGTTTGGACCAGTCACACCAGTAAGTGTAAGTGGTAAGAAATACACCCTAGTAGTGGTGGATGACTTCTCAAAGTACACCTGGACCATTTTCATGAACAAGAAGAAAGAAACACTCAAAAAGCTGCAGTTGCCGAGAAGACTCCAAAATGAAAAGGAACTGAAAATCATCAAGATCAAAAAATCAGATAGAGGCATTGAATTTCTAAATGAAATTATCAGAACCTACTGTGAAGAAAATGGAGTACTACATCAATTATCTGCAGCAGGAACTCCACAACAAAATGGTGTAGCAGAAAGAAGAAACAGAACTCTCAAAGAAGCAGTTAGAACAATGATTGCTGAAGCATGCTTGCCAAAGAGATTTTGGGCCAAGCGACAAACACGGACATGTCATACACAAAATAGATCAATCATCAACAAATATCATGGAAAGACTCCATATGAAATATGGAATGGTAGAAAACCCAATATCTCATATTTTCATATGTTTGGATCAAAATGTTTTGTCTTGAACAGAACCGGTATTTGCATACCTTTGATGAAAAGGTGATGAAGCAATCTTTATGGGATACTCGACACCGACAAAGCATTCAGAGTACTCAACAAAAGAACATTGGTGATTGAAGAATCAATACATGTAGTTTTTGATGAACCAAATACAAATGGTGAAGACCTTCAAGATCAAGAAGAGGAAGCAGCTCAAAGGAAAATCTATACAAATACAACCATACCAGTTTCTATCCTGAATCATCATTTTGAAAATCAAGAGGAGCCACGTATCAATACAACAGAAGAAGCACCAGAATTTGAAGTTCATGCTCAGCATGAAGGTATGGAAGCACCAAGTGAAGAACAACTTCAACCTGATCTAAATTGGCTGAGAGACCATCCTGAAGAACAAGTTATTGGAGATATTCACACAGAAGTTAGAACCAGAAGACAACTGGAGCACATGCTAACATGTTTTCTATCACAAGTGGAACCCAAGACAATAGATGATGCAATTCAAGATGCGAGATTGGATCACGGCCATGCAAGAAGAACTAAATGAATTTGAAAGAAATGAAGTCTGGGAACTTGTTGACAGATCAGATATGGCCAACATCATTGGAACAAAATGGGTATTTAGGAACAAGATGGATGAGCAAGGAACAATTGTCAGGAACAAAGCAAGACTAGTTGCAAAAGGCTATTCTCAAGCAGAAGGGATAGATTATGATGAAACATTTGCACCAGTAGCAAGATTAGAGGCAATCAGACTCTTTCTAGCATTTGCTACATTCAAAGACTTCAAAGTCTATCAAATGGATGTCAAGAGTGCATTCCTAAATGGACTTTTGGAAGAAGAAGTATATGTAGAACAACCTCCTGGATTTCAAATCAAATGAAAAGAAGACAAAGTATACAAACTCAAGAAGGCCCTCTATGGACTCAAACAGGCACCTAGAGCCTGGTATGAAACACTATCACAATTTCTGATCAAGAATGGATTCAACAAGGGAACTATAGACAAGACTCTATTCAAACTAGAGGAAGGAACAAGTACATTGCTAGTACAAATCTATGTTGATGATATCATTTTTGGATCAGAGGATGAAAAGTTATGTGAGAAATTTACAAACCTGGTGAAGAGCAAATTCCAGATGAGCATGATGGGAGAATTAAATTATTTCCTTGGCCTTCAAGTAAAGCAAATGAAGGATGGTATTTTCATTAGTCAAGCCAAGTACACAAGAGATTTAATACACAAGTATGGGATGGATACGGGTGGCATGCCGAGACACACCAATGTGTGCAAGAGTCATACTTGGAAAAGATGAAGCGAGGAAAGGATGTTGATCGAGAAAATGTATAGAGGAATCATTGGATCCTTACTATACTTAAGCGCAAGTAACTCGATATAGCATTTGCGGTAGGAGTATGTGCAAGATTTCAAGCTCAACCAAAGGAATCACAACTTCTAGCGACCAAAAGAATAATCAAATACACGAAAAACACTATCAATATAGGTATTTGGTATCCAAAAGATGGAGGATTTAAATTGATATCATATTCGGACTACGACTATCTTGGATGCAAAATAGATAGAAAAAAGCACCTGCGGAACATGTCAAATGGTAGGCACCAGACCAGTCTCTTGGTTCGGTAAAAAGCAAAACTCCATATCTACATCAACAGCTGAAGCAGAATATATAGCAGCAGGTAGTTGTTGTGTACAAGTACTTTGGATCAGACAACAGCTAAGGGATTATGGAGTGGAGGAGAAAACAATTCCAATCATGTGTGATAATACAAGTGCAATATCTATTACTGAAAATCCAGTGTTGCATTCAAGAACAAAGCACATTGATGTGAGACATCATTTTATCCAGAGATCATGTTGAAAAGGGAGATGTCATCCTAAAATACATACCCACCGAAGATCAATTGGTGACATCTTCACTAAACCACTCGGTTATGAAAGATTTAGCATGTTGAGAGCGAGTTAGGAATGATTGAAATTGACTAAGTACCAAAGAGCGGCTAACTAGAGTAATCGGCTAAGTGACTTCATCAACTGGTTCAACCTTTGCCGTTACAGGAGATGTAGCAGGTAAGGCACTGGTATCCAGCGAAGTTAACTTAACTGATTGTTAGGAACGGTTAAATGGAGCAGCTCAGAGAAGAATTCTCTACATCGGCTAAGTGACCAGCCAAGGCACTTCACCGAATTAAAAACTTGGACAAATTAAAGTGTGAACAAAATCAATTTTTACTACACGTGGAGAATAAGGAAATTATGGAGGATTATTCTGTGGAAGATTACACACGTGGAGGTCAACTTATGATCATGAAGGTAATCATATTCTTTTTAAATTATAAACGCCTCGATTCCCGGGCTCTATCATTACTTACCTCAAACCACTCCCCCACTACGCTCGAATATCGTGATTTACATACACAAAATCACGCCATTATGTCATAAAATCCTTCCACATTCAAACCACGATCACACTACTCAAAATCACCCTATATAAACGGTACTTAGAGATTTTCAGAAATCTTTACACTCTCTTGCAAATTACAAACCCTACTTTTGGTTTTCTCTATTGCAAATTCAAGTTCATTTTCAAACTTCCTTTCATTTTCAACAATGGCATCATCTTCCTCAAACACCCAAATTTGGATATGAAAAATCGATTGCCTTTGGATCACTCTTTCAAGAAGAACACTACTTGAAAGCGTGCGGAAATGACGAAGATGCCAAACGATTAGCGAGCGGGTTGCGAAAACCTAAAATTATCAACCTTTCTCAATCCTCCCATAACCGAGGTTTGCTATGACCGATTTCCTTCGAAAATCGCAAAATACGTACCTGGGCTTCCTGCTGAAGAAGGTGACGAGTGGGAAGAAGACAAGATTGTTGCATCTGTCAATGGCAAAGAAGTGGTGATTACGA